>JADMLL010000010.1:5117864-5150165 GCA_016920875.1 Columbicola columbae
ATTTCAAAAATACTGCACAGTTTAAAGGGATATTCATTTCAAAAGTATTGCACCTTAAAATGGCGATTTATCAAAAGTACTGCACACTTGAAAGAGAATTTTATTTCAAAAATACTGCACAGTTTTAAGACAAATTAATTTCAAAAGTATTGCACAACTGAATAGGAAAACTCATTTCAGAAGTACCGCACCCTTTGAAGGAAATTCATTTCAAAATACCAAAATTTTGAAGATATTCATTTCAAAAGTATTGCACACCTAAAATGGCGATTTATCAAAAGTACTGCACACTTGAAAGAAGATTTTGTTTCAAAAATACTGCACAGTTTAAAGGGACATTTATGTTAAAAATATTACACAATATTGAATGGAGCAATTCATTTCAAAAGTATTGCACACTTTTAAGGAGGAGGATTGATTAGACTAGCGTCTATTCGGTCGATGATGGATGGGTTTTGATTGTCGGAACAAAGCCTTGGTAAACTGAGCCGGGTGAAGGTGTACTTTTGAAATGAATATCCCTTTAAATGTGCAATATTTTTGAAATAAAATTTTCTTTGAAGTGTACAGTACTTCTGGAATTAATTCTTCTGCCATTCAATTGTGCAATATTTTGAAATGAATTCTTGTTTAACATTTCCATAATTTACAAACAAATTCTTTTTAATCCGTGAATTACCTGAAACTGAAATTTGTTTCTTCAAATCAATCAATCAACGTCCATAAATTTAGTGCTGACAATTTCAAAACTCCTATTCTAAATATTCAACAAAACTGTGCATTACTTATGAAATCATTTCAAATCCATTCGGAAGTGTTTCATGGGAGAGGAAGAAATCTTCACCTAAAGTGTGACTTAAATATGAAATAATATCATTGGAGTGTGCATTACTTTTGAAATGATTCTCCTATACAAGTGTGCAATATTTATGAAATAGATTGCCTCTAAAAGTGTGCAGTACTTTTGAAAAACACCATCATCCCACAACGGATTTGTTCTATCAAGTAAAAGCCACCCACTATTGACGGCAAATTGTTTGCCGTCTTGCACTAAAGGATCCAACCCAAACTCAACAACAATTCCAAACATTCCAAATCCTTCAAAAGAGACCAAACAACTCTAAAAGAAATAAAAAAGAAGTAAAATAGAGAAGAAGAAGAAGAAGCAAGACACGCTTCAACCCTAGATTAGTATCACATTTAAAAACAACACGAAACTGCTCCTTGAAAAAGGAAAATGGCCACTGTTTAGTATTCTGATGATGAACCTGACCATTTATTGAAAAATCTGAAAAAGGTCATCTTCCGGCACGGTTTAACCTTAAACGGAATCACAATGAACCAAGGCAGAGAAAAACGTGATTTAATGGCAACTAAGTAAAAGAATTTAATTATTTCGCATGTTCAAAGAGAGGAAAAAGGCGCAAGCAGAAGAAACACATTCAATGTGGCCAACAGAATCGACATCTCAATGGAAAATCACCCGGCGGCCATATTCCCTTCGTTTTTTATTTAGTAAAATTTATTGCTTTATTAACCCAATTTAAATTTCTTTTTTATTACCGAATACAGATGTATAGACGTTTGATAGTCTATATTGTGACATGATTGGAATATTTATTCACTATAAAAAATAAAACTCGAGGAAATAAAGTCAAACAACAAGTTAATCCGAGGTTGAGAGGAGGGAGGTAAACAGATCGGTGCGATATTAACAGATATTCTAACAGTTTATAAATAAATATGGCGTCAAATGAGGAGGAGGAGGAGGAGGGGGAAGGACCAAGTTTTCAAGATCTATAACCGTAAAAATAAATTGTTTCAAACCAGTCAAAGAGGGAAAAATCGTTTTAGAAAATGAACTCCACTTTATTATTTAACATAAATCAAAACCAAATTTATAATTTTCGGGTGATTTACCACGTCTAATTATCGTTATCATCCAGTTCCTCTCTCTCTCACTTTTTTTTAGGTCTAATTTTTCAAATTGACCGTTGAGCGGTGTTGATTGGAAAAATAATGAAGCCTCCGTCGCTTTGTTCTTGTTCTGGTTTGTTGTTGTGACGTGGAAAATCCATCAGAGAATGGAAATTATGGCTGTTTTTTTCGAGGTCTCACCTTAGGCAATTGAATGATTCATTAAATTAAAATCTTCCGTCCACAAATTTTCTTCTCGTTTTTTTTTTGGGAGGAGGACAAAAATCACCAAAATGGCGGTGGTGACTTCATTTATTCTCATTAACCAATTTGAGGGTTTTAATAACTTAAAACGGATGCTTCTAACACTAAAAAATGAGTGCTGCTGGGATATGAGAGTGAAGTAAACGTTTGTTTAGTTTCCTTATCCTGTCGTTTGACACTATTCTTAAGATGTCCTTAATATTACTGTCGCTTGAGTGTAACTATAACTCAACTTCCAGTTAAGCCCAAAGTCTTTACTCCTTCTGACTGACTTTAACTGGCTCTGACTAACTCCAAACTGGGTTCGGGGTGGTATTTATATCAAAGACAAGGATGAAACATCCATGACACCAGACAGTACTATCCCACCCTCTTGCCTGCCTTCCAAATTCCATCGATGACCCAAATCAAGTGATTCACCGGTAGTCACTGGTTTGTTCACCTCTTACTGATAAGTACCCATTGCATCCTTTACCACTAGGATACTCATGAACCAAGTCATCTCTTATCTATTTATTAACATCCCTTATCTACAGTTGCTCTATGATTAACTCAAAACCCTCTGACTGGACTAGAAAACAACCTTTTCTAGAGTTGGGACATGAGTTTGAGACATTGCTGACGTCACAATTTCATTTTAAACATTTGAACAACGTTGTGATAATAAAGGAACCAAAGACTGCCTGCATTCTCAGCGCCCTGTAAATTTATTTTATTATAAATTGAGTGAGTTTAAAGATTCCTCAAGGAACCACCAAACATAGGAAAATCATCTTCTTCAGTATCAGCGATTGAAAATATTTGAATTTCCCAAGAAACAAACCGATTTAAAACGATTCCCTCGAAGCTCTAACAATTTCAAATATTAAACAAAAATTTCCGGACCATTTCCAATCAACCGCAACCCTTCGGAGAGATTCAAATTTCAATTTTCTATCTGTTTCCGATGCCGACAACACGATCCGCCATTTCTAAACCTCGGATTTCGAAATGAATGATTAATCCGATCTCGAACCCGTGTAAACCCACTCAATCCCAATTAAATAAATTTTAATTAAATTTACTCAACTCGAACCCGCGCTCGATCAAAACAAATAAAAACCGTTAAAATCGAAATTCAAGTTTGGAAAGAAAAAAAAAAGAAGGAAGGAATTTATCAGAGAAATTCGTTCGTTGATAAATCGCATCGAAAACCTTCAATTAAAACCTCAACAGCGACATTTTGTATCGATGCCTCCGCGATTCCGATCCCCCCTCGGTATTTTCCCAAAGACGGAATCAAATTAGCGGAGGGTTTGCCGCGATCTATCGAAATAATCTCGAAACTCGAATTGTTTTGTAACCGTTTTTTCTCATTTTAAAAAGAATCATCGACAGCTTTCTTTTTCTTCTTCATATTAAGAATCAAATTATAACCTCTTTATTTTAAATAATAACCGTTAATAATTATAATAAACTCGTTTTAACTAAGTTTCGTCAAAGGTTTGATTAAAATTCGCTTTTTAAAAGAAATATTTCATAAGAATGAAATTTAATTGCCACTCTTCGGAACGTGTAAAAGGGATTTGTTTTTGTCTTTTTCAGAATGAAATTTACGACAAAAGAATAAAAGCCTACCCTACCGAAGTTATTATGTTAATCATCTCTTTCCGAAGGATGCCCAAAGACGGTGAGGCGTTATTTACGACTTTGAAAAAGTGAAAATATAAAATATTCATATTAATTCGAGAGGTAAGAGGAAACAGTTTGAATTATATTCGAAACCCGAGGCTGAAGCAACCCATATCAAGATTTTTCCTTTTTCAGAGAAAAAACATTTCACCTAAATTTTTGCATACTAAACATATGCAGTCCCGAGGGTGTGTGAGTCAAATCAAAATGGTTTCGGTTTTCGTCCTTAAAAACTCGTCGATCCATGCCCGATGTGAGTATTAATTCATTTTCAACGGTTTTTATTGTAGTGAGTTTCCTGGAAACATTTTTAGCCCGCATGTCTGATTTCATAGTTTTATCTAGTTATCTAGAATGTTTTGAAAGAGTGCGAGAAAAAAAAACGTGGACCTGTCAATCTAAATATTTTTATGACTTATTCAATGGCTCGCCTCCGGGTTTATGGTTCTGGGTGTCTGGAATTGTTTGCCAGAAGGCTTATGGCCATGGGTTCGATATTATTTGCATACGGCCAGGAACGTAGTGATCAAAACTTTAGATGCCATCGTTAACCTCAGCGATCTATTTTAAAGTTTCGGTAAAAAGGCGTTACTGTATATCATCGCTGTTAGACAGTTTTTAAGAGGTGTCACTGTGTCGGATGAATTGCCTCCTACTTTGGTTGCGTCATATTTTATGCTTCTGATTCTTTTTTATCACAACCTCCTGGTGGTGGTGTTGTTTATTCTTAAACAACAAGCTTTGTTGGTTTTGTCGCTGTAACTACAACGTCAAAATTTAGTTATCCAAATGAAATTCCTCGAAGGTATTTTATTTATAATCTTGTACTGTAGTGCAGTCGTTCTTGTATTCTGTATTGCTACTAACCACACCTTGATATTCTTCTTGGAATTTTCACAACTTCAATCAAAATCACAGACAAGTTAATCAATCACCGGGTAGTTTTGTAGTTCTTTCGTTTCGTTTCGTTTTTAACATGAAGAACCTGATTTTTGTAATATGTCGATGAGAAGAAGGTTTAGGTATTTGTAGGAATTTTTGTTCGACTTTTGATTTCGTTTTTCATTTTTGTGGTGTTATAGGATGTGGGAGGGGGGATGAACTCACAACTGTTACATCGGTAGTCAGGTGCTTTGACAAATCAGCCAAAGACCTGACGTTGTTGGTTGTTTTGAAACCGACATTCACATTCTGTTCACATTAATGTTAGACTACCGACAGACGGGGACAACCAGACTACCGACAGACCAGTTTTCCTAGACTACCACTACTATGTTATGTTACCACTTTGACCATTACTGTACCGTGATGGTGCCAGCAGGTTTTCCAATGTTGGCGAATTGTTCGGACATAATAAACTAAGACTCTCTTATTCTTCCACAAATTTGACTACAGCGGTGTGATATACCAAAGAATAATGTTCGAATTTATTGTATAAACACTTCGAGTATTACAGTAACTGTAACAAATCATTATGGAGGAGCCAAGGAATTTGAACAACTAGAAAAACTGAACTGAATGTTTATTTATTTATTTATACTGTACATTTAATAAATACCCATATCTTCTCTGTAAATCGAAGGTTTTTTACTTACAAAATGGGTCACCATTAATGGCGCCATCTTGAAATTAATGTTATTCCTCGAGAGTTTTCACCTCCTATGTACTCTCAAAAGGTTTAAGGTTCCTTTTGGTCTTTCAAATTTTAATCATTCAGAATTGGATAAGTCATAAAATTTTACATAAATCCTGGGTCATTTTAAAGGTCCTCTTGGGTCACCATATGACACATAAGTCAGGCTAACTACAACATGTTAACGGCTCAGGGTTTTCATTTACTAGAAGTAGAGCTCTGCTGTCAAGAGTAGCTACAGAAGTAGACTGAGATATTCAGACTCTTACTCGTATCCTAATATATAGAGCGGGAAGTAATGCCTATATTACACGGTAAAAGTGATAAATCAGGCACATCTAATACCCGGCGATTATTCATAATCACCAACTAAGCTTGGTTAATGGGGTAGATTATTGAATATTTATTACATTTACCGGTTATTTTATAAAATCTCTAATGGGGAATTTAATAAAAGTTTGTTTGGGTTAGGAGTGGGTAACCTATGACCCGTGGGTTACCGAGTGACCCATTTGGTAATTTCAAGTGACCCACTTTAATTCCGAAAATAAAGTATAAGATATACAAACATTTTTATTTTTCCCAAAAAATTTTTGTCTCAAAGTTATGGACGTACCAAATTTAAATCCAGGAATCGGAATGCAGCGACATTGTCCTGTCGCTGTTTTAATACGAAAATATCTCTGATCCAAAAGTCTTGGGCTGACCCGCAGCCAAAAAAGTTTGCCGACCCCTGGTTTAGATTATGAGTTGGAGATTTTATAAACTAGCCAGTAAATGTGATAAATTTTTATTAATTCTCAATCAAGCTTGGTTGGTGATTATGAATAATCGCCGTTACATTTAATCGATTTTACTCACTTTTTGGTAGATGGTGTAGTGATATCACTGTCGTTTTAGGGTGTAGTGGTGTCTCATTATGTGACACCCAGAGCTGTTGTGTTAATTAACCCATTAACGCCCAGGTAGACATTTTTTGAAGTCTGATATTTAAGAAAAAGTCAAAAATGATGTTTCTGTAAATTTTTTCAAAAATTTTCCGGATAATTGCTGTCCTCATTTTTCATTTGTACAAACCATCGTTTTTCTTATTACGTATAAATTGCATACATCAAATCCCCGTGTCCTGAAATGAGGACACCAAAATCTGACTGCGACTCAGTTTATTTTGGTTGAATTGTTTTATGGCTTTATTCTATGACATCTCGAGTGTCCGCTGATTTTTCCCGCAGCGGTACCTACAGGAAAAAATTTTTTTGGGCCGATACATTTTGGTGGAGCAACTCCTGATTTTAAGGAAATCCCTCCGAGAAAAGACACTTAAAGAAAATTCCTAAAGTTAGTGTCCTCATTTGATGACACAGGGCGTTGATGGGTTGATATGTAAAAGTTCAGGAGCGAATCATCGAATTGGACTACCATTTGTTGACTGTCGTCCATGATTCCTACCCTTGAGGTAGATAAAGCTTCGAATGAATGATGATGAAATGGATGGAACACAGACTTTCAAGTTGATGTGTTGCGGAAGAACAAGATAATAGACACATTAATATTCATGACGAAACTTCTTAACTGACGTTCCTGAAGATATGTCCTACCGATGGTTTCGCCCGGTTGCGAACTACTTTCCTCCCTTCCCCGACCTCTCTTCTGATTTCTCTCAGGCACATTCATCAGACCTGAACACACAGACAATTAGAACAAACAAAAAAATTAATTTTTTTTTCCTTTAATAATGGACGCCGCGTACGAATGATAAAGTAATCAATCTGAGGAATAATTACATCGGTTTCTTCTCTCATTCAGTGGCAAATTAGTTTTTCTATCTCGGAGTGACAGGTCGGCGAGTCACCACATGTGCAGATGTTGGGAGGTAAATGATAGGTTGCAGTTTCCTTTCGGGTATTATCGCTGGAAGGTTCCATCGAATCCGGAAAGAATGCAATTTGTAAACATCAAACCTGAAAACCCACGTGTCCATGTTGGATATCTTTTGGGTAGGTGGAGTAGATCGAAGCGTTTCTCCGGATTTTTGCGATTTCACATCTTTTCTCTTATCTTCCTCATCTTCTGGTTCCTTTTAACCGCCCACTCCTACAGACTTCTCTACTTCTTCGGCCTCGTGGTTGCTTCACGGTTATTTCATCTCCTCCTTCTTCTTCTTCTTATTATTTTTGGAACAATATGCCCTCGCGTATGGAAATTTGCATAAGGTCATTTGAAATTTGGAACAAATACATTTATCACGACGTCTGCTGAAATTTTGGAACCTGTTTCTCGTTATTTTGGTTTGGAGGATCCACCGTAATGGCTGTGTTTACCCAGAAGTCCGAGAACAGGTTTTAATAAATCACTCAAGGGGTCACTTTCCAATGACTTGAACCCAATTTCACCCTTGGAAAAGTCCAACTCTTTCTGTTCTTCTTCGTTGATTGAGTGAAATGTTAACGCTTGAAGACAACACACAAAGTCTAAAGTGGAATGAGGAAAATGTTAGAGACGATGACCAGAGTTAACAGTAACACAACTGGGAAAGAGGACTACAGACTGTTGAAGTGTACAGAGACTGAAGAAGACTGGTACCAACTGAAGAGGAGAGAGGAGTCACAGGTAACAGTAAAAGAGAGAGGAGTGAGAGAGATGCTTTAAGAACACTGAAGAGGACAACTGGGAAAGAGGACTACAGACTGTTGAAGTGTAAAGAAACTGAAGAAGACTGATAGGAACTGAAGAAGGAGTCCTTACAGCACACTAGAAGAAAATGACTGAAACAGGACACAACCTAACCCAAAAAAATGGTTGAAGATGGTGATTTGGTATAAGGTCCCATGACGAGATCAAGAAACTGGCAGTTAGACAAAGCGGTGAAAGAAGCAGGTGTCACACCAACATTCAAGCTATAACTTTAGGAAACCCACCAAAACCAGTGAAGTGACCTAATCACCAACCACAAAACACAACTCTGACCCGACTCAACCAGAAGACATAATTTCGAAAGAGAAAATCAGGAAGGAGACAGAAATAACCATAACAACACGTCTCATCTTGTTGTAGTACTAGTTGTAACCGTCGTTGTTCTCCAGCAGAAGCCAACATTACAACATAAAACCTCAAAACACAAAAATCTCATAACTCAAAACAAGACCTCGACCTGAGTTCCTGCATCATGTTCGAGGGATGAACCGTACAAATTCCATTTCACAAAAAGAGAGAGAGAGAAGACAAAATGTTGTAGCAGGAAGGAGAAAAGGAAACGAAACCAAAGGAAAATGTTCAACGCAAGGGAATCGATTAATCTTGTGCCAAAGGAATGGAATGTGCGATGAGTTAAGAAAAAAAATTAATTAAAGCCTCGGCCTCGAATTAAAAAATGGACAGCAGATGTTCTTCGGAGGAATCAACTATTCAAACTTTTTTTTTTAGCGAACCATCCTCTCCAGTCTCCTCCGGTCATGCTGTGGTCATCGGATGTCAGGTCCCAAAAAATAAATAAATAAATTAAGGAATACAAATAAATTATTTTATTTCAAATTCAATTTTTTATAAAAAAAATTAATTGACAATGAAGGAAAGTGTTTGTTGGTGTCGGGTGCCACCAGTGGTCACCGTAATCTCGTGAGCTCTAACCGGAAACGGTTTTCTTCTGAGAATTCCTCCGCCTCGGGAAAAATATCCACAGATAAATCTAATATTGTCTAACAAATTAAAATTCTTCACCCGAAACCTATTATCTGATTGGAACCACTGCAGATTCCAAGACTAGACAAATACAGACAACCAGGCGGAGCGAAGAATGATCGGTTTCAAAACACAAACCAAACCATGTACGTTTAGCCTTTGACATAAACCGTCATCTTAATCCTCGATGACGTTACAAGTTGTAACACAACGTGAGGAAAAGAATTTGCCAACCTATTGAACCACAAATATTTTTCTCCTGTCTCGAGGTGGTGGTGGTAGAGGGATAGGAGGAGGCGGAGGAGGTGTGAAGAATCAAAGAAAGATCGCCCTGTCTTGAAATGGGCGGACACAAACAACTTGGCTAATGGTCCGAGTTAACGAAATGTAACAGATGTGAAGGGAGGTAAGTGGAGAGTTGAGAGGTCAGGTAGCTGACATGAGATGATGGAAGGAAGAAAGGAAAAAGAATGAAATAAACGGACAGATAGATGGACGGGAGGGAAAAATTCGCTGGAGATAGATTTGTGTTTATTGACAAGTGAAACTCCAGGTCAAGACGTGGAAGTGAGTTGTTGACGTTGTAAGAATAAAAATCAGATGGAAGAGAGACTTCAATTCATGCCACGGACACACATTTCACACCCGATGTTAAGAAGAAGGAGAAAAGAAAGTAGATAACTAACTGCCTACCAGTTAGAATCGATTAGAGGGAAATGAGAAACCTGATAAGACAACAACAACAACAACAACAAACGTTTCAGAAGATGGTAACAAATGATGAAAGGACACCGAGCCGGAAGGATGATCGAGTACAAGGGAACCGTCAATCTGTCTTTCTAGAAAGTGACAAACGTGACACGTTTTTTTGGAAATGTTGTCTTTCGCTTAGGTGTTGGCATTATGTCAGTTCTCTACGGTAAATTCCTTCCAACGTGAAACAAAAAAAGTGGTTATTACACGTCAGACAAACAAAATAAAAGAAGATGACAGAAAACAAAAGGAAATGAGAGGAGATTAAAAGGAAAAGATGCGCGAAACAGTGACTGGAACTTTGACTAACAGACACACGCACTAACACATGACTGACACAACACCGGCGCAAAAAACCTTGAACATTGGCCAACAAACCTTCCTCCTCCTCCTCCTCCTCCCTGGACAGATTTTAACAGGACTTTTGGAAAAGATGGTAACAGCATACTCGCTCCTTCCGTGACGTCACAAACACTTAACCTCGATTTCCCACACAGTTGGCACCCAAATGACAAAACCAAAAACTTTCCTCCATTTAAGAAAAATCCAAAAACCTAGAATAAGACCTGTCCAATTCACAACCCGGTTTCCGGTTTTTGAAAATATTTTATTTATTATAAAACCGGAGGCTTCTGCCAAAATTGGCACCTGAAACCTTAAAAAAAAATGGTGACAGGTTGATTATACAGGCTAATTTTGGCAGGAACGTCATCCGAGACCGCGGGGCGCCAATTGGACAGCCACGATCTACATACTGTGACAAAAATAAAACATAAGTCCATAAAAATGATTATAATTATAAATCAATAATTAAATATATATAAATAAATATATATTCGTTTCAATCAACATTTTATTTTTGATTCATGTATTTATTTATTAATCATATTTCAAATAAATATTTGCTCAGATGAGAGAAAAGCGATTTAAAAATCGAAGGCACGTTAAACAGATATTTATTTATTCTTATTTAAGTGTGATTATCTTATTTATTTATTTATTTCACCGATCAACTTCACCAGATAATTATCTAGTGAAAGATGTCTTATTTATTAATCGATAAAAAAAAATTTCCGTTAAAACTTTAACACTGACTCACCCCTCCATGTTGGTTTTCAAACCAGACGACACAGAATCGCGAAGGCTTTGAGTAACAAACTCAGAAAAATTTTTCAAAAGTTGGCGGCAATGATCACTTCATTCAAAATGTCTGACAATCAACTTAAAACGGTTAATTATTTTGTCCTTTTTATTTTCTTTAAGAATTTTTCTTGCCTTCGGTTTTGGCAACTCTGACAGTTTTCTCTTCTCAAGGCTTCAAGTCGAAATTTTTCTATCCAACTATGACCTCAGAACCGTATTAAGGAAATTTAAAAAGAAAATATGTAAAATAAATTTTTTGAGTTGACCAAAGGTGAGGTGACAAATTCAAAATGACTGATGTTGGCATTATTATCATTTAAAATTTGTTTTAACGGTTGTTTGGTGTCTTTAGTACCGTATTAAGGAATTTAAGTTGATTTTAAATAATTTTAAACAATAATTTTAAAAGTAAATTGTTTTGATTTCTCCCCCCACAGCTTGAGAAGGATATTGTTTAATTATCAAAAAAGTGCCGTATTAAGGAACTTAATCTCCTAATTGACATTTCTACCAACTTTTTAATCAACTCTACGGTTGGTAAGTCAAATAAATGTTAACATAATACATTTTCTTGGTGTTAAATTTATAGGGAAACCTTTTTATAACACTAACGAAAGTTATTCTTAAGTATAACTGTTATAAAGTTCGCAAATCGCTTTCGACAAGTTTCAAACACACAAGATGAATTTGACAAAACAATTTTATACAAATTCTCAAAAAATTGTCATTCGTTAATAAACAATGTCCCAAAAAGAATTATTCTTAAAATTAAAACAAAAAAATTATCTTTTTCACATATTTCCATCAGGTGCGTACAAAAGTTCTAAAATTCACTACAAAATTATAATTTATTTATAGTATAAAGTGGTTAGAAATAATTGTGAACGAGCCTTTATATATGATATAATGAAAAAAAATTTTTTTTTTGGTTTTTTGTTTTTCTTTTTAGAACTTTTCGTGGTGCTGATTGACTGGTTTCGAATTTGTTTGAGAGGCCTCAAAGTAACAGTTCCATTTGGTATATAATGTATATCTGTGGTTTCATTAATGGGTTGGGGTGGTAGTCAGTGGTTGTTTACAGTTTAAGTATATATATACCACCAATGACATTTTTATTATTCTTTGAATTGGACTGGGGATTGAGTGCTATCATGCACTTAGACACTGTCTTATTTCTTGTGAAATGTTTTTGAGCTTTGATTTGAAACTTTTCCCGCGTTTTTAACTCAGGTACAGAAGCCATTTTAGAATATTTAGGGCTCTGAGGTGATTTATTAACAAAACTAACTCTGGGAGGTTGGTTTGTGAGATTTGACGAATTTCTACGTCGTTCAAATTTGACGCGGCCGGATAATCAATGAGTAACATGACTAACACTAACTTTGAAAATCTCGGAGGGTTGAAGCCTCATCTAGCGGGGAAAACGGGAACTATCGACAGCTTACAATGTTTTGATTCAACAGATGACTCCTTGACTAAACTAATTTCGAAAGGTTGTGGTGAATTCAATTGAACTAACGTTTCCAGTCTGTCCTACTACAAATTTCGGTCCTGATGCTGTTTAGAGAGTTAAAATGAAACGAAAAGAGTTTTAGGTGTTTTTCTACTAAGTTGGTGTTTCATCAGCTCACTCTAGTGAGGAAAACAAGAACTAAAGACAGGAATTTTCTTCAAATTATTAGGAAAATTGTTTCAAATTCTTGTAATTAAGCAAAAATGAGATGGAAACTGAGTTTTCTAAATCCAGGTACAGAGAGAGAGAGGGCCACCACCGTAGTTTAGCCATTATCGAAACGGTCAAATATTTGACTAATTAAAGAAATTTTCTCGATTTGGCTCGGAGTCAAAGCGGGACATTCGTGAAAACAAACAGCCAATTAAAACGTGAAACCAAAAGAGAGAGAGAGAAAGCCTGAGATTTATTTTCGTTTCCGTTGGGGCAAGGTCAGGCACGGATTCGGGGGGGAAAAAAAAGAAAAACGCTTCTTTCTACCAATATCGAGAGGTATAGGATTACAAAGAGGGCCCCGAGGCCCCGGTCCGCCTCCGCTAACCAAACGACAAATGATTTTTAATTACCCGTTTTCGAAATCGAAAGAAATCCCGCTCAAAGCTTGCAATTCATCATCGTCAACGAGATATCGCCGATTTGTTCTCCCTCCCACCCACCTCCTCAGCATCTCCACCGCCTTCTCTTGGCGGTTGGTCTCACATCGTCAACGGCTTCTGACTTATTTCCTTTCTTTCTAACTTCCCTCCTCCTCCTACTGCTATCTCTCTTCCTCTTCCCAAAGTCTATACTTTCTATTGTCGGGTCGAGTTGCCCCCCCGGGAGGCCTCTCAGAACTCAAATATTTCTTTCGGTTTCGGTCCGTTATTTCCCGCTTCAATAATTCAATTTTCTGGGAAAAGTTTTTCTGTGAAAGGCTTTTGACGATCTCTCCCCCCGACACAGACAAATTTGAGCGGAGCCCCCCTCCGCTCAAATTTGTCGGTGTCAATTTTGAAAAATCTTCTTCCCACAAAACCAGTCATCCAACACTCACGATGTTCTTCATAACACTAGAAAATAATTACAAAAAGTATTTTGACGACTAACATCCCTCTTTCCTTCGTGATTTTAAATCCAAAGTCAGCAACATGATCGCTGACTGTGAGCCCCTCGAAAGGGTGAAAAGGGTCACTTCCATCGCCGATTAAGGAGAACAATGGCGGTCCACCTGTGAGAGACTTAATCAAAGGAAAGCTATACCCGTTCCTCTCTCTTCATCTTCTGAGAGAGACGGTAGTAAAACTTTTAAAACCACTCTCACCCCTATTTTCCACCCTTTACTACCCCCAAAGGAAATACTTTGGTAATACAACTCTCTTTCAAGATGGCGCCATTGTCTTTGTATTTACTTATACAATATAAATGAAAATCAAATTTGTAGTTCTGACTCGAGATGAACCTCTTTTCGTTCTTCGATCCATCGCCATTTTGTTTCTGGCAAGATCATGAATGAATGGGTTGGGTGTCAGGTTCAAGTGTGCAGTATTTATGAAATGACGTCTTCATTAGATTGTGTGATATATACGAGGAGCAGTAGAGCTGTAAATGTATCTGTGTGAGACACCCAGACGGTGTGCAATATTTTTGAAACGAGCTCCTCACAAGATTGTGCATTATTTATGGAATGAGGTTGAGTTGAGGAGGAAAACGAATCGCAGACGACATACCGTGAAACACGAGTCTAGCACAAGAAACTGGTAGAAAAGAAGAAGAAGAAGAAGATGAAGGGAGAGGAGCAAGCAAGAACTGGAACCTAACTGAGACGCGTGCGTAACAACCATAATTACGACAATGACACAGGTGCCTAAGAAAGTGATGCTCGACAATTTGAAGAAAACGGAGCGCGCGCCTTCAAATTACCCACAATCAACGAATTGCTTCTCCTTCGTTTTCAAATTGTCGTCTCCTCCTCTTTCACATCCTTGATTTGAAGTTATGCGAATTTGTTGTATTTTAGAAACATGAATTCGCCCCAACGACTCATTTAAGGGATTAATAAAGATTTAAATCTCCCGCCAAAAACGGCAAATTCAAAATTTGATTCCTTCAACAATTACTGCACTGAACATTCATTTATTCAAAACATATTATCTACGAAATGGCCTCTGTGGTGTGTACAATATATATGAAATATTTTCACTGTGAGAGTGTGCAATATTTTGAAATAGATTCTCAGTAAAATGGATTATAGTGTGCAACATTTATGAAATGAGACCTCGATATAAGTGTGCAATATTTATGAAATGGATTTTGGATAAAAGTGTGCAGTACTTATGAAATGAGATCTCAATGTAAGTGTGCAATATTTATGAAATAATTCAGGATTAAAGTGTGCAACATTTTTGAAATGAAATGTCGATATAAGTGTGCAATATTTATGAAACGAATTTTGGGTAAAAGTGTGCAGTACTTATGAAATGAGTCTGTGGATTAAAGTGTATTTTGAAATGAAATGTCGATGTAAGTGTGCAATATTTATGAAACAAATTTTGGATAAAAGTGTGCAGAGCTTATTAAATGAGATCTCGATGTAAGTGTGCACTATTTTTGAAATTAATTCTTCACTAGAGTGTGCAATATTTATAAAATGGATTCTCGATAAAAGTGTTGGAGATTAATAATTGAACATTAATAAATGGTTATTGACCAATTTGCACCGCATCCATTTATGGGCAATAGTTATCTATATCTGTGTCTAATTTTTATTATCTTTTTATTTATTTATTTTTTCTAACTGTTTTCCCGACGACTCTTTTGGCTCTGCGTCATTACTATGTATTTATGAATTATGTATTATTAATTAATTTTCTTAGTATTTTATTTATTTATTTGCAACTTATTTCGTTAGGAGCCTTTCTCTGCGATCTATTAAGTGCTGTAGATGACTAGATAATTATTTATTTTTTGCTTTGATGTGCTCGGTATTTATCTCTCTACGGAGGATTCATTTCAAAAGTATTGCACACTACCGTGAGGTTTTTATTTGAAAAATGCGGCACATAAATTCATATTTCAAAAATAATGCACACTAGACAAGACTTCATTTCATTGTACACTTTTACGAAGAACTCGTTCCATAAATAATGCACGATCGCTTGAATAAAAGTGAATAGAATCCTCGACTGGACTGTGATTCTCTCTCCCACCCATCTCCTCTTCTACCACCGCCATCTCGGTTCTTTAATTCGTTCAAATCTCAAATTTAATTAATCGAATCAGTGGCGAAGTCCTTTCATTCAAGAACCCAAACACCCGACGCCTTTGATTTATTAACGAATCTCACGTTATCACCGATCGACATTCCTCTTGGTGTCTACCCCGGAAAAAAGTGAGTCACCCAGATGTGTCCGGGAAATTTTTGCCCCAAAACGTCCCAGCCTCCCGCCATAACGAGTTCTAATCTTCGGCTACCATCTAAGGCCCCTAAGGGGGGCGGGGGCGGGGGTTCTGCTTTATTATTAATCTTAATTACGAGGATTCCTATCCATACACACATGGGTGCAAGCAGTCACTCAGGCAGGTTGTGCTGGCAGGCAGGCAGACGGACATACAGACATGGCGACTTTCCACCGATTAATTAATCGATTTATTTATTTTTATTTGCCGACTTGGAAAGACGGACTTTATTTTCGGTTGGAATTAATTATAAAGGTGTTGGTAATTACGCATTCCGCATTCATTACCCCCCCCCACCAGCTCCTCTCATAATTAAATACTCAATTTTTCATTATCAAGAAAACCCGAAAAATTTTTGTTATTTTTACGTCTTATTTTATTTATATTCCGCTGACATGTTCTTCCCCTCCCTCGTCTACCCCTACCTCAAACGCACTCGAAAATACCTGAACCTGAAATTTATTTATTTCGCTTTCACATTTAATTAGTTTCGTTTTCGTTTTTTCTTTTGGATTAATTAATTAGATTCGAGCCCGAATCGTCGTGGACGTTTCCCAATTTTTCTCTTTCACCCCCCCCAACCCCTTCTACTCGTCTACTTCAGGTTCAGGTTTATGAATCGATTGATGAATAAAAATGTTTTAGGATTCACTTAAAAATTTGGGATTCTTCCTAGGCGCCAAAGAGCAATTATAGTCGATGAGTGACAAAACTTTTGGGTTTCTCATTGTGAGAGATGCGGGGGAAGTGGGGGTGGGGACAAAACCTGGGAGTGCTAACAGAGAGAGAGAGGCGTTGAATTTGGGGAGGAAGGAATTCATCTTTCAAAAGGCCCACCCGTTTGTAATAATAATGATGATGATAACAACACCGACAAACTAAATTTCGTGGTTTTTGGGTTTCATCTCGATGTCAGAAACTGATTTTTGACAAAAGAGAGAAATTAAAATACAAAAAGAAAAAAAAAAACTTTTCGTTGAGCAAGACGAAAGAAAACAAAGGTCGCAGTAACACACAGACACACGCACACGAACAAAAGAAAAAACTCAAAATGGTAGTTCGTATATAGTAGTCAAAACCGATGAGTGAGATGAGTACTCGGTCGTCACTTCCGGGTTTTCGATAAATCGGCAGCCTCTTGATCGTCTCGATTTGTCGACGGATTTCCCGATAACACGGGAAACGGGATCGTTATCAGTTGTTGACGTGAGTTTCCTGGCCCCGAGATGATGAACTTCCGGAAGCTGTGGCGTTCGTTCCGCTACCGCTTGCTCCTGATCCTGATCCGCCTGGAAATTATTTTAAATTTAAATTTATTGTTTTGGCGGGAAATTTATCCGTTATAAAAACAAGTTTTGACTTGTGTGGATGGTTTTGTTCTTCTTATTGTCCTGGCTTGAAACAGATGAAGAAATTCGGGATTCTTACAAGATAGAGATAGATGGTAGTAAGAAGAGAAACAAAAGCTCTAAAGCAATAAAAATGGAAGAAAGAAGCAAAATGAGAAGAGAAGACAATAAAAAGAAGACGAGACAGAAAGAAGAGGAAGAGAAAAATGAGATAAAATTAAAAAGGAAAAGTACACACTTAGAGAGAGAGAGAAGAAGAAAGAGACAAGGAAACAGAAAAGAACAGAAATGGGACAGAGAGGAAAGACAATGAACTGTATCGACCCCCTGCGGTTAAGGAGGGACCCCGTTTGGATTAGTCCCCGGTGGGACATCTAGGAAACCACCCCGAAGATAGAGGAGGCGTGAAAAGAAACAGAGAAGAGAGAAGATAGAACTGAAGACAGTGAAAAAATCAAAGAAGTGAAATTTACTGAATATTTATCACATTTACCGGTTAGTTTATAAAATATCCAACCCGTAATCTGAGTAAACTTTGATTAAATCACTCACGAGTTGAATATTTTATAAACTAACCGGTAAATGTGATAAATGTTCAGAAATTTTTCACATTTACCGAGCTTAGTTGGTGATTATAAATAATCGCGGGGAATTATATATATATACTCGCCTAATTTATCACTTTTACCGTATTATATGTATGATATACGATATTAATTTCTGGTCGACATAATATTTTCTTTCTGTATAATTTTTTACTTTTTGGTTTAGTAATTAAAGTTTTTATTTAAAAATTTTGGAGTTTTAATCAGTGGCGTAGCTAGAATTTTTGGGGCAGTGAGCAAACATGATCTGACGTTCTTATTCTACTATTTATAATATATACAATAACAAATTAGATCCTTGTTTTGAATGTGTAATATATTTAATAAGTAAGGAGCTGGAAAAGTGAGACAGAGGACCACGGCCCCCCAATTTTATGGGCCCTTGCGCTTTGCTTATACCCTTGGTACTTAAGCTTCCGGGCCAGAGTTCCATTGTGACCATTGCGACTGGGCCACACGACTTACCAAAAATTTGACAAGTCCGACTTTCGACGCATACAGTCCACCTTCAGGGCATCATCTGTATGTAAATCTGTCAGTCTGTTTCTGTATGTATTTTCTGTATATTGCTTCATGTTGGGGCGAACGATGTTAGCAGTTTCTGAGCACAGGTCCGAACAGTTTCGTACTGGTCAGGCACTATAGTTCAGACTTAACAATGAGCAATCGACCTTTCACAAATTGGGCTAGTGGGCCACTCAGTAGAGCTTGGTGGGCCGCAGTTTGAGTACCAAGGGCTTATACTCATATATAATAGCTACGCCTCTGGTTTGAATCCCGTTTTTCGCACTTGGGTACAACAGGATACGGGAGGAAGATTTGAACTCACAACCATAACTCCTATATCCGAGCACTTTAAGCACTATACCACGCCTCCCGTTTTAAATTTAATTTAGAGCTTTGATAAAGTTAAAAGTATTAACTTATATTAATAAATATTATATATTAAATTATCTAATACGGTGGAGTCTTTTTACGCGGATAATATCTGTGACAGGAATGGGACAATAAATTAGAAAATTGGCATTAGGGAAGTCAGTCTTTGAAGATGGGAATAGAGATTTCGATTGTCCAAACAAAAACCAAAAAAACGAGATCTCCAGTGTCGGATTAAGAAATTTAGACAAACAATAAAAACAATAAATAAATAAATAACGTTTGGTTAGTATTTGTAGCGAATCAAATGACAAAATTTCTATTTAAAAGTGATGATGTTAATCGGCTGGGAGCTGATGTCGTTGTCATTAAAGAGCTTTTAATTAACATCGGACACGGTTAATCAAAGAAAAATTCAAAATGGCGGACGATTTTGGGTCCTTACCAGTAGAAAAAATCTATGAATAATTTAAAACACCAAAAAAATTGAAGAAAAAAATTTTTTTTCAAGGAGGCGAACACAAAGTTTTCATTTTTTTAATTTTCATTGTCGCCCACTTCCGATGAAATGTCTTCTAGTGAAAGACGCCATTGTGTTGGACACACCCCGTACCTGAATTTCGTTAGCCACACTCGACGTGACGTCGTTCTTTGTCATGCCTACCGGACTTTGTTCTGTGGAATTCAAAGCCCACGCTTTTCCGGGGAAGTGGTTTCCCTTCTGCTCCCACATACGTGGTGGATTAGAAAAGCTCGGGTGAGAGATTAGTAGCAAGGACAACACGCACACGAAACCAACATGCAAAACGAACGACAGACCTGGATCGATCTGAGGGCTTAGGCTAAAGATGACGCCGTTCGGGAGCGCCGAAGATGGAGCCGCGTACATCATTCCGTTGGATGTTTGGTACATGACGCCGGGATAGCCCCCGGTCGACACCAAACCAGCTAAACAAACAAAACCTTTTCAGTCAAAACGGTTTCCTCGGGAGTTGGATGCAAAATTAAGGTGCGTCACGGTGACCCAGAGTTCACCCCCCAGCGCACCTTCATGTTACATCTCCAAAATGTCCTCCAAACAACGAGATTAACCTGAATTTGATACGAACCTGAAATGACGGGTTGAGACGTGGGCGGATTCGTGTCGTCGCCGTTGACGCCGACGCCAGATGATGGTGACGTCATTTCGTCATTCTCTATGACTACCGGAGAATCTCCGCTTCCGTAGGAATCTCCATCGCCTACGCTGTTCTCGTCTTCAGAATGGGAGGAAACTCCATCATCCTGTGAAAATAAAAGAGAAAAATGAAAATCAGGACCAGGTTCCGGAGTCAGGGAGTGGGCATAAACCTCTCAAATTATCAATGCCAGGCACGTTGGGTACACTATCAACATTTTTGTCTCCTTTCTTAAGTAAACAAAAACCCAGTTTCAAGATGTCCATCGCCCGTGGAAATCATTCTAACGTAGGAAGTCAGGAGCGGATATAGGATCGCGATCGTTTTTCAACCTCCATAAGCAGGTGGTCATGACACTCGAGGACCAGAAAATTTTTGAAAGGTTCCATTAATGACGACGAGCTCTGGCCTGGCGCCAATATTAGATAATATACATTGATTCCCGCTATTACAATAATCGCTTGATTGTGCAACTAGAGACAGGAGTATAATCCGCCAAATTTCATTTATATTATAAAACTATAAACGAGACTACAGAAGAAAGCTCGCTTCAACAACAGGAATCGCGATGTACTTTCTATAAAACAAGACAGAAACAGCGTTCAGAAGACAATACTCAAGACTTATTTGATCTATCGACTATTCTTCCATCTTCCAACAGGAATTTGAAAAACCGAAAGACAGCAACATAACCCAACTTAACCGATAATGAAACAGTAAACAAATCTATTTCCTGTCTTCTGTCTTTCTGTTTACTCATTTCGTCTTTTCATTTCATTCTTTTTACATCCGATTTATCACTTTTACCGTAACAAATATTACGTTCGAACCGACATTCCTTTCTGGTTTGCCGGATTAGCGATTATTTATAATCACCAGTAAATGTGACAAAGTACTGAGCATTTATCACATTTACCGGCTAGTTTATAAAATCTTAACTCGTAATCCGAGCAAAATTTTATTAGAATCCCTAATACAGGTTGGTGATTTTATAAACTAGCCGGTAAATGTGATAAATGGTCATAATTTGTCACATTTACTATTAAACAAGCTTGGTTGGGGATTATGAATAATCGCCAGAAACTAAAAATATATTGACCCGTAACATATACAACATTACTTTTCTATATATAGTGTGCAATATTTCTGGAATGAGATCTCAATGTAATGTGCGATATTTTTGAAATGAATTCAAGATTAAAGTGTGCAATATTTATGAAATAGATTATTATTAAAAGCGTGCAATACTTATGAAACGAGTTCTTGAAGAAGTCAAGCATTGAATGGGAAATGAACTCATCTTAAAAGTGTGCACTATTTATGAGATGAGGTCTCGATTAGAGTGTGCAATATTTTTGAAATGAATTCAAGATTGTGCAATATTTATGAAATGAGACCTCGATTAGTGTGCACTATTTATGAAAAATATTCTCATTAGAGTGTGCAATATTTTTGAAATGGCATATTGGCAACATTATGCGACGTACGTCAAACGAAATTTTGCACGATGGTGTGCATCATTTATGAAATGAGTCACCTAAAAAGTGACTTAAGTTAGCGTTTGCTAAAAGTCAAAAGATAGTGTTTGTACTATATTCTCTGGTTGGTACTACCCGGGTTCCGTTTCCTGTTTTTGTTTTCCAAATTCTACTTTCGTTTGTTTTTATACTGAAGACTGGACCTCAAGAAAATATGGATTCCGTGCGATACACCTAGTACGTGTCCCGGTAAAAGTGATAAATCAGGAGAATAAAGTCCGTCGAAGTCGAGGAAATGGAAGTTTCCCGTAAAACTATGACGCTATAACCCACTGTATGATGGATATAGTTTTATAGTCCCTCTATAGTTCATCTTCTGTTGTCTGTCGACATCTGAACGCTATCGAGTTCACCTCTAGACTGAGAGTGTGGATGGGTATTTATTAAGGATGCAAATCCGTGTTCTACAAAAGCGCGAATCCTCCCTGAAGTTCAGACTAAGCCAGGAGGAGTCAACTTCACAGAATCGACTGACTAATATTTCTTCCAGCTCATCTTCGGCCCTCAGGTACGGATGGTAGAGGGAGATAAAAAGAGAAAAATCCCAGCAAATGACACACATATCAGTGATTGTGCAGGTTTGCACCCACATCCGACCATAACCAGTGGAAGACGCGTTTTGCGTAACAATCGTTCCCTCACACAGACACACACACACCCAGAGAGAGAGACATGAGTACAGTTGCGCAAAAGACTTCATCTACTCGTTTCCAGTTTATCTACTCCAATGTCTAATTGACTCATCGACATCTTCTTTGTCCTTTATCCTTCTCCAGCCATGAATTCTCGATTTGAGTGTGCAATATTTATGAAATGAGGTCTCGATCAAAGTGTGTAATATTTATGAAATAGATTCTCAATAAAAGTGGCACTATTTATGACGAGAGATCTCGATATAAGCGTGCAATATTTGTGAAATGAATTTCCATTTAAAGTGTGCAGTATTTATGAAATAGATTATTGTTTAAATCGTGCAATACTTATGAAACGAGTTGTTGAAGAAGTCGAGCATCGATTGTGAAATGAACTCATCATAGAAGTGTTCATAACCTATGAAATGAATTTTCGGTTAGAGTGTGCACTATTTATGAAATGAGATCTCGATGTAAGTGTGCAATATTTATGGAATGAATTCTGAATTAGAGTGTGCACTATTTTTGAAATTAATTCTCCACTAGAGTGTGCAATATTTATGAAATGAGATCCAGGCTAGAGTGTGCAATATTTATGAAATAGATTCTCAATAAAAGTGTGCACTATTTATGACATGAGATCTCTATGTAAGTGTGCAATATTTATGAAATAGATTATCGTTAAAAGCGTGCAATACTTTTGAAACGAGTTCTTGAAGAAGTCAAGCATTGAATGGGAAATGAACTCATCTTTAAAGTGTGCATTACTTATGAAATGAACTTCCGGTTACAGTGTGCAATATTTATGAAATGAATTCAGGGTTAAAGTGTGCAATACTTATGAAACGAGTTCTGGAAGAAGTCGAGCATTGAATGGGAAATGAATTCAATTTGAAATTGTGCATTACTTATGAAATGAACTTTCGGCTGAGTGTGCAATATTTATGAAATGGTACATTGGTAACAATACGGAATTTTTGCAGAGGTGTGCATTATTTATGAAATGAATAAATTGAAAAGTGTCACGGAAATTAGTGTTTGCACTATCCCTGGCTGGTACTAACCGACTTCCGTTTCTTGTTTTTTGTTCTCTTTATACCGAAGACCAGTCAAGAAACTCTACCACCCTCTCTCCATCAACCCTTGTTTCTGACACGTCTTTCAAGTTCAAATAACCGTTCGTAAGGATCTTGCCAAAGTCTTTTGTTCTCAAAGTTTCCCTCCTCCCACAGCTCACAGAAAACACAAAACCAAAGAAAAAGGAAACTGACAGATGAAGGGTTTCTTCTTTCTAAGAGAAACCTTTCAATGCTTAACCGTTCGGATAATAAGAAACACATTCCGAACCACTGGGGCGTTCGGTATCTTTCTTCCCAATCCCCCCGAAGCAAAAACAACTTTTTGAACAACGTTCGCCATCGGGGAATCGAAAGTCTTCCTCAAAACCCGAACATGTTTCTTCAAGGGTCCGTTGCACCCTGACGCCATTTTCTTTTTTTTTTTAGGGCAATTAAATGCCATTTCAATTATCGCTTAATTTTATCTTTTAAATTAAATAAAAACTCTGGAACGCCTTTTCGGTCGCGTAGATAAAAACTTTTCAGACATAAATGGTAAAGCACTCAAACTAGACATCATACAAGGAAAGGGTGATCACGGGGTCTCGAATGATTTTAGCGGGACCTCGACGCCATTTTAAAAACGGTTGGATGTCTCAAAAGTGGATAATCATCCCTTAGATAGTGGCGCCGACCACGAACACCAACCATTTCCGGTTTGTTTCTCTCCGACTCATTTCGGTCACGTCAACGACCAAAAAAATTCCTCCGACACCAGCACGTAGGACCCGGGTCCTTGTTTTCGTCACCTCCGGAAGATGGAAACTAGGTCTTCCTCCGAAAAATCCAAAGATGATAGCACAGACCGAATAACAATTAGCTGAAGAGCGATATCGCCATTCTCGACGCGTTGATCGTTTTACCGTTTTATCTACTGGATAACGTCCAAGAGAAGTCGACGATAAAAACGAGCAAAGTTCAAGTGTTTCCGGTAGACCGGACATCGGACATCGGCCACCTTCGTTATTTATTTTCATTCAGAGGAGATGAAAACTAGTATTTATCTCGTCTTCTTTTCGTGACATCGTTTTTTATACTGAAATAAATATTTGGGATTTGGGTTTGATGTCTTCTTTCAAATCGCTGACAACCGCCAAGGAGGAATGTCTGATGTTTGCGTGAGGGAAGCGGTGTTGCCATAAATCGTGCCCGAACATGATCAGCCACTCAAAATTTCCTGCTAAAAGTGACTAAATAATATAACAATATACGATTATCATATAAACTATCCCGAAATCAACGCCAGATTTGAATTTGCCGCCAATTTGCCGTAAATTGCTTCCACATTTTGTGTGGTTTTGTTGAGAACTAGAGCGTCGAACGTTGTGACGAGAGCTATGACGTCACAGGGTAACAAGACAATATGGCCGATATGTCGGGGTAGTCTTGCGCCTGAATTTCTAAAATATAAATCGCAATCCTTTATTCGAATCACAACCATTTTTACAAACCCTTACACTAACAGCTGTTAATTTGTTCTTTATTCAGGGTTGCCAACAAAATGGCGGCTAATTCAAATCTCGGGTCAATTTTGGAATACCCTGTATACATCATTTTGCTGTTTTGTCAATTTTTCTTTGAAAACACCCTCGAGACTTCATTTAAACAAAGCACATTTTAAAGAGTATCTCATTTCAAAATTAATGCACACTTATGTGTTAATAAATCAATTTTATAAATAATTATACTATAGCATCCATAACCAAGTTCTTCATGAAATTGTGCGTTATTGATGAAACTAAAAATTTCACAAAAGTGTGCATTACTTTTGACATGAATCGTTAAAAATGTAATATTTAATATATAATATTCAACCCATAATATCATATTATATAATTAAAAAAAATTAAATAAAAACGAATATTAGTTTGAAACTATTATTAGCACATGAAATTGTTTTTATTTATGAAACAAAAGATTTCACAAAAGTGTGCATTATTTATGACATGAGTATATAATATTTAACCCATAATATTAGATTATATAATAAAAAAATAAATGAAAACTAATATTAATGGTATTAATAACGCAAAAATTAATTTTGAGACACTCTATATGGCCACCTTATTTATTTAATTTTTACTCACGTTATACTCTTATAATATTATATTATTAATATCTGCATCTAAGTCGATAGTTATTGCTGACTACGTTTATGGATCTTGATTTGAACAGGCTTCACTCGTTTGTTTCATCGAATTTTTAATGAAAGCAAACAAAATGGCCGAAATTTTTGGTCGAAGGATTTTCCGTTAGTGGCTAAAGACGAATGAATTTGGCGCCAAAACATTTCGCATCCAAAGCGGAAATAGACAAGAGATTTTATAATCTAGAACAGAGGCTATGACGTCAGAATAAAATAAAAAGAAGAGAAGACGTGGCATCCACGTGCTAATTGACCATCAAAGAGTCAAGGAACACAAGACGAAGGAGGGGATAGAGTGGACAAGACCGGGAGCTAAACACACCTCTGGCTCTCCATCTCTCTTGTAGAATAGATGATCCGTGAAAAAGTCAGAGAAAAATCGCAATTAGAATAATCTACTTTGATTTCTCACATGTGTATGTTAATTCCGTCTCCTCCCTCCCATCTCCTCTTCCCTCGAAACTCAAAAAATCATTCGAGAGATTCATAAACTTTCCTTTGGCACCTTATTAATTATTCATTAAGGGCAAGGAGATGAAAACATTTGGAAACGACTTTTGGTTTAGAAATGCGATTACATCGAAAGTGGCATATCCAACATTAGAGAAGATGACACGCGAAAAAACCAGAAGACGAAGAGGAAGATTGCGAAACTTGGGTATACCGAGTTCCTGTCACGGAATCGTAAAAGAAGACCCAAGAACAAATGGAAGAGGTTGGAGGCAGGAAGAAGATGAGTCGAAAAGGTCTGATAGAAGGCCAAATATTGTCAGTAGAGGAGAGGAGATGGGAGGAGACACATTCCACGGAAGATTCGCTTCCATTAGGGAACAGAACGTGGCGCATTCCGGCCACCGAACTTCCCTCTCTTCCATCTACTCTCATCTTTTCATGAGTAAAACGAATATACGAGAAGACAGGAGGAGAAGATAAGGGAAATTAAGAAAACAAAAAATTCCAGGAGCGAAAACACAAAGTTCCATTACGGCCATTTTGCCTCCGAGTAAGAAGCCGTTAATCAAGTTTGAGCTGTCGTCGGAAATTAATCATTTCTCCGGATTAGCGTTTCGATAATCGACGAATTCGATTTTTTTCTTCTTTGCCCTCATCTTTTTCCACTTCCTCTACTTCGAGAGAGAGAAAAATTGCAGGCGATAATCTCGATGACAGTATCAATAATTGAAGTCGATCGGGAAACCCGAAATAAATCGAAGTCGGGCTCACGTGAGATAGGACGTTTCGAAGCGATGACCTCCGCCACCGGCCTCCGAACCTCGTTCCTCATTCCCAAACATTCCAATACCGAGGACAAGGCTTAAACATTATGTTTCGCTTGTCTACCCCCACCCCTTCGATATCTCGAAATTTCCACATGTGAGCTGCGAGGTGATGACCTCGACCACCGGTTCTCCCAACCTGATTTTGGCACATTCTTAACACAACAATAGAGAACAAAAGGCTTGACTGGCTATTCGTTTGCTCGACCATAAGTCTCACATCTCGAGATATTCGATATCTCGAAGCCTCGATTAACCGACTACTTTAAAACATTTTGTACCGCTCACAACCACTAAACAACCTTTTGCATACATACAAGAAGACAATTTCGGAGTGTTAATCATTAAACACTTATTACGCATTCGATATATCGAATATATCGAAATTCTCTCACCGAACATCCAACTTATGATCTTTAAAATCGACCGACGGATTGGAAAATGATTTAAAATATTCATGAATAATGATCGAGATTTGAACGGTTATCCGGTCGTTGATTTGTATGTAGCATCCCTTGACACATTCGATATCTCGAATATCTAGAACTCTTTTACCAGCGAGTTATGAGATAGTTTTCAACTGATGATAGTCATCTTCGAATCTATAAATTGACTAGAGCATAGTAGAAAAATAATCAAACGAGATTTTTATTAGTAACATTTCGATATCTCGAAATTCCGTTGTCATTGAGTTTTGGAGCACTTTGAGTTGGAACACTCGATAATACTAATCAAACATACCAACTTCAGGTTTTATCACTTTAGATATCAGACAAAAGGACATTTTGAAGTCTAATAATCGAACAGAAGGTCATTCGATTGTGCTAATGGGAGCTTTCGATATATCGAGTATCTCAAATAATTTGCGAATTTTGTTTGGAGGTTTAAAACATTCATCAAATTCTAAATTTTGTACTGATTTGCCCTTTCGTCTGTTTTTAGAATCTAACTATTGAATCTTTCGATATATCGAAAGGTAAATATCTCGAGATTTACAGCCAATTAAAAACCTCGATCCACAAACATTTTTCAAAACAACTTTTGTCTGATTCAACCTCGAATTGTTCGATATCTTGAAGTTTTCACGGGAAAAGTGATTCAGAATTTAGAAGTTGAAGCCTTTCGATATACCGTTTGAACGACCGAATCTATCGAAATATTCGATATCTCGAAGAAGAAAAGCCAAGACTCTCTCAAGTAATTGCTAACTCAAGTTAGAATTTTAAAACATTCATCGAAACATAAACCTTTTGCTGATTTGACTTAAGCTTTGTTTTTAGAATCTAACTATCGAAGTTTCGATATATCGAAAGCAAAATATCTCGAAATCTTAAGTCAATTAAGAACCTCAATCTACAAAAATTTATCAAAGCAACATTCGTCTGTTTCCGGTCTATTTACGATTCGAATTGTTCGATATCCTAAAACATCTTTTTCATGACACTTCGATATATCGAAGTCGAAACGATATTATCGAAATTATTAGGAGATCGAGATATTATCGAAATAATAAAATAAAAGGGACTTTCGACATTCCGTTTGTACGACCGTATCTTTCAATATCTCGAACAGAAAAATGACGAAGAGTCTCAAATAATTTTAAACTCTAAATTTTAAATTTTCGATAACTCGAAATATCTCGAAATCTTCAGTCAATTAAAAACCTCAACGAAGAAAAATTTATCAAAACAACATTCGTCTGTCTCCGGTCGATTTACAATTCGAATTGTTCGATATATCGAAGGTGTCACGGACAAGATGTTTTAGGATATTGAAGTCAAAACATTTTGAAACGAAAATGAAATAAAAAAGGATTTTCGATATTCCGTTTATACGACTGTATCTGTCGAGACATTCGATATCTCGAACAGAACAGTGAACATGACTCTTTCAGATAATTGCAAACTCAACTTGAAATTCAAAAATATTCATCAAAACCTAAATCTATTGCTGATTTGACTTCTCAACTTTTTAACTATCGAAACTTTCGATATCTCGAAATCTCACCCACTTCAACCCATTTCAAAACCCATCCATATTGACTACTTAGACAAATTGAAACACAAAACCTTTAAGTCTGTGTATCTCGTTGATTTAACATTCGAATTGTTCGATATATCGAAGTTTTCATGGAAAAGATGATTCAGGATATCGAAATGGAGGGTTTTTCATTTTCTGTTTGTACAAAAAAAATTTTTCGATATCTCGAAGAGAAAAATGACGAAGAGTCTTAAATAATTTTAAACTCAATTTCGGAATTAAAAAAAAAGTCATCATGATTTAACCCATTGTTTCATTCATTTAACTCTCGAAATATTCGATATCTCGAAATATCTCGAAATCATTTCCCTTCAATCAATTTTCAACCATCCAAAAGCAACCCTTAACACTCGAATATTTCGATAAATCGAAAAAGGACTTTTCATTAATCGTTTGTATAAAACAATTTTCGATATCTCGAAGAAAAATGACCAAAACTCTCAAATAATTTTAAACTCTCGAATTAAAAAGTGATCATGATTTAAATCATTCAACTCTCGGATATCTCGAAAATCTCTTCAACCATTTCAAAACCCAACCCCACACAACCATCCAAAAGCAACAAACAAATAGACCGTTGTGTCTCCGGTGGATTTAACACTCGAATATTTCGATATATCGAAGTTTCTACGGAAACTCGAGGACTTTTCATTAATCGTTTGTATAAAACAATTTTTCGATATCTCGAAGAGAAAAATGACCAAAACTCTCAAATGATTTTAAACTCCTCCTGGAATTAAAAAGTGATCCCATGATTTAAACCATTGTTACATTCAACTCTCGAAACTTTCGATATCTCGAAATATCTCGAAATCTCTTCAACCATTTTCAAAACCCAACCCCACACAACCGTCCAAAAGCAACAAAACAAAAGACCGTTTCGTCTGCGTCTCCGTTGGTTTTAACCCTCGAATTGTTCGATATATCGATTCGATATCAAACAATTCGAGTGATGAATCAACTCTTCCATTGTCCTCCGCCAGGATGGGAGAGATTTTTTCCCGGAATTTCGCATTCAGCTACGGTGAAAAGGAATTCGGTTTCGGTTATTTGAATTAATTTGCAATCATCTTTCCTCCGCTTTTCTTCCTTTCAATGGCAGATAAAAGAAGACGGAGAGGAGACAGAGAGGGAGGAGGAAGAGGAGGAGGAGGAGGACCGGAGGATAAAACCATTCTCGAGAGTTTCATACCTATTAATAAGCTGTTATTGGAGTTTGTTTTCATTTGTTGGTTTTCTCGGGGGATAATGATCCATGAAATTGAAAAATGGCTGTCCCTTGGCTTTAGGCGCATCGTGACTATCGACCGATGCTTCGTTTAATAAATCCATTGAGAAAAACGAGGATTTCCTCACATACATAAATAAATAAAATAAAATCTGTCATTTTAACACGGAGGAACGAAATCAAAAATTTTTCCTTTCGCCCCCGCCCATACACCCAGCATCCGTACCCGAAGAGAGAAGAAAGGAGGAAGATGATTCGTATGAGCCATGGAGGAAACGAGAGAGAAAGAAAACAAGTCGTGTGTGTGGCACCTTAATATTAACATTTTTAGGCGCGTTTTCCCTTCTACCCGCCCCCTCCCGGGTACCTCTCCTCTCCTGGTTTTTTGACTCGGAATCCCTCGCGGGAGTTTTTTTGAGTTTGTTCAAAAATGAAAGAAACGAAATCATTCCGACGTCATTCATTTTGCACGAGATGTTTGTCTCGGGCTATTCCCCGCGCCTCTCCGCGTGCTTGTTCCGACCCTGATGCCAGTTTATTAAATTATTTAATAGTTTTGGTTTTGGGAAATTATTTTTGACGGGTTGTCCCCCCGAACAGCAGAAAGCATTCTCCTCGAGAGACGAGACCTTGTTTCTTTAACATTTTCCTCCGGAGTGAATGTGTGCATTATTTATGAAATGACTACCCGGTAATAGTGCATCCTTACTCTTCAAACCCACTAATTTGCTCTAGTGTGCAGTATTTATGAAACGACACCACCTTCATAAAATAGGGTCAAAAATAAATTTGTCAAAAAGTGTGCATTACTTTTGGAATGGGAAGGAAGGAAAACGATCACAGCATTTCATTCATTAATCCATCGTTCTTCCGCTTCTTTCAAAAGTATTGCACACTTTTATGGCAATTTCCTTTCATAATTAAGGAAGCAACTTTAGCCAGAAGCCATTTCATTAATACTGCACACTTTTGGCAATAAATGGAATGTGAATAGTTGATAAAATTCTTGCTATGAGTGTGCATTATTTTTGAAAGAGGCTTAGGTTTAAGTGTGCATAATTAATGAAACCAGTTACACCTTAAAGCTTGGATTTCTTAAAAAATTGGATTTGAACCGGAGTGTGCATTACTTTTGAAATGAGATTTTTGTGTAAGTGTGCAATATTTATGAAACGGAATATTGATAAAAGTGTGCATTACTTTTGAAATGAATCCCGGCTTAAATGGAGACAGAAATACTACGAGGACGTCAGGGAATGACGCAATAGAGGGGACGGTGTGCAATATTTATGAAATACATCGGGCGTCAGTCAGGCATCAGCTTGCTGTTTTGGTACTGTTCTGGTAGTTAGTGTGACACCTTCAAAGAGTTAGAAGAAGAGTCCAAGTTAATAGATGGAAGATGGTAGAAGGGCACAAACAGAGTGGTAGCTGAAGGAAACATCAAAAAGTAGAAAATGGCGGTCGAGGTTTATAAAGGTTTTCAGGTGCCGAAGGGCAGGAAGTGAGAAAAGTGGAAGGAAACACGACAAACCGGGCGCTCGGGAATTTCGGACAAAAGGGCAACCCATTTAGCCGCTTCTTGGGAGGCCCATCCGGTAGCAAATTCCTTCCAGCTTTTTTTATTCTTTTCATTCGCGACCTAACTTCTCAGGTTTGAAAATTTTCCTCGTAACCGTCACACCTTCACTAATGACTTCTTGCATTCGAAGAAAAATTTTTCTTTTTGCTTCTTGCAAACATTCCAACGAAACCCGTCTGGCCCCCGAAGAGAGAGAGAAGTTGGTAGAAGCTGGAACAAGTGAACTCGATGTAGGAACAACTTGGAGGAACACGAGCAAGTGACAACATCGATTACCACGCGGGCTCCCGATGACAGCGACAATTCTTTAATTGATTACTGTTCGCCAAATTGGACTCACGAAAAGGTGGAGGAGTGAATGTGCGTCTCTCCATCACCGCCCTCCAATCATTATCACCACATTTGATTGACCTTGAAGGATGACAGATGACGTCTTCTCGCCGAAATTGTGTTTTCTCACGAACATTTGCCTTTTGGTTTGGTTTAAAGAGCCCACCGACCCACCTGAGTCTCGTTTCTTTGTCTCACACATCTCCTCTTTACTAACAAACACCCAGACACCTCCGAAAACTGTTGGAAAGTTCTTCTGGTTCTATGAGGTAACTTTAACACTTCTTACACACAAAACTTCCCTATCGACTTAATGACCTCACACCAAACTTCCGGAAAGTTAAACTCTGATAACTAAAACCCCAAAAAACTAAATTTTAGACTCGCTGAAAGAG
>JADMLL010000010.1:5150265-5454412 GCA_016920875.1 Columbicola columbae
AAACAAACAAACAAATCCAAGAGGTCAAATGACCTCTCACAATCAAAATTCGCGGAATGCGTTTGAAGCGAATAAACCCGAGGGTGGTGCAGCAGGCAGGAAATCAAAATCTCCATGATAAGCAGAATTCGAAATCAGCAAAACAACACACAACGACAACAAAAAAGTCCCTCAAATAATGTCGAAGATAAGTAAACATGCGAGTCAACATGAAACTGGTCTCTCGAGCCACACACATACACACTACTCACAACACAGTCACACATATGTAGAAGGAAGCCAAAACAAATAAACAAATCGAGATAAATATGGTATTGTTGTAGTGAGCAGCGAAAATATTTCATACGATACCAAACAGGTGTCGAACCCAAATCCCAACAGCCCCTCCCGCCCCCCTCATCCTCCTCAGTCATATTTATCTTCCTCTTTGGCCAAATTAAGGAGCGAGAAAGAGAAAACAAAAACCAAATCGAGAAGAAAAGCCAAAAAAAAGGAAATTTGCTTCGCTGATTCTATGTCCATATGGAGATTATTTTGGATTCGGGGGCCGTTTCCCTTTCGCCTTTGCCTGAACCTGAAACCTCCAGGCCTTTGACTCTGTTTTCGCGATTCTCGAAACTCGATTTTGTGCCAACATTTTTGTTTCTGATATTAACACAAATTTTCCAAATATTCCTCCTTCGAATGGTTTCCATATCGAAGATGGGTTAGGTTATGAGTAGATGGTGGGTTGTAGGGGTTGGATAGTCCTAATCTGAAGAACAAACCCTGCGTGAGGTTCATAGGGTTGTTGTAAGTAGTTTTGCACCCCTTCTTCTCATTCCCTAGGCACTACGACCCCTATGGTAGAACCTGGGCCTGACCAACCACTTCTTTCCAAGCCTTTCTGTCTTAAGAGTTGCTTCTGGTTTGTTATGTTTGATTTCCATCCCCGTTAGTGCCTCTTACCCAAAGAAAGAAAAAAAGCCAAACTCATTCATCAAAAACAAAAAGACAAGGTTAGGAAAAGAAGTAGAAAAACACAACAATTCAAACAAACAGACCAAGAAGTAGAAAAAGGAGCAAAACAAAATCTACAAAACAAAGAAAAGGAAGAGGAAGAGAAGAAATAAAAAAAGAGATGAAATCAAAGAAGATTCAAAGAAAAGACAGGAAATCAAAGAAGACAAAAAGACAAGATCAGAAAAGATGCAAAACAAAACCTGACCGATTGAAATAGAAGTAATAAAAGAATGACGAGGAAGATGTAGAAAGATAACAAGAGGAGGAGAAAAACGGGGATACAAAACAGCAGAAAACAGAGACAATCGGACCAAAAACGAAGAAGGAGAGACGGAAAACAAAACCAGACGCAAAGACAAAACCAGAAAGAAAGAATCTGAATGTCTAGCAATGAAACGGAAGACAAAGTATAGTAGAAAAAGAGTTTAAAAACAACAACAGATGGGAAGAGAATGTGGAAAAAGCGAAAAGAAGAAGAAAGTTAGCAAGAAAGAGAATACAGAACAGGAAAAGAGAAAATAAAAAAGAAAATAAATAGAACTGAGTTCACAAAAGACGGAAGAAGATCAGAAGAGAAAGAATCTGAATATCTAGCAGTGAAACCGAAGGCAAATCACGGTCAATAAGGGAAGGAAGAGAGAAACGCAACAAGATGAAATGTGGATAAATATGATGGAAAAGAAAGAAAAGAAGAAAAGATATAACAGGAAAAGAAAAAGAATAAAACAGACCAGAAGCAAGAAAAGGGAGCTAAAGTCGGTCTATAAAACGAAGGAAAGGAAAGAAAGAGAGGAAGTCAGAAAAGCGATAAAGACAAACAGTTCAACAAAAAAGACCATCAAAAGACAAAACAGACACCGACAGACTGAAAAAATAATAAAAGAATAACGAAGAAGTAGTAAAAATGGGGAAAAGAGAAAGCAAAACAGCAGAAAAGGAGACAAACAGAACAAAAACAAAGAAGGAGAGACAGAAAACAAAACCAGGAGAGGAGAAGAGTTTAGATCAACAAGATGACAGAGTATTGGGAGAAGCGAAAAGAAGAAGAAGAAGACAGCAACAGGAAAGAGAAAAACGAGAAAGAAGAAGATTTGGGACTAACAAGACAAATCAACACTACCAAGAGAAGAAAGGAAGAAGAACAAAGACAACATTCGCATAACTCAAAACCACCATCTTGATAACACCAACCACACGACAGCAACCCAACCCATCTCTCCATTCCAAAGTCTCGAACAGAAGGAGGAGACGACAGACACCCAAAGATAGATAAGCTCTCAGCAGAAGGAGTAGACGGAGTGACGACAACGACGCCATTTACCAACAACTCATTAGACAAACACTAATTTCAAGATCCATCTCCTTAAATGAAAATGTCGATTCGAGCAAAATCAGGTCTTTCGAAGGTGTTACGAAACCATCTCCTCTCTCCTCATCTCCTCCTCCCATCTACTTTCCCATTTTTCGGGCAAGAAGACGACGACGAAGAATGTTATCGTCGGCCGGCACTTAAAAAGCAAATTCAAAAAACTAAAAAACATTTTTACTAGATATTATCTATCTATCAGTCAGAAAACGGGAGAAAAGATGTCTCCTTCTTCATCTACTAGCCGCGAAATGAGAGCGAAATAATTAAAATAAAGAAAAGACGATGTGTGACACATCCTGTGACGGTTTTCAGTCTCGATGAATGGAGATAATTTCTCGCGTTTTTTGGTATGACGTCACGGGGTCAAAGAACCTTCATCTACTCTCATCTCCAAGGTTTTTGAGGTTCGGGGGGGTGTAGATAAGCGTGACCACCTTTATCTTCGGCCCTGTGAAAGAGAAGATGGTGATGGAAGTCACAGAGAGAATGAGGGAGATGGGTTGTGGCTGGGAAAATGGTTTTTGAGTTTTGTGTCACGCCGTGAACCACTAGAAAAAATTTTTTTGCCACTGAGGCTGTTTCTGATTGGTCACGTGACCCTCCTTCCTTTGTTGTTGTTGGAATCTTTGAGGTTTTTAGTTTTAGTTGGGTCACATCATCGTCTTATTCTCAAACAATAACCCAAATATGGCGTAAAAGATAACACAAGTCACGTGACCCCCACAGCCGAAAATTTTCCTAATTCATATTGACTCACGTGACCAACAGACGAAGCGACCGCAAATTCGAGAACCAAAACGAAGAGGAATATCAGCATTATGACTCAACATCAGGGGAGAGCCACAGTAAGAAATTTAGCTGGTTTCTGATGTGTGTCACGGCAGGTTTTACTCAAGTGACCTTTCTTCCTTTCTACAATCCTTACAAAATTTTTAGCTTCAGTTAGGTCACACCATCGTCTTATTCTCAAACAATAACACAACCCAACTGTGGCGTAAAAGAAAACACGAGTCACGTGACCCAACACCCGAAAATATCCCCGAATCATGTGACCAACAGAGAAGGGAAGTTCTGTAACTGATAGTTCCCTTCAAGGAAGTCCTCACAAATCGGAGAACCAGAAGGAGGAGACATAACAGCAATATGACTCAACAGGGTCACAGGAAGAAAGTTTGTGACCAATATTAATAGGAGACAGGAATGAAAGTTTTGATTGTGAGTCAATTAAAAGTCAATTAGGTTGGATTCATACATTTTGTGACTGCCAAGATTATTAAGAAAAGAGAAGAGGATGGAGGAGGAGGGAAAGAAGACGAAGAAGAAGAAGAAGAAGAAGATGGATAAAATGGAATGAAGTCTGATCGAGTTGGAGAAATATGTGAGGAGCAGGAGCAAGCGTGATTTAGGATTGTTTCAATTACAACATATCAAGGCCAGTCATGTATGATTTGTGTCCTGAAGGCTCGAATCAAGTTTGCTGCCTCCATCAATTTTTTTATCTACTTAACAGGCCAAATGCTATCTAATTAGATCATTGATCACGACAAACTGCCTTCGATTATCCTTTCCAGCTAGTCAGTCAGCCAATAACCAACCAATCAACGAGCCCCCTTCACCCCGATCCCCTTCTTCCACCTTCCTTCGAGGACTGACTCGATGTCAACAGAGATTCAAGACAAACTCCAACGTCTATAAGCCACACGAGTTCCTCTAAGACTCGGTGACGTCACACTAACTTCTGACTTAGAGAAAACCTTCCGGTCACTACTTCCGGTTGTGATAAAAAAGCCAATACAATCGAGACGGTAACCGATAAACTTTTATCTACTCCGGTGTAGCTACTATGGGTTCCTCTTACGTTCGATGACGTCACTACAACTTTTGACTCAAAGACAGAACAAACCTCCCAATCCATCCGGTTTGAGTGAAACCCCCAAAACAACTAACACGGTAACAGATAAACATTTATCTACTCTTATTACTATCCTAAAGTCTTAACCTAAGACTAATTTTATCTACTCTAGACAGAGCCATTTTATCTACGTTAGACGGGTCTTCAGGTCACACGGATAAAGGCGTCATGAGTTCGTCTTAAGTTCCATGACGTCACACTTAGTTCTAAGACCAAACTCCCAATTGGTTAGTACTTAGGGTTTGAGCGAAAAACCCAACACAACTAACACGGTAACAGATAAACATTTATCTACTCTCAGTCAGGAGCCACGTTATCTACGTTACATGGATCTATAGGTCACAAGAAAGGATAAAGCTGTCATGGGTTTCTCCTGGATCCGGTGATGTCACAGACAAAACTAATACTGCTGTCCAAGTGGAAAACTCAATCTAATCAAGACGTCAATAGATAAACTTTTATCTACTTTCAACTAAAAGCCACGTTATCTACGTCTATGGGTCAAATGGATAAAGCAGTCATAGGTTCTTAGGTTCAGTGACATCACAATAACTTCTGACTTAAAGACAGAATCAACCTTTGTATTTCTACTTCCGGTTTGAATGGGGAAAACCAACACAAACGATAACAGATAAACTTTTATCTACTCTCAGCTACGAATAAACCGGTGATGGGTTCATGCGACTCAAAGACAGAACCAACCTTCCAATCGATTACTACTTCTGGTTTGAGTATAACATCCAACATAATCGACGATAACAGATATAAGTTTATCTACTCTCAGCCAAGAGCATTATCTACGTTAGACTAATCTATAGGTCACAGGGGTAAAGGTGTCATGAGTTCCCTTGTTTCGATGACGTCACACTAACTTCTAACTTAAAGACCAAACTCCCAATCGGTTAGTACTTTGGGTAGAAAATCCATACCAGATAAACTTTTATCTACTCTCAGCTAAGAATGAACCTGTCATGGATAGGTTTGGTGACGTCACACTAACTTGGGACTCAAACACAGAACCAACCTCCCAATCGATTACTACTTCTGGTTGGAGTAGAAACTCCCAACACAATCAAGACGGTAACAGATAAAATTTTATCTACTCGCCACGTTATCGCGACACAGATGTGTTACAAAAGAAGCGAAGAGAACATAAAAAGTTTAATTAGTTAGTTGCATGCTAACCAGACAGCATAAATTAATTAATTAGTTCGGTATCGACAAAGCGGAAGAGACATCAAGGAAGGCAAGGGCCGCGGCAAAAGCAGAAGACGAAGAAGAGTAGCAGGAAGGTAACGAAACTCGTAGGTACGGCGGGTACCTGGAAACCTGGCTCGTTTTCCATTAATCAAGTTAGGCCTTTTTTATTATTTAGTTAATTTCATTTAATTAGCGGGCTTTTAGTAGTGTTAGTCGTAGTCGTAGTCGTCCTCCGACTAACATGAATTACGTTTTGTAATTAGACGTTTTGCAACTGTGTGTCCGTCCAAGTTATTAGTCAGCAAACTAATTAAGGTTCGTGCCACGGTCATAAACCACCCAAACATGATGACAGACAAGGGCAAATGCGCCGGGAACCTCGTTACGACAGTCCACCAGAACACACAACACCCGGTTTTGGGAAAACACGGCCACGCTTTCATTCCGACGTGACACAACCTGCCTCCTTGGGTTTTCTTAAAGTCACGTGACCCATACCCCTTCCTCTCTGGAAACGACTTTCCTGTGAGTTTCCCGGGAATGGTACACATAAGCACACTCTACCGATCTATTGTGGTCACGTGACCTATGTCTGACCTCTCTTATTTTAATTTGGAGCTTTGGTGTAGTCTAACTTCCCGACAGTATCAACGAAAAGTCACGTGGTCATAATAGAAATTATGAAGGAAATCTGGAATTCAAGTTCCTACATGAAAATACGGGTCACGTGACCACCAAGACATTGCAAAAATTTTTAATCTTCAAGTGGAGTAAAGTCCCTCAAGACTGAACGCCAATCAGATGATACTGAGGACACTTAAAGACAGATTCCAGTTCTGTAACAGTAACAAAGGTCACGTGACCAATATATCATGTGAGTCGGAAAGCAATATTCTGTTTAGGTTACGGTAAAAGTGATAAATCCGGCGAATACAATGATTTCAAGCGGTTATTCAAAATCACCAACAAAACTGGGTCGACATGACAAATTATTGATCAGTGACAATAGCTACGGTCACGTGACCCATATATAATGTGAACGGGAAAAGTAATATAGTGTATAATTTACGGTAAAAGTGATAAATTTGGGAGTATATATTTTTAACTTCGAGTCAAGTTATTGACAGGTCAGTCGATCGGGTCATAATATTGATGATATATATCACATTTACCGGCTAATTTGGTTAAGATATTCAACTCGTAATCTGAGCAAAACTTGTATTGAACTTCCCATTCCCCCCATTGGAGGTTTTGTAAACCATCCGGTAAATGTGATAAATATTAGTAATTTGTCAAGTTCATGAAGTTTGGTTGGTGATTATGAATAATTTCCGGGCATATTCGCTCGATTTATCACTTTTACCGTGACATGTATATAGGTTTAAACCACTGAACCGAAATTATTTTCCGATTCATCTAATAAAACAGACAATTTTGACGTAAGTTGAGACTCAACCCATTTTGTAAGGAATTTGGGTTTGAAAAATTTTTGGTCCAATTGGTCACGTGACCCTTTCGTTCTATCGACTTGACAAGATAGGTGGCAAATATCCGTCTAATTTATCACTTTTACCGTGATACATCCATTTGGCGTAATGCAAGAAAAAACCGACGTAACTTTTCGGTTCACCAAATAAATCATCCTCAGCGATTATTCATAGTCACCAACTAATCTTGGTAAATGTGACAAATTACTGAATACTAATCACATTCACCGGCTAGTTTATGTAATCTCCAACTTGTCATGGAGACTTTAATCAAATTTTTCTCAGACTACGAGTTGGAGATTTTATAAACTAGCCGGTAAATGTGATAAATATTTAGTCATTTATCACATTTACCAAGACTAGTTGATTATGAATAATTTCCGGGCATATTTGCTTGATTTATCACTTTTACCGTGACATATGTATAGGTTTAATGCACTGAACCGAAATTATTTTCCGATTTTTCTACAAAAGAGAATTTTGACGTAAGTTGGGGCTCAACCCATTTTGTAAGGAATTTGGGTTTGAAAAAAAATTTTTTTTGTCAATTGGTCACGTGACCTTTCGTTCTATCGACATGACCAGATAGGTGGGTACCAATTCATGACCGTGGATAACCAACCGATTGCAACAAATCCAAAACGGCAAATGTGATAAACATTCACTGATTCCTCACATTTATCGAGCTTGGTTGGTGATTATGAATAATCGCCGGGAGTTGTATATATATATTCGCCCGATTTATCACTTTTACCGTACCATATATTAGGTGTAACGGACAGAACAAATTTTTTAGGTTGGATCAAGAGTTCAAAAGTTCAACAGTTCAGTCTTCAATAAAAAAAATTGGAGACACCAACGCGTTTTGACTCCCTCTCATCTCTTTTTGTCATCTTGGAATCGGTTTCCGGTTTGGTGTTATGTCTTTGATTACGTCACTACTATCCAGTTATAGTGTTTGTTAGTTTATCTCCTTGATGGGGTGTGAAGGCGACACAAAACTTATACTCTTGGGTGGTTGTCATGTTCTATGTATGAGTAACAGTCTGTTCGGTGTTATTGCGCATAAGTTGGAGTCAACCCATTTTATAAGGAATTTGGGTTTGAAAAAAAATTTTTTTTGTCCAATTGGTCACGTGACCATCGACTTGACAAGATAGGTGGTAACCCATCATGACCGGTTGCAACAGGGGAAGGGAGTAGATTGGAAAAACGTCGGACAACATCTCATCCTTTCAACAAGGGAACACCGTGGCAGTAGAACGACTTACAACAACAAGCGCCACTCCCCCGTGACACGACCCCTGAACGCAAAAGTATCCGTTAATAACCGTTAACAGACTCATTTAATGGATAACGAACAAATCGAAAAGGATTTTTATGTATTTAATACGAATATTTTCTTCTAAATGGGTTCGCCTCCCCAACAGCCCCCCGCCACCGTCACTACCACCACCACCACCCTGTAATGTAAAAGCGGACAGACGGACACGTTCAAGACAGTTTATTACTTTTTATAACGACTGCCGCGCGCAAAAAAATTTTAAAGACGAAGAAGAAGAAGAAGGGATCCCGTGGAGTCAGTCGCCCGAGATTATTACTTAAAACTTAAAACGCGCCTTAAAATTAAGAACCGCATAAAATTACTTGTTATTAAAACTGATGAAGCGAAAATAGTTCTTCGCAATTAAATTTAACTTTTTCCTTCGTCCCTTTTCCTTTTTATTAATTAATAATGTTAATAACGATGATGATGATGATGATGATGTAACTCAGACTAATTTTAGGGTTGATTCAAAGCTTTCCTACGTCTTAATCCTCATTACTTCGATCTTATCTAGAGGCGATATGCCGTGTGTGAGCTAAGCAGACGTCAGTAAAAAAAAAATGTAACGAAATCCGCGTGGAAGACTGACAAAACCGGAAATGAAATTTGGGAGAAAGAAGGAAAACAGATCATCAAGAAGAACAAACTTTCAACTGTACACGGAGTTGTTAGACGGCGTCGTAATTATGAATAATCGCCGGAAATTATATATTAAATGTATATCCATCCGATTTATCACTTTTACCGTTGCATCAATTAAGTGAAGAGCAAAGAACCGCCATTATTTTATAATCAACAACTTTAATTGGTTATTATGGGAAATTACTGTCTATTTATCACATTTACCGGGTAGTTTGTATAATATCAAACTTGTAATTGAGGACTTGAAGTTTAATGTTTCATAATCTAGCCGGTAAATGTGATAAATGTTCAGTAATTTTCTTCTTGTAATAGCTCAGGTGATGAATATGAATAATAACTGAGAATTATTGATAAACACATCCGATTTATCACTTTTACCGTAGTATCAATTGAGTGAAGAGCTAAGAACCGCCATTATTTTCCGGTCTATGAAAATATGATTCCGCCATTATTTCGTAATTAACAACTATAATTGGTTATTATGGGAAATTACTGTCTATTTATCACATTTACCGGATAGTTTGTATATAATATCAGACTAGTAATTGAAGACTTAAAGTTTAATGTTTTATAAACTAGCCGGTAAATGTGATAAATAGACACTAATTTTCTTCTTGTAACAAGCTTAGTCGGTAATTATGAATAATCGCAGAGAATTATAGGTATATTCATCCGATTTATCACTTTTACCGTACCATATATACGATATTACATTCCGGTAGGCTTAATACTTCAGTAAGTTTATACAATAGTATGAGTAGTTTAATGAGTAAGTTTTTTACAGACAGACAGACAGACGATGGAGATATAAGTACTCTAAACCCTCAAGACAAGGAGATCTGATAACGACCAAACCCAACCCATGGATCACCAGTAAACCCATAAACAAACCGGAAGTGAGTCAAAGAGTGTCAGGAATGGAGATGGGACGGTTAAGAAGAAGAGGAGATGAGGGAAGAGGGGAGACACATAACCCACAAGACCCAGTAGACAGAGAGACGACCTCAGCCTCGACGTAACGTCTAAATCCATCCCAGTAAACCCATAAACGAACCGGAAGTGGGTCAAAGAGTGTCAGGAATCGAGATGGGCCGGTTAAGATGAGGAGGAGTGAGGGAGGAGAATAGACACACAACCTACAAGACAGAGAGACGACCAAATCCACCCTAGTAAACCCATAAACAAACCGGAAGTGGGTCAAAGAGTGTCAGGAATCAAGATGGGCCAAGATGAAGAGGAGATGAGGAGGAGAGACCACATAACCCGAGAGAGAGAACTTAGCCTCCACATAACGAAATCACCCAATAAACCGGAAGTGAGTCAAAAAGTGTCAGGAATCGAGATGAACCGGTTAAGATGAAGAGGAGTGAGGGAGACCATAACCCACAAGACAGACGACCAAATCCACCCTAGTAAACCCATAAACAAACCGGAAGTGGGTCAAAGAGTCCCACGAATCAAGATGAGAAGAAAAGACACATAACCCACAAGACAGAGAGAGAACCTTAGCCTCCACATAACCATCAAATCCACCCCAATAAACCGGAAGTGAGTCAGGAATCGAGATGCCAGGAGAGGAGGAGATGGACTGGTGGTGGTGGTCATGGCAGACGTGGTGGAGGATGGAGTGAGCTGGGAAATCGACGTTCTCCACCATCTCCACCATCACCAATCCATCATCTTCTCCTCCTTCCCCCTCAACCGTCGACCTTATCCAGGTTAACGAGATTCTATTAACATATCCAAAGGTATAGTCATTGGATTGGAGCGCATTAAACGAGTTACATTAATTATCTCTGTTTAAAGCGATCAGCTACCGGGGGAATGAAGAATAAATTTTGTAATGTGTCGTAATAACGGACTTTTTTTGCGCGCATCGATTTCTTGTTCGCGCTGAATATATTAATAATAATTTGAAAGGAAAAAATAAAAAAAGAAAATAGAGTCGGGTTGGTTGTTGTTGTTGTTGGTTGTCTGGTTCTTTCGGATATTACTCCGGAGCAATTTCATATCCCTCCGAGCTATAATGTGTGAGGATCAATTTCCGAGTGTGAAAATTTTCTCCATTAATCCTCCGCGGTTAAAAACGCGTTTTTTCACTTTTTACAATGACTGGAATTTCAGTTTAGTATCAATGACTCCTCCATGGAATGAGAAAGACAGAAGATGGAGGAGGAGGTGCGCGAGATTCAAATTATCGTCTGTCGGACTTATGAGCCCCATATCACTCAAATAAGGAAACCAAACACAAACCCAAAACCAGACAGACAGAACCGGTAAAGAAATGACCTAAACAGATGTAGTTAGCATGGGTCTAGATAATCTACTAGACTTCTGGAAGCTTCAAACCGAATAACCTCCCCAACAACCAATAAAAACTCTCAGGAACAGTCAACAGACAGAAGACAGTTCGAAAAATGACTGAGGAAAAGGATGAAGGAAAGATACAAATAGATAGATAGATAGATAAAGACCAGAATGGGGAAGGGAATAAGGACAGAAACCATTCCCTTCTTCCGGTCTGTATCTGTTCTCCTTTCTTACAGTTACGTTCTGTCTTTTTCATTATCACCGGTAAATATGATAAATTACAGAATATTTATCACATTTACCGGATAGTTTATAAAATATTCAACTTTAACCTTCAATTACGAGTTTGATATTATACAAACTACCCGGTAAATGTGATAAATAGTCAGCAATTTCCTATGATAACCAATTATAGCTGTTGATTATGAAATAATGGCGGGAATCATATTTTAGATAAACCGGAAAATAATGTCGGTTCTTAGTCTTACTTTACTAATACCACGGTAAAAGTGATAAATCAGGCGAATATATACATAATATTAAGCGATTATTTATAATTACCAGCTAAGCTTGTTACAAGAATAAAATTACTAAATATTTATCACATTTACCGGTAATTTGGTTAAAATATTTAAAACAAAAATTCTGAGAAAAATTTTTATTATTCTTCCGACTACTTTACAAAGAAAATTCTAGAACTTAAATTTCATCAAAGTTTGCTCAAATTATTTGTTAGATATTATACAGTTGAGTGTTTTACAAACTAGCTGGTAAATGTGATAAATATACTCAGTCATGAGTCGTATTAATTAAGTTTAATTGGGGATTATGAATAACCGCCGGATAATTAAATATGTTGGCCTGATTTATCACTTTTACCGTGACTATATGGGTTTAAGGGACTGAACCGAAATTAATTTCCAGTCGTTCATCGAATAATTTATAATTACACAAACCCAACAATAATGTCGGATATTCGTGTCACATCTTACGGTAAAAGTGATAAATCAGGCGGATATTTATATAAATCGCGGTCGATTCATAATTACGAATAATGTGAGTAATTAGGGTATATTTATCACATTCACCGGCTAGTGTATGAAATATTAAACTCGTAGCACTTATTGCATTCCTCATGACAAGGTGATGATTGTATAAATCAGTCGGTAAATGTGATAAATATTCGGTAGTTGGTGACATTAATCAAGTTATGAATAAACGCCGGATAATTAAATATGTTTGGCCTGATTTATCACTTTTACCGTGACTATATATATGGGTTTAAGGGACTGAACCGAAATTAATTTCCAGTCGTCTATCGAATAATCGCCGTAATTTATAATCATGTAAACCGAACAATAATGTCGGATATTCGTGTCACATCTTACGGTAAAAGTGATAAATCAGGCCAACATATTTAATTATCCGGCGGTTGTATAACTTGATTAATATCACCAACTCCCGAATATTTATCACATTCACCGGCTAGTTTATGAAATATTAAACTCGTAATTTGAGGAAGCATTATTGCATTCCTCATGACAAGGTAGTGATTTTATAAACCAGTCGGTAAATGTGATAAATATTGGAAATTGGTGACATTAATCAAGTTATGAATAAACGCCAGATAATTAAATATGTTTGACCTGATTTATCACTTTTACCGTGATCTATATATATGGGTTTAAGGGACTGAACCGAAATTAATTTCCAGTCGTCTATCATATAATCACCATAATTTATAATCATGTAAACCGAACAATAATGTCAGATATTTGTGTCACATCTTACGGTAAAAGTGATAAACAAGCGGATATTTAATAATCCGTCGGTTTCATAATAACTTAAACTTAATATGTGAAACTTACGAATATTAATCACATTCACCGGCTAGTTTATGGAATATTTAACTCGTAATTTGAGGAACCATTTATTGCATTCCTCATAACAAGGTAGTGATTGTATACATCAGTCGGTAAATGTGATAAATATTCGGTAGTTGGTGACATTAATCACGTCTAGTTGGAGATTATGAATATGTTGGCCTGATTTATCACTTTTACCGTGACATATACAAATGGGTTTTAAGAGACTGAACCGAAATTAATTTCCAGTTCAACTGAATTTTAGGCTTGAGAGAGAGGGAAGTAGAAGCTAACAAAAAATCTACCAGAACATTAAAAACAAAGAAGAAAAATCCTCGACAGGGATCATATCTCACTCCACGACAGGAATCAGAACAGACAAATGACCAAAACAACCAAAACCCCTAATCATATCTCGCGCATCCCTCCCATCAACAAACAAACAAACAAATCAATTTGTCAACAAACGAACACAAAACCACTTTCCTCACAATTAAAAAATTCCTGAAAATTACGCGCGCGTAGCTGAGTGTTTCGAAAACCAAATTACGGGCTTCGACCAAAAACCGGGGAGGATCGAACCCACCGGAAAGGTCAAAAACCAATTTTTTAATTACAAAAACTCAAAATCGATTCCATCTTCCTCTCCCCTGCCCCCTGTCCCCCAACAACGGTGTTCTACCAATCGGGCTTTAATTATACGCTCGCGTACGTTTCTCATTTTATACTGAGACAAATCGGAGTTGGGGGGAAAAAAATTTTTTTATAATGAAACTGTTATTATCTTATCTTCTTCTTCCTCGCCATCTTCTTCTTCTATCCTCCATCTTTCCCCCTTTTAATGGAGTTGTAACAAGTGATAGATGATGCGAACAGGCGTAACTTTAACGGACGTTTGTGTTTGTCGGGCCCCTTTTGGCCCCCTCGACTTTTATTGCCCACATAAATTCGACCACTTAATATTGCAAACACTGACCTTAAATAAATAAATAAATAAATAAATATTTTGTATCTTTTTTGGTCTTCTTCTTCTTTTGAAAAACCCGCCATCATCATCGTCTCTTTGAACCTGTTCTTCTGGAGCCTTAACACCAATTCCACGTTTCTAAATTGTGCGCCGTCTCGTCGTTATGTCCCGTCTACTTTTGTCTATTTATTGACCCGCTGATTTGAATTTATTTATTTATTTATTGATGTTGGATTTTCCTGGAAATTGGATGATTTGGATCATCTACCCACCGCCTTCTGTTCTTGATGGAGTTGGTGGGTTGTTGAGGTGTGAATCGGTCGAGGGATTGAATCATTTCCTGTTGTTGGTTCTCGGTTTTCTTGTCTCTTTCCTCTGTTCATCTATCTTGTCTGAAGCATGTCACTCTTATACAGGTGCTTTGCTGTTTTTCCCGTTTCTCTTCTTTCTGTCTGTCTATCTTTCTCCTTCTCCTCATTCTAGGAACTACGTTTCTTCCTGTTTCCTTTCTTGCTGCTTATCCTCTTTTTTGGGTTGCTTGTGTTCAATTTGTCTTTTCTGCATCTTTTGTCTTTCCAAATGACGTCACTCTTATCCAGGTTCTTTGTGCGTAGCTTTAATTTTTAATTTGACTACTGTCTTGTCCTTCTTCGCCTCCTAAAATCTACCTAAACTACACTACATCGATGTTTCTTCGAGGAAGTGACTGAATAAATCAAAATGGCGGCGAAGACGACAACAACAAGACAGCGTAGATTATGGGTTTCGTAAAAGATGTTAGGAGACGAGTAACCAACCTATCCAAACCCACGAAACCCATCAACAAAGTCAAGAAAGCATATCAAACGCGCCTAAAAATTAGGTTTGAACAGAAGGACAAACATCTCCCTCTGTCCTCTGTCTACTTCTTTATTTCTTCATTGGCTATGTCTAAGCCTTTCACCTTCCTTCACACCTCTTTCGAGTGAGAAAGAAGAAAAAGTTTTCCCTCCGCCCCGCTTTCCCTCCCTCAACCCCGTGTAATCATCCAAAGGGAGTCAAGGTGGCACTAAACCAAGGAAATCGAGTCGCAATGGTTTCTGAGTAATTAAAGCTATTAACTCTGAAATTAATTAAGTGCACCACGGGCATTAACGGCCTGATTGTTCAATTCGGTTGTCAAACGAGATTCTTTCGGAGGGAAACCCGAGAAGGCGGTGGATGGGGGAAGCAGAGCGATCGAAGGTGACAACGCCATAGGTTAACAGGTACGCGATTTTGTACGAATAATGTAACCTATTCGTTTATTTCAACATTTTATGCTAATACGGCTGAAAAAAGTTGCTAATACGTAAACCAGTTTTTATTTATTTATTTATTTATTTACCTCTTCCCTCCCCTCCCCTCCCTCCTCTCTCTTCATTCCTACTTCTTCACGTTTTATGTGTCACTCTCGGGAACCGTTTCCACTCACACAATCTGGATATCAATCTCCTGGAAACGTCCATCAAGGTCCTCTTCCATTCGGGCTTTCTCTTTTCTTGCTCACTTCCTCCTCCTCCTCCTCCTACTACCTTCAAACACTCTCTCCCTCCGGGTTTATGGTTTGTTCCAGTCAACAGACACCGTCCACGTGGTTTTCATTTTTATTATTTTAATTTACGGTCTCCAACTTTTTCCTGAAAGCTTTTCCATGTCAAAGACATAAACAACGAAAATGAAAATCAACAGGAACCCAACGAGAACACAGAATACCGTCCAACAAATTAGCTATAAATTAGTAGTCGGGGTTCCAAATGAATGACAGAGCCCAGGGTATTTTGGTTTATGACTGTTGGAACCATCTCAAGGCAGAGCAACTTCTCTAAGCTCTGACCGGAAACGTTGCGACGAGATTCCTTCGATCGTTCATAAATTTCGGGGGATAGAGTTCCCGTCCGAGAGTCATTGGCCATCAGACGAATGGCAGTAGGTGTTACTAATTACCGAAGCGACGTTTTTAAAGTAAGAACGATGATTAGTATTCAAGGCAGATGTCTGAGGAGAGGAAAAAACGCGCCGGCTGTTCTGCTTCCGAGAACCGAGCCTGACTCCATACCTTCTGACTCACCCCGTATAGGCTTCCTTCTCCATTCGTCAACGCCTTGAGGAAAGCCTCACAACTGCTGACCCAACTTGGATGATTTGGAGGACGTTAAAACCAAACCGAATTCTTGTTGGTCTGTCTCCCCACCCTCCCACCTCCTCTTCCCCCGAAGAATACTTTCTCACAGACTTGAAGTAGCCTCAGACGAGTTCAAGAGGTCGTTAAATAAGTAAACAATGATGTTGACACGCTCAGGTATTTGAAAGAAATGAAGATAAATAGATAATCTCTCTCTCTCTCTCTGAGCTCTTCTTCCTCTCCTCCCGCTCCTCCTGCTTCTCATCCTCTTCAGTGACATGAAACTAGGCCACAACCTTAACTTTTCCTCCTTCCTTTCCACTAACTGATACTGACGACACTTTGGGTTACTGTTCACTCAAATCTTCTTAAAGTAAATTCCGACCTGTCCTTTACCACAGGGAAGTTGAGGCTGTCACGTTTAAAGGAACTCAGAGCCGAGACTAAAATCAGAGACAGCAAAAATAGGAATACAGACGGAAGAGGAGAAAAGTGTGGAAAAATAGAGAAGAAATCAAAGGAAACAAGAATGAGAAGAAGAGCAGGAAGTAGGTAAAATAAAGGAAATGAATGAAGAGTACAGAATGAGGAAAGAAAAGACAAGGAAAGGTCAAATGGCCAAAGAACAGAAGACAACAAAACACCAAAGAGGCAGGGTATGAGAAAAGGTAGAATAAGACAAAATATGAGAAATATTTAAAAGACAGGAGAAAAGAAGAAGAAGTAAACACCAAAACTGAAAGGAATAATAGAAGAACAAACTAAAGAAGAAATGAAAGAAGTAAAGAAAATAGAAAGAAGAGCAGAAAGACAGAAGAATAAAGGAATTAAAACCCCAGAAAAAGATCAGATACCAAAGGAAAGAGGAAGTAAAGAGACATTTAAAAGACAAAAGGTAGATGGAAAGATGGACACCAACAAAAGGGATGGTAGAAAATAAAAAGAGAGCAAACTCAAAGGAAACGCAGAATGAGTCAAAATCAGAGAAGAAAGTGAGATACATAGAAGACAGAAAGAAAGAGGAAAAGATGAACACCAAAAATTAAAGAAATATGGAAGAAGAAGGAGGGCAAAAGGAAGAAAAGGTTTGAACACAGAAGACAAGGAAAGGCAATGAAGAAATACCAAAAAGTCAGGATTTAAGGAAAGATAGATTGGGATAAGAAAAGATAGTACATAGAAGGAAGAGGAAGAAAGGAATGAACTCAGAAAAGGAGGAGAATTAAAAGGAAACAAGAAGGAAAAGAGTAAAGAATCAAAAAGATGGGACACCAAAAAGTCAGAATGGTAGGAAGGAACAAAACAAAGGACAGTCCAACAGCAAAACCCACAGCCTTCTATCAAACCCAACCCACAACCTCCTTCAAATATCATCAAACCCAAGGAAGGTACCTGAAAGCTGACACAAAGAAACCATTCAAACCATCGTGAAACAGAGTCTGTAAAGGTTCTACCACCTCCAACCAACAACCATCCTCCTTCAACTTCTTCAACTACAAACAAGAAACGAAACCAAACAAAAATTCCTCCGACCCACAATGTCACTACAAAAACTTAACACAACATGCCAGATATCAATCGCAACCAAGAGAAGAAGAAGAAGAAGAAGATAACATTTAAGAAACTGAAATGACAATGTTGCACACATGACCAGAGTTTCCCCTCCCGACCCGTTCCACCCGTTGAAACGAGGATGGAAAGGAAGTAAGGAAGGAAAGATGAAAAGAGATTCAAGCATAAATCATAAAAGAAGAAGAAGACGAAGAGGAGGAAGATGAAAAAATGAATATGAATGACCCCCACGACCGGATTAAACAGAAGTGATTGAACATGTCTGCGTGCTATGCGCGAGAAATGAATCGTCCTGTCAGACCTCCGCTCACTTCTTTTCTTCTTCTTCATTTTTTGTTCCTCCATGTCTTCCTCCTAGAGCAAAAATCCTTTTGCAACAACATTCATTCCAAAGAAACGGTTTCATTTAAACACCTCACACATGACTAACTCGACCTGCCAAAAGTTTACAAGGATAATGGGCGCGCGAGCCCGCCAACTCTGATAACAAGTCCCTCCTGCCCTCAAACAACAATTTCAACAAAACGGACACGTCCAAACTGGGCCCAAAACCCGAAGAAACCTTTTTACGACGTGATTTTTTGCCAGACTCGACGACCATACCAACAACTAAAAACTGTCCCGAAAATTGGTGCCCTCGCCCCCGCCCCAAAACAAGTGAAGTACTTAACGCGAAGCCCCCGAGGCTACCAAAAGTTGAATTAATTGCACGACTTCCTCCTGGAAAATGTCTTTCAATATGGACGACGTGTGATATCATCAACCATCAACCTAACCATTCGCCAAATTCCTTTTCCTCACTTCCGGTCACCATTCTTATAATCCACACGCCTCACTCTCATACCACATCCCAAGACCTCCCAACTTTCTCTCACATCAAACACCCTCAAATTTTTTTACAAAACCGGAAGTGACACAAACCAATTATTTCTGACGGGCTTAACTCACTTCCGGTCCCCCAAAACCAAATTGTTTAGAGATTAGTTTGTTATATCACCCCCCAAACTAGTTTTCTGTATAAATAGTATCAAAACTAATTTTTAGAAAACACCGGAAGTGGGGAAAAATAATTAAATAACCTCAAAATTGGGTTTTACTCATTTCCGGTTGTGCTCTAACAGAGTTTTGATTGAAAATATACAAATCTGTTGTATGTTATGTGTCTAAAGTTTGAAAACTTGTTTTATACGAGTATATACCCTCAAATTGAAGTTTAGTTAACACCGGAAATGAGCGAAAAGACTCAAGAATTAAAATTCATTTCCGGTTTTTCTCTGAAATCACTTTAAAATGAGAAATAATTTACAGTTCAATCTCTTATTATACTGTATTTCAAGTCAGTTATGTCATAAGACCTCTGAAACTAATTTGGAGTTATACCGGAAGTGAGGGAAAATCATTCGGAGGAATTAAACGTTCGCAAAATTAAGTTCGACTCATTTCCGGTTTTGTTTTAAGATTGACATCGATGAAAACGAATCTTGAGACAGTTACTGTATCACAGAACCGTAATCTAAAGTCCTCAAGCTTATAACATATGGCCCACCTCCAATGTTAGACAACACCGGAAGTTAACAGAAACTAATTTGCTGAAGAATCAATAGGTTGCGACTCCGGATTTTCTTCATTTCCGGTTATTTTTCGCAACCACAACCGAGTCTTTTATACTGTAATAAGTCACAGTCTTTTAGTGTAACAGTTCTCAAACTTATGTCATGAAAAAGACTTTCAGAATCGATTTTAATAAACACCGGAAGTGAGTAGAAAATCTTCTTCCAAAGTCAAAACAGAATTTTCCTCATTTCCGGTTTTGTTTTAAAGAAAGTGGACATCGATACTGTACCAGAGATTCGTAATCTAGAGTCCTCAACCTCATAATATAATAAATATCGCTGGACAAAGTTTCAAATAACACCGGAAGTTAACAGAAACTAATTTGCGAAAGACTGAAGCATCAATAGCTCGCGACTTCGAATTATCCTCATTTCCGGTCATTTTTCGCAACCATAACCGAGCTTCGTATATCGCAGTGAGTCACAGTCATTTAGTTCAACAGTTTTCATACTTGATAAAGACTTTCAGACTCAATTTTGATAACACCGGAAGTGAAGGGAAATCATTCGGAGGAATCAAACGTTCGCGAAATTGAGTTTGACTCATTTCCGGTTTTATTTTAAGGAAAACTGACATCGATACTGTACCAGAGCTTCGTAATCTAGAGTCCTCAAGTTTATATTGTAATAAATATTGCCGGAGTCGATTTTAATTAACACCGGAAGTGAGTATAAAATCTATTAATACTTCCGGAGTTCAAACGAAATTTCCCTCACTTCCGGTTTTTTTTGTAGCCATAACCGAGCCCCCTTATGTCGTCGTCTTTTACAGTAACAGTTACCATACTTATTTCATTATAAACACATTCAGACTCGATTTTGATTAACACCGGAAGTGAGTAGAAAATCTTCTTCCAGAGTCGAATTTTCCTCATTTCCGGTTTTGTTTCGGGTACCACTGAGTACTTATTTACATACAGCTTCGTAGTCTAAGCCTCTCAAGTGACATATTGCAAAACTCGAATTTAGAAAAGACCGGAAGTGGGAAGAGTTTATGCAGAAGGGGGAGTCACCATAAATTTTTGACTGTTTAATATGCTACAGTGATCCTCAAGTCTGTTGTCTGGTAAATATTTTCAAATCCAAGCTACCACCGGAAGTGGAAAACAATCTTCCGTCTCCTCCATTACCATCAAAGTTTTCAGCATTTCTCTGGGGTGTTAAGCTAATTTGAAATATGTCACAGCCTTCCGACCGAAAGCTGTTGAAAGTTGGAAACTATCTCAAAGCTCAAGTTTATATTAATATAATACCGGAAGTGAAGGGAAACAAACTTTATCCCGGAATTTCTATTTACTATGGGAATGCCCAAAGCGAACTCCTGTCAAAATGTCGGCTTCTATTATCCTCAGATTCGTAAATTGCTTTCATAACGAATACCGGAAGTCGAAAGGAAACTATTTCCTTTGAATAGTTTGCAAGTTTTGAAATTTAATTTCGGCGAAGATGTTAGTCAGATTCTTTGAAGGAGTTCCGCCATTTTTTTCGTATTTCCAGACTGTGAGAGGGTGTAGAAGGCTGTGGTTTCCTCAAGGTAGTTACTCTGTCAGTTAATAACTTTGATTTATTACCGACGATTTGACTTAACATGTTAACTGGTTTCCCTGATAAAACCGGAAGCCTTCCTCCTCGGAGTCTTTCATCAAAATCGGTCAACCAAAACTGGCATCTTTATTGCTACCTGACTACCACCGTTGTTATATGCTCCTCGGTAAATCGTTAATTGACACCGTTGTAGGCATGTGTCCGCGAGGAACCCGACCACGATTAGAAGTCTACCGTTCGATTCAATCAATCTTGAATGGATAATTTGATTCATTCCCAAAAGCCGGATGTGCTTTCATTCATGTGTTCACACATGTCGATTATTACTTTTCCACCGTGTTTTCATTATCTATTCACGGTGCGGATTTTAGTCGGGTCGGTGATTTGTCCACCTCTTCTAAAACTCATCTTCTTCCTCCTCCTCCTCCTCCTCCTCCTCCCGTTCTTTTGCATTTCAAATTAGTTTGACGAGGCTTTTATGTCTACACGTCTATGATGATTAAGGCGAATTCTTTCGCGTTTTCCCTTTTCACTCGATTTGATGATGATACGATTAAACGAAACATTGGTGGATGGTGAAAGAATGAAGAACCAACATCAAAGAATCTTAGCGGAGGCTTTGCATAAAACAACGGAGGCAGTGTTTAAGCCAATTTCAAACTTAACGAACTTTTCGGTTCGAATCTAACGAAAATTCTATTTAGAATCAATGAATCGTCCATTAATGACCAATAAAGACACAAAAGACGAAACAACAGGAAAGATCTGCTGGAGGAATTAGAAACCAAAAAATTCTGGGAGGAAAGAAAATGTCGGAAACGTCTCAATCGGGAAGTAAAATCCGAAAAGGAGTAAACAGGAGAGGTAAACCAAGAGAAGAAGACAGAAACTCAGAAATTGAGGAGTTGATAGAACCAAAACTATCTGACACTGGGAGACAGTAGGAGAGGTAGAGAGAAGAGAAAACTCGAAGACGTCTCAACTGCAAACTAGTCAAATCCGAAAAACAAGAGAAACAGGAAGACTAGAGGAACAAACTAGAGAAAAGGGAGGAAGGAAAACTGGCTAAAAGGAAAAAGGAGATGAGTATAGACAGAAAGAACAGAAACAAAGAGAGGAGCTAAATAGAGATATCAACAACCGGAAACAGGGATTGAAGGACAGAAAACTAAGGGAACAAGAACAAAATAGAGAGAAGAGAATGAAGTAGATAAAAACAAATGTTGGTAGATTAAAAGGAGTAAACAGGAGAGATAAACCAAGAAAACTGGAGAAGCAAACCAACAGGAATCAGAAACCAAGAAATTGAGGAAGTTGATCGAACCAAAACTAACTGACACAGGGAAACTGTCAAAGAGATACAAAGAGAAGAGAAAACTCGGAGATGTCACAATCGCGAACCTGTCAAATCCGAAACGAGGTACAAAGTCACAGAACATAAAGACGAGAGGAAGAAGCAAAAACAATCTGAATAGGAGAGATACAGAGAGAAGAGGAAACAGAGGCAAAGACAAACAAACACCTGGCGAGAATGAACTCAAGAAGACCGACCAACCAGGTCTTGAAACACTCTCCCAACAGAAAAACAAAGTAGCAACAGAGAACATACAAAGACGAGACACCCTGACGAAGAAAATAGAAAACGCAAGTCTCCAGGACAAACCAAAGCTGACAACAAGTTGGAAACAGAGAGAAATGGTTGAAGGGAACATGGTCCAAAGACAGCCCGATAAAAACTGTCAAATCCCACCAAATCAGGTTCGTGACACAGGTTCACACATCACCAAACACGTGCACCGAGTTCAACAAATCGCTTGTAATTATTATTTAAATCACGGATCCCAAAGAAGAAACTCCGGTGACCATTGTTCGACACCAATTCTACGTCACAATGAAACAAGGTTCATCAGAACAATAATCCGCTCGCACACCATATTCGTGTCTTCATCCAGTTCGAACCTTTTAAAAGAGAGACAGAGGAGGAGGAGGAGGAGGAGGAGAGAGAGAAAGATCGCATCTTTCACGAATCGCCTATGAATCTTCAATTTTTCTCCAACAACAAAAAACATTTTCCCAGAAATAATAATCTGATTCAAGCCTAATAATACATTATGGACCAGACAAAGGGAATTATTAGCCGTGGCACTCGGGACTGAGACCCACAGTTTAAGTGTGTACCGGGAGGGGAGAGGGACGGTTGTGGGCCCCCCTGGGACTACCTCCTTGTAAACTGTCTTTTAGCAAAACACGAATTTTGACTCCGTCTCGTGGATTCACCTACTAATTCCCTTCTCCTTTATTAATAATTTATTTATTTATTTATTTAGCGTTATTAATAAATATTATTACTCATTTCCCTCCGACCAAAATCGTAAATCACTTTAATAAATCCTTTGATGACTCCTTTCAAACCGGAAATTAGTTTCAACCTCGCGGGTTTCTTGTCCGAAAAATATCTTCACAAGTTCAATGCCTCCCCCCCGTTCCCCCGTGCCCCCGTTTGTGGTGCCCCGACTCGTCAGCAAAATTTCATCCAAAATTTTTTGCAGTATCATATTCGGGGGGTCATTCAGGTAGTGTAATTACCGATTGAGACTCGATCACGTGATCATTCATCAAATCATCGGAACTTATTTATTGATAGAAGGAGGAAGAAGGTGAAAATGCCTCCGCCGCCGCCGCCGCCGCCAATTTTCTTTTTCCTTTATTATCAACAATTTCCTTTGTCTAGAACCAGGTTCTCCGACTTCCTTTTGTGACTTCGACCCCCGAAACGAAACCTAAAATCGTTACTTGAATCCCACCTTTGACACCGCCGTAAAATATCCCTCACTCATGATGACAATGATTTGGGTGTGCGCCGGATTGGAAACAATCGAATAAGCGAAGCCCCTCGCCCCCCAAAGATTTGCCACCGCGAGATCAAAATAACGCCGCCTCTTGATATTCAAGATCCGAGCCTGACACACCAACGTCACTCATCTTGAAAGTGACACAAAGATCGTCTTTCTCAGTTTCCGGTCGTGGATTCTGTGTAGAAATTGCAAAAGTCCCCGGACCTCAAACCTTCCCCAACCCCCTGGAATTCCAAATCGAAAGCACGGCGCTCCTTAACGAACTTAAGATTCCCCGCTGATTAATCTTAGATTAACGGCTTTAAACACTGTTGGAACATGGTAATGAGGATTTCCCATTTCGAGAATGAGAATAAAAATGGCGCCGGTTTGAATGAAAGGAGAGAGAGAGTGGCGTTGGTGCCAACAAACGTATCGCTGGCTCTGTAAACAAGCATTTCTATCACCCTGATTTTTGGAAAGAGTCGAAGACAGAGTTTCGCAAGAAATGGCTTCGGAGGAAAAGTGGTAAATAAGCGCCGCCGAAAGTAATAATTTAGTTGATATATTGAGTCGACGGTGGAGCCGGAGGAATGGCGATCGGAGTCTTCCAAAACCGAATAAAAAGTCATTAAACAGGAAATGTCGAGTTTTTAAGAGGAAAATTAGTCGATACCACGGCCCCCACAACCATTATTTATGGCCGAGACTTTTGCGCCGATTGAAAGTTGCCAACGGATACCCGTGGGACCGTTTTCCGTGGCCGAACACTCCTTTCAAACCTTTTTTGCAAAAGACACCGACCCAATAAGCAGTAATTAGAAGGATGACCGATAATGTGAGAGCTTCCAGAATGTGTCACATGAGAAGTGATCAAGATCAAAGGCGGTTATACCCTTCGTGGTGTCCTTTATCTGGGTTGAGTTGGGTTGACTTATCTCAAAAGGGCGCCGCAACTCAAAAAAGGGTCAAAAACCAAGCGGTCAAGCAATTATTTCTAACCGAGTCAGCAAATTAAGTCCTTTGGTCACTGATTTTGGGTCTTTTTCAACACAGGACCGTAACTTCATCAAAGGTAGGAAATTTAAATTTATTTGTGGCGCTATTTGCTGACCCGAATCAATCTCAACTGTAGAAGACGTTAAAATCATTTCCTGCCACTATATTCCTTTAAAATGTGCGCTACGGCGCCGCTATAAACCTCAAAAAACCGTGGCACCAGAACCAATAAGTAAAACTCCAATTTGTGGTTCCCCCGAAAATCCCAAACCGCCAATAAGTCAATAAAACAGCGAACCTGATGGCGTTTCAAACCTCCGCGTCCAAAAACAAATAAAACAGAACAGAGACGTCAGTTAATGACTCGTTGAGGAAGGAAATTTGGGAAAAGTCAAAGTTGAGTGCCAACTTGACCAAAAAAAGTTCCCTCGGAACGCCATCTCCATCACCGGATTGTTGGGTAAACACGCCAACGACCCCCAGCCCCTCCTCCTCCTCTACCATTTTTTTGTTCTTCTTGTTTTTCCACTCATTAACCCAGACACCAGAGACACTGTCCAACGTTTGGTTTTCTCAAAATGGCGTTAAATTAAAAATTAAGAAGAGCCGAGAGGGAGAAGAGTGTTGGGGAGACACGAAACACAAGATCCTCCCCGGATTTCGCTGGTCGAGTGGAGTCACAAGAGGGATTCGAGGATTGTTTTAGATAAACAAAGAAACCGTTTCCACGGAGACCCGTACCTGAAAACCTTATAATCAACAATATACCTTTCAAGACAAAAGATTCTTCCTGCCCTCTAATGATGGATTAATTTCATTAACGAATGTACCATCAATATTTACTTTGTAAATTTGACAATTTTAATTGTGGCGATGAATGCGATGAGTCTAAACTTTCTACCTGCCTCCGCCCCTGCTACCTCCCTAGACGTTAATGAACCCTCCCGATTGTATTAATACAAAAACAAGAAAGCCAACCACTCGAGAAAGTCATAACTTCCATTTTCCCAGCGAAAATCAAACCGAAACTGTCTACAGTTGGCACCACTTCTCCTCCTCCTCCTCCTCCTCTTCTTCAACTGATTGGTGGGAGGTTAAGGGTTGAGGTTGAGAGACCACCAGAAACCAGTCAGAATGTAAGAAACGAATTTCCAACAAGAAAACGTCTACTCGTTTCATAAGTAATGCACACTGGAATGAGGAGTCCATTTCAAAAATAATGCACACATGAAGAAAGAGTCGGATTCAAAAATACAGCACAGTCTCATCAAGGTTTCATTTCAAAAATAATGCACGCGTGAAGACGGAATCGGATTGTAAAATACAGCAGTCTCCTCTGCAGTCTGTGTGCATTATTTTTGAAATGAAGTCTTGAAGAGACTGCAGTATTTTGAATCTCTTCTTCATGTGTGCATTATTTTTGAAATGAACTCTCATTCCCGTGTGCATTACTTATGAAACGAGTAGATGTTTTCTTGGAATGAGGAATTTATTTCAAAAATAATGCACACATGAAGAAAGAGTCGGATTCAAAAATACTGCACAGTCTCTTCAAGACTTCATTTCAAAAATAATGCACACAGACTACAGAGGAGACTGCTGTATTTTTCAATCCGATTCCGTCTTCACGCGTGCATTATTTTTGAAATGAAACCTTGATGAGACTGTGCTGTATTTTTTAATTCAATGCTTACTTCATTTCATAAATAATGCACACAAACGTAAAAAAAAATCATTTCTAAAGTACTGGACGCTAGAATGAGGAATCCATTTCAGAAATATTGCACACATGAAGAAGGATTGGGATTCAAATACTGCACAGTCTCTTCAAGTACTCATGTGTGCAGTATTTTTGAAATGAGGTTGTCGTAGAAGTGTGCATTATTTTTGAAAATAGATTTCTCAATTTGTTGCGGGGTAATTTAAAAATGAAATTTTGATACGACTGTGTGCATTATTTATGAAACGAAGTAAGAACTCGATTCGAAAATACTGCACAGTTTTATCAAGACTTCATTTCAAAAATAATGCACACATGAATGCAGACAGCAGTATTTTTGAATCCGATATTTTCTTTTATTTCAAAAATAATTAGATGAATGAGATTCCATTTCAAAAATAAAATGAAAGATGCTGCAGTAATTTTTAACCAATTTTTCTTTCTTTCATTAATAAATGCTCATTTAGAATTATTTTGAAATGAATTTCACGAATAATGCATTACTGAAATGACATTTTAGGTCTGCAATATTTTAATGATTCTTTCTCTTGTGCATTATTTTGAATGTTCTTTTATTTCAAAATAATGCAATGAAGAAGAAATTGATTCAAAAATACGAATCTAATTGTTACTTCATTTCAAAAATAATGCACGACAAAATAAGGTATATACTCTCAAAAAATAATGCACATTTTTATGAGAATCTCATTTCATAAGTAATGCACACTGTGATACAGGATTCCTTTCACAAACAGCTCCGACGAATGGACTTCAAAACTAAGCCAAACTTTCAGTAACAAGTCACTTCGAAAGCGATTCTCCCTTTTATGAGGAGTTCATTTCATAAGTACTGCACAGTTGTATGTTCCTTCTTTCAAAAATAATGCACACTTTTACTACAAACCTAATTATATTAAGTATAATATTTAATATTATTATAAAAAATTAATTTCTCATCAGAGGATAATATAAAGAAGACTCTTTCACAAGTCTTGCACACTTTCCTTGCTGTATTTCATAAATAATGCACAATCTGTATCTTATACTGAAAAAGTGTATCTTCTACTGTCATTCCCTTCTTGTTCAATTTTTTTTTATACAGAAAATCAGGGACGTATCTTCCTCCCAAACGCACAACATAAAATTTTTCTTTTTGTTTAAATCTCTACCGACGGATAATCGCATAAATCGAGATCCTCGTGTCACACATCGTGACCCTCGTGACCCGCACAACCCCACACACATACAAACTGTTAACACTACAATTAACGCGTGGATTGTAATTAACAGGCTTCATTCTCACGAATAAAACGGTCAGTGACACAAATCAAAAACGGTTTTCGATCAAAATCGGATTTCAAATCTGGCGCCAAAATATGGAAGCCAATTCAGGTCGTAGAGGGTGGTGGGAGGGGATAAAACAAAAACGGATTGTAAGACAACATTAAAACAAAAAAGTAAATTAATTACGGGGAAATTAGGCTGGTCGTTGTCGAGAGTCTGGTGCCACGTTCAACTCCGGACACCTCGTTTCCTGTTTAAATATAAATCATCCTTCAAGATGATTTATTTAAACAGAATGATAGCTTCTGATGTTAATCTGTTGTTGTTGTTGTTGTTGTTCGGGTTGTTTGTACAGGTACCTGAGGTTGGTTGCCGGTTAACATCTCCTGCGGCCTTGATTAAAGGAAGATGAACGGTAGCTGGGTATGCGGACACCCAGCCTGGACTTATTTGGAAACGGCGATCGGGGAAATATGGCGGACGGTCATACGGCACACAGACCCACACGCACTCACGTAAATATTGGGCCGAAAGAGAGAAGGAAGGCCCACGCAGGATGACGAAGGTAGGCCTTAATTATACGTCGATCTACTCACACACACACACCACACACTCACAAAATTTTCTTGTTGTTGTTGATATGACTCATTTTATTTATTTATTTTTACTTGATTCATTGAAATCTTATTAATTTTATTTATTCAGAAAGGTATAGTTAATCATAAAACGAGGTGTGGCACTAGAATCAGTTTCCGGAATGATTGGGAACACTCCTGTGGAGTGGCAAAGCCCTCGTTAGGATTGGCCTCGTATCGCGAGTACTCACACGAAGTAAGCAACACTCATCTGTGGGTGTTGATTCCTTGAAGATGGGAACGTTCCTCGTTGGCTTTGGACACACAAAACATGATACTCGTGATAACGCTTTCCTAGAAAGGAATTTTTGTCCGAGTGTGCATTACTTATGAAATGAGATTGTCATGAGACTTACGAAATGAAGTCTTCACGAGACTGTGGGGTATTGTTGAATCGAAGTCTTTCTTCATGTGTGCATTACTTTTGAAATGGATTTCTCATTTCAGTGTGCATTATTTTTGAAATAAGGTCGTCATGAATGTGTGCATTATTTTTGAAATGAAATTTTTTGTTTACGATTGTGCACTATTTTTGAAATCGAAAATGGAAACGTTCGCCTTGGCTTTGGACACACAAAACGCGATATGGCTTCATAAACAAGAATTTGTGTTCGAGTGTGCATTATTTATGAAATAAGCTCTCATTGGAGTATATGTATCAGACAGACCCAAATCGGTTTTATCGAAGTGATAAGTCGAACAGAGTTAAACATATGTCATTCGGCGATTATACATAATCACCAACTTAGCTTCGCAAATCACTCAATATTTATCACATTTACCGGCTTTACTTTAGTTTAAATTTCCAACACGAAGCCAACTTTTTAAACTCCCCGTTGTAAAATTTTACAAACTAGCCGGTAAATGTGATAAATGTTGAGTGATTTATCATCCAACTTGGTGATCAAATATTTTCGCTCGATTTATCACTTTTACCGTAATATATGTTAAGTGTAAAGCACAGAACCAACACTATTGTCCTGTCCACTTAATACAAAATATAAACTTCAATGACGGCTTATTTCATAAGTAATGCACACTCGAACGCTAATTCCTTTCTATGAAGACTTATCACGTTCTGTGTTCAAAGCAAAGATAACCTAACACCGTCGAACGTTTCCGTCTTCGATTTCAAAAATAGTGCACACAATCGTAAACGAAAATTTCATTTCAAAAATAATGCACACATTCATGACGACCTTATTTCAAAAGTAATGCACACATGAAGAAAGAATTCGATTCGAGAATACTCCACAATCTCATCAAGTCGTCATTTCAAAAATAATGCACAACAAAATGCACATTTGCACAACATAATGCAAAAAATAATGCACATTTTCATGACAATCTCATTTCATAAGTAATGCACAGTCCAATAAAAATTCGTTTCCATAATAATTTGTGTGTCGAAGTTGCTGATATTATTCGTTCGATTTATCACTTTTACCGTAACCAATATTATTCTCCGGTATATCTCAAAACTGTGCATTATTTATGAAATTTTGTTTCCGTTTTATCTGTATAACTCAACTTCCTTTCCGTTTGGGGTTAAATGTATAAACAGCTGTAAGATGTCTAGACAGTCTTGTAGGTCTATTTGTTCATCGTATAAACACCGTCTTCAGCCAAAGTAGGAAGGAACAACCTAAACGCTTGAACACAAAAAATTTTCATCCACAAAAAACCACCGCCTTCTATGTCGAAACCCATAATAAATAGTCGAATTCCTCAAATAAAAATTCCGAAACCGCCAAAACCTTTCTCACGCCTACCAATCTCTCACCGAGGAAGAAGAAGAACACTTCTCACCAGAATGATGACCCAAAACAATTCGACAAAACGAACAGACAGAGACAGACACACGCATACAGAAAATAAGAAAAACGTTGCCGGCATCGATGATCTTCAAAAGATAATATAGTACACAAGAAGAACAACAACAACAATCAAAAAACTCGTTTCACGAAAAACATGGCGGATTAAAGCCGCAGAAGACAAGTCAAAATTGCATCAAGACATGCAAAGGAATTGGGAACAAAACAAAAAGATTCTTCAGGCCGGCGGCGGCGTCGTCTTCGGCGGTACAATGACCGATGCGCCCCCCTCCCCAAAAATTTCCATCGATTTCAGCCCCCAAAACGACCCGAAACAATTTTTGTTGTTGTTAAGAGAAAGATGATAGCAATCAAAAGTGTTAATTGTTAGAAAACACATCCCATGGCTTTATCTGATGGTGTGCGCCCCTTCCGCCCCGCGCGCCCCCCCACCAAAAAACCATTTCTCATGATGACTCTTCTCTCTCATTATCATTTATAAAATTAATTTTTTAATTTTCAGTCTGGTTGTTTCCAAAAAATCGTTTCCGTTAACCCCGAACCCGAAGTTGTGACCTGGGTCTGCTTGCCCCCGTTATGCCCTTCTACGCCTGCGCACTTGATGAATTCCGAAAACCGGAAAATTTCATTTATTTTGTTTTTTCTTTTTGGCTTTCTGGTTCCTCTTATTTATTGTCTAAGAAGCGGCCATTTTGTTGTTTGTCAGGTCGCAAAACGCCGACGCGGTTGTGGGCGCCCATCCTCATTCATCCGAATTTTCAAAAAATTTTAACTTTCACATCCGGTACAACGCACAGAAACGTCACAACTTCCGGTTTTGGTTGAGTCGCCTTTCAACCACTTCCGGTTCTCTAAGGGAGGCATCAACACCCAGCGAAAGGTATATCAGACCCCTTCAAGGTCACAGAAATGGCTCCACACACTCCCGGAAGGACGAAATTTCAAAAGACTCCAATCTCCTTAAGCAGGTTTATTACAACACAGACAGACAGACAGACGGACGGACAGACAGACACTCAAAATACGGATAATCTTGTGAATATCTTAATTCGGACGAGGAGCTAAGGAGGTCCCCAAAACATCTTTCAAACAAGGCAGTGCTAATGAAGTCAGAAACCACTTTTAAGAGGAACCAATTCCTCCTCCTCTCTCCTCTCTGTCTGAGGACTTCATGGTCACTCACACAATCCCAGGATTAACTTCTTCGCGTAAATTTACTTCTTTGACAAGTTAACAGCCCGTTTTTACACAATCAACTCGTTTCATAAATATTGCACACTCTCGTGAAACCGTTACAAATTACCATCTCAAGTAACAAATAAGTTCTACGAATATTATAGACACGTGGTGATTCATTTCAAAAGTAATGCACACTCGTGAAAACAATTCATTTCATAAATATTGCACACCCTCGTGAGGTACAACTCGCATACTCATCTCTTCTGAGGTGATAAACAGATTTTACGAACACTAGAGACAATGACGAGGATTCATTTCATAAATAATGCACACTATTAGACATGAAACGTGCATGATTGTATGAGAGAAATATTGCACAGAGTATCGTAAGAATCCAATTCATATGTAATGCACATGATTTTGTGGAGAAATTATTTCAAAAATATTGCACACCACAGAGTGGAACTCGTTTCATAAATAATGCACACTTGTTTGTTTTAATTCCTGATTTCTCTAGCCTCCATGGTCTTAGACAACCGTCTCTTCTGAGGTTTTAGACAAATTTTATAAATTATACAAACAGATGGTGACGTGAAATTCATTTCAAAAGTAATGCACACTCGTGAAAACAATTCATTTCATAAATATTGCACACTTCATCTCTTCTGAGGTGATAAACAGATTTTACGAACACTAGAAAGAGACAATGACAAGGATCCGTTTCATATGATATTGTGGAGAGATTATTTCAAAAATATTGCACACCACAGAGTGGAACTCGTTTCATAAATAATGCACACTTGTTTGTTTTAATTCCTGATTTCTCTACTCTAATATAGTCGTCTCCTCTGAGGTGATAGACCGATTTATGAAAACTACAAACAGATGGTGACGTGAAATTTATTTCAAAAGTAATGCACACTCGTGAAAATAATTCATTTCATAAATAATGCACAATGTTAGACATGAAACGTGCATGGTTGTGTGGGAGAAAAATTATACAGAGCATTGTAAGAGGCGGTTTCATAAGTAATGCACACTTTTATGATTTGTATGGAGACATTACTTCAGAAATATTGCACAACATGTGGAACTCGTTTCATAATTAATGCACACTCTGTTTTGATTCCTGGTGGAGTTCAATGACCGCTGTGAGACGAAAAGGAAACCTCTGACAGTCACAAAGAAACCGGATGATTCATCTCGAGGAGGGGGGAATGAACCCAAGTCAACGACTCGAAAAGGCGTAAGCGAACCTGACAAACAAAGCCCACAAGACACCATTCGGACAAGAGATGGGCAGCGATGGTAAAACGAAGTCAAACCGCCCCGAAAGAAACAAAAAACGATTAAAACATATCCAAGACAATGGCTAGAAGAAAAGAGAAACCCACGACCGAAACTGGGAAACAAAACCCCCCCTCACCTCCCAAACCACCCGCCATCACCTCCTCCTCCTCCTACTTCAGTTCGTCCAAGTCGTGTCATCACCGGCAACCCAAACCTAAACTCCATCCATCAACCTACGCTAACTAACGGAGTCACACCCTGCGACCAGCTTACCACCTTCACGACGAATCCCGAATGGAGTTGATACTCCAGAAAACCGGAAACGGAAATGAGAATCAACAAACTGGAGGACGGACAACCGAAAGTTCCAACTCCGAAGACACCAGTCTTTGGTGAGGAATCGAAAACCATAAAAGTGGACGGCCACCTCGTCCTAATCCTCCTCCTCTCTCCCTCCTCCCTCTCTCCTCTCCTCTCCCATCACTTCCGATCATCATTAAAACTATAATTCGCGTTAATAAAACTTCTTCGGCGATAAATCAACATCTCTGTCATGGAATGAATAAATAAAAATGGCGATTCGAGTTTTGTCCTGCGCCTCTTTCCTCCCTCTCCTCCCTCCCGTCTTCCTCTCCGACGAATTAACTAAAAAGTTGCAAAAGAGGAGATAAAGAACCGATGAAAAGACGAACAAGCGACAAATACATAAATAAAATGTTATGGACGAGAGGAGAGGGAGGAGGGAGGTTACCAAAGAGGAACCAGAGACAGAAATGAATGAAACGGATTCAGGTTTCGTTTTACGCGAATCCTCGGGAAAACCGCAAATAAAAAACTAAAGATGGCGGTCGGAATTATATTTATGAATGGCGGTGAAGATTTCAAGACGGTTCCTTCATTTCATAAATAATGCACAGTCTAAGTGTTATGAATTCATCTCGTAAATACTGAACGGAATGCGTTTCACACATTAACGGTTCAAACGTTAACGATTGTTTGATAGAACGTCAGCGAATTTGAGATGTGCAGTATTTTTGAAACAAGGTGTTACTATGTAGATGTTCAATATTTTGAAATGAGACCCTCAAGACAGTTTGTATTTTTAAAATGTTGGGTTATTGATAAATGTTTCACCCATGAAGCTGTGCAGGACTTATGAAATGAATCCTTCTTGTAAGTGTGCAATACTTTTGAAAAAACTGTTGGATTTGTGTTTGGCCTTTTATATTCATTTGTGCTCACAGATTTTTGCAAAACTCTCTTCTGGTTTCATAAATAATGCACACTTGAACTGAGGTTCCATTTCATAAATAGTGCACACTTGAACCGAGATTTCATAAATAATGCACACTTCCTTGAAGTGCCCGCTAAAGTCACAAAAGTCACCAATAAGAAAGAAATTCTTCAGGAAAGTGTGCATTACTTATGAAACGAAATCTCGGTTCAAGTGTGCATTATTTATGAAATCATCAAAGGGGCTTGGGCACTTCTTTTTGCAAAATCTGTCAGCAAGACTTGAAAACGAAAAGGCAAAATACAAACCCAACCGTTTTTCCAAAAGTATTGCACACTTCTATGAAGTATCCTTTTCAAAAATATTGCACGGAATTCGTATACTCATGACTTTATTCGTGCTGGCAAAGTTTCATAAATTTCATAAGTAATGCACACTTACCTGAAGAATTTCATTTAATAATATTGGCGACTTGTGTGAGTTAGTTGGACAATGTTACTGAAAGAATTCTTCAACGAAGTGTGCATTATTTATGAAATGGAATCTCAGTTCAAGTGTGCATTATTTATGAAACCAGAAGAGAGTTTTGCAAAAATCTGTGAGCACAATTGAATATGAAAAGGCCAAACACAAATCCAACAGTTTTTTCAAAAGTATTGCACACCTACAAGAAGGATTCACTTACAGGAATGGGATAGCAGTTCAAACGCGCATTACTTATGGAATCATCGGACAGTTTTTCAAAAATCTGTCAGCACAATTGAAAACGAAAAGACCCACCGTTTTTTCACCGACACCAAACACAAATCCAACCGTTTTTCAAAATATTGCACACTTACAAGAAAGATTCATTTCATAAGTCCTGCACGGCTTCACGGATATAGCATCTCGGCCGACTGCTAGCAGTAACTAGCTTCAAAAATATTGGCGACTTCTGCGACTTTGGCGGGCAATATTGTTGAAAGAAATTCTTCAGGTGAGTGTGCATTATTTATGAAATGAGATCTCTCTTCAAGTGTGCATTACATATGAAATTTATCAAACCAGCATCCTGTCGCTTCCTGCCAACAATAACCTAAAACTCTAAATTCAGCTAAATCAACACCGAAGACAAGCCCACGAAATCAACCTAACAACCACCGCCTTCTCGTCTTCAACAATTTTCGCATTGAATCAAAACAGACCAAAACGGCACACCGATACTCACAATCTCTCTAACCTAATAAAACCAAATAAATAAATAAATAAATAAACTCAAACAGTAAAAAGAAAGAAAGAAAAATGAAACATAAAAAAAAAGGTGAAGAGATAGGGAATTAAGTGAAGTGTTGCCAACTTAATTTTGTAATCTCTTTCGCCGAACATAAAAATCAATTTGACCAGTTTCGTTGATGAGGAACACAAGACCATAAACAAATAAAGTGGTCGGAGATATATAAGATGATGTTGGGATTACAAAATTAACGGTTTACCCTCCCTCACCTCCCCGACTCACCGCCTTCTGCTACAAGCCCCACTATTCAAATTAATCTTTGAGATAACGCCATTTTTACATCTTCCTCTCTCTCTCTCTCTTCTTTCCTCCGCGGCAAAACCACGTTCACTTATCCCGATTTGAAAATCCGCCGCAAAGGAAAATCTACCCCCCCGACCGTTTGGCCACCCCTGCTTCTCTCCCGATCAATAAAACTATTTCTGACCTTATCGCGAAAACAAGAATTTTAATGGCCGCGCAACTTTAACAATATTTAGTTAAGAAAGTTATGGTTTTAGGGAAAATCGTAAAACAACAACAACAAGACACAGAAACACACACGAGAACCGGAGAGAGAGAGGCTGGAGAGATGACGGGAGATAAGGTTGCCATGGGTTACGTCGAGGTGTTACACACACCGTGTGGCGTGCGCGCTCGTTTTTCGGTTTACGAAATCCTCGGAGTCGTACCTGATTTATCGCCTCGTCTACCGGTTCGGGTGTTCAAACCGAATTCCAGAATATTCTGACGTCGGATGAAGTTGTTACAACCGATCCCGATCGATAGGGATGCTGGAATCTGTTTCGAAAATCAGCAGGAGTTATGCGACATACAAAACCAACCGAAACCCCGTAACTATTTACTTCCGGTTTCTCAGTCTCAGTCTGTTCGAGAGTTAAGCAAACTAACAAAGCCCTGATGTTGAAGAATGAAGTCAAAGATTCTGCACTGCAATCTTATCAAGAGCTCATGTGTGCATTATTTATGAAACGAAGAACTCGATTCTAAAATATTGAACAGTCTCATCAAGACGTCGTGTCCTTGTTACACTCTCCTTAAAGCGAGAAATGAATTTCCCACAAAATGTCTCTGATCGTTTCATAAATAATGCACACTGGAATGAGGAGCCCATTTCAAAAATAATGCACGCGTGAAGAAGGAATCAGGTTCAAAAATACTGATACTAGTCTGCAGTCTGCATTCATGTATGCATTATTTTTGACATGGAGTCTTCAAGAGACTGTGCAGTATTTTTGAATCTGATGCTTTTTGCTTATGTGTGCTTTGTTTTTGAAAATGAATTCCTCATTCCAGTGTGCATTACTTATGAAACGAATAGAGACGTTTTGTTGGAAATTCGTTTCTCACTTTAAGGACAGTGTAACAAGGAAACGACGTCTTAATGAGACTGTGCAGTATTTTTGAATCGCGTTCTTTGTTTCATAAATAATGCACAACCAACTGACGAATCTACTTTTAAAAATTAAGGCACATTTAACCTCATTTCAAAAATTCTGCACACATAAGTACTTGAACAGACTGTGCAGTATTTTTGAATCGAATTCCTACTTCACGTGTGCAATATTTTTGAAATGGATTCCTCATTCTATCGTACATTACATTAGAGTTGAAAATTTTTTGTTTTACGATTGTGTGCATTATTTTTGAAACGAAGGATTAAAAAATACTGCAGAGTGTCATCAAGGTTTCATTTCAAAAATAATGCACAACAAAATGAGGAATCTATTTTCAAAAATAATGCATATTTTCACTTCATCTCATAAGTAATGCACACTGGAAGGTGGAATCCATTTCAAAAATAATGCACACAAAATGCAAATAATGCAAGAAGGAATTGGAGTCAAAGATACTGCACTGCAATCTTGTCAAGAATTCATGTGTGCATTATTTTTGAAAAGAAGTCTTGAAGAGACTGTGCAGTATTTTTGAATCTGATTCTTTCTTTATTTGGTGTGCATTATTTTTGAAATAAATTCCTCATTCCCGTGTGCATTACTTATGAAACGAGTAGATGTTTTCGTGGAATGAGGAATTCATTTCAAAAATAATGCACACAAAATAAAGAAGGAATCAGATTCAAAAATACTGCACAGTCTCTTCAAGACATGGTTTCAAAAATAATGCACACATGACTTCTTGATGAGGTTGCAGTGAATCTTTGACTCCAATTTCTTCTTCATGTATGCATTATTTTTGAAATGGATTCCTTATTCCAGTGTGCATTACTTATGAAATGAAGTGACAATGTGCATTATTTTAGACAATAGATTCCTCATTTTGTTGTGTATTGTTTTAGAATTGAAATTTAGTCAGGACTGTGTGCATTATTTTTGAAATGAAGTCTTGATGAAACAGTACAGTATTTTTGAATCCATTTCTCTCTTCATGTGTGCATTATTTTTGAAATGAATCCCTCAATCCCGTGTGCATTACTTATGAAACGAGTAGAGACATTTTGTTAGAAATTCCTTTCTCGCTTTAAGGAGGATGTAACAAGGAACCAACACTACGATGGCTTAGGATAGTGACACCCAACTCCACCTACAACAAGAACGGGAGGCTTCCACTTCCTCCTCACAGAACAACTAAAACCAAACAAAAACCGAACACAAAAAGACAGTCAGACAGACGGACAGACAAAGGGAGAGAATAAATAAAGAAGAAAAAAATGTTTTGCATAAGTTGATAGTGTAAAATATGAGTCGACGGAAGTCCATACATCTCACTGGTCTCTGGACGGTTGCCAAACATTATGCGCCACTCGAAATGAGACATAAAAGAAAGGAGGAGGTGAGTGCGTTGTGTCCGGACTTGAATCAAGGCATTGTGACCAAGAGAAAAGGTTCACCGAACCCTGATAACCGGAGAATTGTCCCTCGGGGGCCCTCCGGTGGTGTGACCTATTGTATTTGCCACAATAAATTTGGCGTCCGAAAACCCTCCCGGTAACTTGTTTACACCGATGCACTCTCTCTCCGAACCATAAACCATTGTTATTGTAAAAGGAGAGAAATTTATATGGGGATAACGGTAACGGGTGACCATGTATGCAGGCGTACCTGCGTACCTTTCCAATAGACGAGGAGAGGAGAAGAAATTTCTTCCAATAAACTTCTGATGTTTTACGGCCTTTAAATCATTACCCAATGAATGAGAGTGGAAACTGGCATCGGTCAATAAGGTCTCCTGCTCCCTCCCCACCGCCTTCTCCTGTCCCAGGGAACGTTCCTCCAATAATCGATTTTATGGTTGAGACATTAAAAAAATTCCGAAATATACGCAGGCGTGAGAAACGCGCTAGAAACTAATTAGTAGACTGTCGTTCGGGACTATACAGCTCCTGAACCACCTTGAACCGGTTTGTCAGTTTTATGACCACCCCCCCGTCGCAAAACTACTCTCCTTATGGTTGATGGATGGTGACAAACATGATTACCAGAGGAGATAAAAGAAGGATTCGGTCATTCATTCGGACTGTCCAAATTAGGGCAACCTTTCAACCGGTAGAAACACGATCCATCTATCTGGTAACCGGCGGGAAGGAGACAACACATCTGCGAAAGATGAAAGAGAAACAACGACAACAACAACAACAAACAACCACAACGAAGACAAGACACGACAGAATTTTTTCATTTCAATCATTTCCTTTTAGGGTCAGTTCGTCGGGGTCACGGAGGAACCTGCGCTTTTGTTACCATTTCAAAAGAATGTCAGGAAAACATTTCTCGCGTTGGCGCACTGACCCCCCCGAACCGCGCCACCGCCACTCAGCAAAAATTTCTCTTTCATTCCCCGAGAATCATCATTACTCATCGGTTGGATCGAATCCGACATTTTGCTCCAATTCAAAAGAGAGTCAAAGGGCCCCCCATAAAAGGACAAAGACACGGTCCGGATGAAAACTGTTCCTCCCCGAACATCAAAAGAAAACGATTTGTTTACCTAATTTATTAATAAATGGACAGTACGTGCCTTCGAGTGAAGACACCAGCCCAGCATGACGAAGACCTGAAATTGTTACAAGAGAGGTAAATAGGCGGAGGGAGGGCGCGGGAAGGGGGAGGAGGCAAACAGAAGCTAATGGGACATTTGAAAGAATGAGATAGATTAGGTGATACCGGGACTACCGAGATTTCCACCCGGACGACGCCGAGCCGAAGCCGGAGTAGGGAACAAAAAAAAGTTGGGAGGAGTCAGTCCGAAGGAAGAGAAGGAACCAGAAGACTAGCTGCCAAGCACGCGATTCCCCATTTAAGGCAGCCGGAGCCGCTCTGCCCAAAACGGGAAAGAAAACAACTTCTTGGGTGCGATGGCGAAGTACACAAACAACGAGTTAGGCTAGTCGTTGGTCATGAGTCACTGGGCTTGATCTCTTACCCGGTGCACGCGCTCCTCACTGACGTGTCTTCGCCGCGAACATAATTCGACTTCCGCGCGGATATTTCGCCGGAAATCCCTATTTCCCTTCCGCGCTGGACTTCCCTCCAACCCATCCTCCTCCCCGCCAGTTCCTCATCACGCAAAGCAACAACAACAGCTTCCTCCATGTCTTCCTTCTGCGCTGCGAAAATTCAAACTCGCTTCGTCACCGGAAACGGATGGTCAAGGTGCGCGCCAAATATCAATTAGCGTGATAACGTAGGCTTATAGTAAAACCGAAGATAAATTCGAAACCGAAGGAGAAACAAGAAACGAAACACTTCGTGAGACGAAGAAGGATGAAGCCTAGTAGTGGCAAACCGCGTGGGGACCTCGTGGTGGGGGCACCCGACGAACGCCATTGGTCGATCCGTTGAGTGTTTATGAAACTCTCGGCTGTGCCCAATTAGTTTTATGCGACTTCGGCCAAGTTGTTTTCGTTTCGGCCGAACGATTTACCCAAATTATCGGTAACACCTGCGACATTTTCCCAGTTTTTCCGACTTTTCCCGACGTCATTTCCCCGGGGGAACCGCCGGCCGCGACGTCTCGCCTCGAAAATGATTCGTTTCCGGGAAAATCGAAATCCGTCGGACGATACCTAAGCGATTACCGGAGCGCCGAGATCGGCCGGTTAGATGATCACACAGCTTCACGTCTACGGCGCGCTGCTTTCTGGACCACGAGAAATGTAAGTTTTTTCAAAATTTTTCCAAAATTTGTGGGTAGGAAAGTGATTTCCGGTTTGAAAAAAATAAAATTCGGTACCGTGAGACGGAGCATGCGCACAAAATTTTTTCGAAAGGGGAGGGGAGGGAACAATGGCGCCTTACGGTAGGGTCATAACAACCATAGAGTTTCATCAACAATCGATTCTCTCTTTCTTCCTTTTCTTATTTAATCAAATCAAAGCCGCAAATTTTAACTAAATTATAATAATATATAGATAATTGATAGATAAAACGAAATATAAATCGCAGTGACGTAGATTACAAAACAAAACAAAACCAAAAGGGGGCCAAACTTAGGTTTAAGACTTCCAAAACATTGTATAGTGACACAGACCATGGAGGAAAGAAGGAGGATGAAGTTTAAAAGGTAGAAGAGAAGAAGGATAGCTCACATTCTAGGTAGTTCCACCAGATAACCTTCGATCAACCCCACACAGGTTTAAATGAAATGTTACAACAAAGAAACAACCTTCACGGGATCCAGGCTCAGGTTGGGATAGAGAAGAAAAGATTTTTATCCGCCTTTCGTGGAAAACGTTTGAGTTTTGGGCCGTGATGCCATTTTACCACTTTGGAGTCAGTTCCAAAAGGCAGGAAGTCAGCCTTGGAACCACGTCTCAGAAACTATTTTCTTGTGTCACGACCACGACTCCCCAGACTTTCCTCTTCCCACATCTTCTCTGGCAATTTTCCAACATTTGCGTTTTCCTTATCGCGTTCTTATCACTCCACCCCCCCCCACCTCTCCTCCTACAGACAAAACAGATTTCAATTAAGTCATTGCGTAAATCTTCTTAAGAAAAGTCCACCGCGCCCCGAATTGATTTCCAGCCGCCGATTGGGATCTCAGGCTGGAGTGTACCCTCCAGGAGGTGAATGGAGAAGACATTGTTTCCACAACCCCCGCGAGATTTCCATCACCTTTTCGGCTCGCTTCTCTCTTTTCATTTTTACTTTACCCGCGGACCAACTTCATCAATAGCTAATCTCCTAAAGGGGATTAGAGAGGCTAACGGTTCACAATGAGACTGCCATTAAGCCGATGTCTTCCGATGATCCCTATCGCTAAATCCGACACATAATTCCTTCGGAGCATCGATATGGGATGAGATAAGTCAACCTTATGACCGTTCATCCGTATGAACCCGTGTTTCTTTCGTTTTCAGCGGACACGCATGCGATTTCTGATTCCCTCTCCTCTCCTCATCCACTTCCCTCCAGATAATAATCTCTCCTCGCTTCTCTTCCAACCTTTTTCTTTTTATCAAGCAACACGGACACACGGTGTCGTTCTCGGCTCTTAAATCACGGACATTGATTACGTAAGTTAATGTGTCTTCGTAGAAAAGGGAGTCGTGAGGTCAAACGAGGCTTTCTCGCAAGCGGATCAGGTCAAAGCCTCCCCACCAAGAGAATTTCGCGGGAGTCACTCTCAAAAGCCGTGCCTTAATCAAATCAGACCTAATAAAAATTCAAATTCCGAAGCCCTGATGACAGACAGGTTTGAATATAAACAATGTCGATTCAGTTTGGGTCGTGATGGGCTCATCTCTCTTCCTCAACTCCCTCGCCTTCCTTTTCCTCCTCTCGAGACCAAGCCTCTTTAAAAGTCAGACTGTCTCACAGGAAACCGTTAAGAAAGAAGATGGTGAGCCTATGACAAGTCAGTTGCAAAAGAGAGAGAGGTTCCATCTCGAATGATATGTGATTTCTTCATCCTCGTTGATTAGCATTAAAGGATTATTAATCAACATATCTCAGCAGACAATGAACAACCCTGCGAAGAACAAGTGCCTGACAATTAAAAGGAAACTTTTTCAGCTCGTTTTCGTTTCAATTATTCATCGGAGCGCATTATGAAAGTTATTTTTTGCCCGTTGCACCTCTCGTTCTATAGTCACAGCCCTCTCCCACCCTTCCTCACACGTGTGAGAGATAACCTCGAAGCTAACAAATATTAATGATCCACGGTTTTTGTAGTTACCTTTGTAACAAAGTCACTAAAACAAGCATCGTCCGACTTTTCGTCTGCTATCGTTTCCTATCATCGCCCAACGACACAAAGCCAACTTCTATGTTAATCGAAGTTGGGCGAGACCGAGTTCTAAGAAGAGTGTAAAACAAAAAATGAAAAAAAAGGAAACCAAATCCACGTAGACACGGCACTGACTGTTTGGACAATTCTAAGACTATTTGATTGCCTTCGACCCGTCAGTCAATAGCTTGAGAATCAAGTCACCCAAATGAATAGCCATGATATCTTAATACTCTTTAAATATCGAACACACCTTAATTTAACGCATGCGTACATAATCTTTCTTTTCTTTCAGCCGTGAGAAGAGTCGAGGAGGAACTCGTGGTCATTTAAACAGTTCAACAACCCGATCGGAGGAGGAGGTGATGGGTTAAAAGCGACGCGTTCAAAGTTCAACACTCCAGGCATGAGGTTCACATCGAAAAGGAGTCACACAGGTAGGTGGAACCGAGTCAGTAAACCATTGCCGAGAGGGTGAAGAAGTTTTAGAAAACCCAAAACAGGTGTCGTGGGTGCGGGAGCGGGAGCGGGATAATTGCGCGGCGCTGCGCCCACCCCCATCGGTTTGGTTCCTCCAGTTTACCACATTCCACGCTGTTAACTTCGCCATCTAACGTTTCCACCCATAAAAGAATATAAAAATAAATAAATAAATAAATAACTCCTCTCTCTTTGAAATACCTCAACGTGTGCAAGAGCTAAGTTTCGTTTTTATGACCACGCGGCGCCAATATTTTACATTTTTATGTTGCACATGCACAACCTGACGTGCCTCGCTTTACTCACCGAAAACCTTTTCTTCAGACACTCAAAAACCAATTTCGAAAAGGGATTAGTACCCCGAGGAGGGATTACGAATGAAAATTTTTGTTTCTTTCATGTTTCTTCCCTCCCATCCGTCCCTGGTCTCTGGTCCCCCGAAAATAATTTGCGGTTGAGGGACCTCAGTCACCGGACGATCATTGCCGGTATGTTGCCAACCGGTAGCCAATTAATAGTAAAATATTACATTCCTCGATAATATCGAGGCAGAGAACACAATAAAGCCGCTCTGTAATAAGCCATTGTGAACGGGAAAACTGATAATGAAGACTCTTACAGACAATGGCTTTTTTTCGGGGTCTTAGGAACCATCATTATTAACCGGGATGATTGATACTTTTTCCTCATCTTTTCTATACAAATGTATACGCTTTGAGGGTAAGCGAGTGCCCGTGCTTGACTTCCTCCGGCTTCACCTTCACTCCTCCCTTCCTCACCAACCCAATCCAACCTGTGAAGTAATTGAGGAAAACGAGGCATCTTTAGCGCCATCAATTTCTTTTGTGTGGTGACCCGGTGGGTGACCATTGGGAGAGGAGAAGATGAAGAAGGATGTGGAGGAGGTGGGGGAACTCAGGTACATTTCTTCTGGTCGGTTTTGAATTTGTTGAAAGGGCTCATGCTGACTGACTAAAACAACTTTTCAGACGAGAAAAGCAAGCTGAACGGGGAAAGAGACATGAGTAGATAATCAGCCAAAGCTAGATAAACAGGATTAATTGGAAGTATATCAGAGATACAACAACAATCAAACAGATAGTAAGCTAGACACAAAAATCTCAGACAGAGAAACTTGAGAAACTGAAACTACAAAAGAACAAAACCTAAGACAGTAAGAAAGAAAAGACCCAAAGAGAACAAACCAGAAACCAGAGGAAAGAAAGACGATGACCACGAATCAGAGAACAAAGATAACACCACATATAAGACCTTAGTCAAAGGTTCGAAATTTAAATTCGAAATAAGTGTAAACAGACTTTCCATAGAGTAAGAAACCGGAAATGCTTCCAAAATTTCGATTCTCCAGGCACCAGAAGTATTGAACCAAACAGTAACCGGAGGGTAATTTAAACCCAGAACAACTGCACACAGTAGATAAAAACGTAGATAAAGAGAGAGAGGAGAAGACAAATACAAAAAGATTTAATGGGAGGAAGGGAAGATAGGAATCAACGACAGAACCTTATACACCTTATTTTAACACCTCCAAATTCCTTTGAATCCAAAACTCGACAATCTTGTAAAAACCGAATCCAACAAATTCCAGTCCACGAAAAGGGAGAGTGAGGAGGAAGAGTGAGTGAATGAAGAGGAAAAAAAATCCAAACTCACATGGAAAACTGCCAAATCGCTGTGAACAACCAGAGGAGGTGGAGGAAAAGCCAAAAAGCAGTCAAAAATGCAATTTTTCGCCCCGTCCCCGCCTCCTTCTTAATATTCAAATCTCAATGCGAACATTATTTTCGGACGAAACACATATACACATATACAAGACACAAAACCTGATCGTTTGGGAGTAAAAAAAAAGAAATAACCCGTTAATGCTCTTCATCTCGCCATTAACGATGAATTATCGGACAGGAAAATTGGGAGAGTCCCTCATAATCGATCTACTTTTCTCTTTTTTTTTGTATCCATCTTCTTCTTCCTCCTCTTCGACGGTCTCCGCGACTCGAGTTCTGGCAGTTTTTTAACTAATAGATGGGTTGGCCCGCTCTGTCCGTTAATCATTTATCCTTTTAAGAAAAATATTTTACTCTATTAATAATCCTTGTCGCGAGTTAAGTGGCACCGTTTTCTGTCGTGCTGCGCTCTTATTATTTTTCTTCATGCCAGCCAACTGGGCTCGTTATCTACTCCTTCAATGGACCGACCATTTATTTCGCCTTTGCCCCGTTTTTCCCTTAATCACGATGACTTCATATAAGACGGCTAATCAAAAGCCTCTCTCCCACCTGTATTATAGTCTCACAGCATGCGAGTAGAAAGGCGTCTTCCAGCTATGATCCCAACTCAAAAGCTTCCAAACACCCGAGGGTACGTCAAAAGGTGTTTGATGTATGCAACTTTGGCGGTAGTCGCAGAAGCCATTTTCTAAGCCTGTGGCTTTGGAGTGGTTAGCACTAAAACCCCCAACCGCAAATTTTTCTTCTTCCTCAACCGACTACCATCTAAAAATTGGGATGTTAAACCGAGAGAGAGAGACCAGGAAAACAGGCTCATCCTCCGAAGAAGAGTTTAGGGTACAAATCATGATTCACTAAAAAAATTGATTTAATCACGATTTAAATCATTTTGATTACACGGCGCAAGAACATGGCAACCTGAAAGAAAAGCTTTATCATTCTACATAATTTCGGGCCACATTCACATTTATCTAGACATTTTTCTTTCTCTAATAATGATCAGCAAAGCCCAAAGCTTAATATTTACATTTCTTGAGGGTCGATCAACGCGAACAAAACCCTTTCACGAGTGAATTCGCCACGGCAACGACTCACCGACCGAAGACAACCTCCACATTACAAAAGACGATGATGATGACCATCGCGCATACAGAACAAAACACGCGGAAAGAAGACAGAAAATTGTTAACCGTGCCAGATAGGTACAAATGGTTTTCTACCAGATGAATGAAGAATGTCATTACGATATCTTAATAGAGTCTAACGCGGACGCCATTAATCAATCATTCACACTTGTGGCATATTCAATTTAACACTGGCAATTGTGCCAGCTCTCTCACTTCGCCTCTTCCTGTCACACCGAGGACGGTCGAAAGCCCATCGGGATCTCTTTAAAGTGAGACACGAAACGAAAATGGTCAAATTGGAAGAAGGAAGCCGTGACGTGTCACGTAACATCTAACTGTGCGTCTTGAGCATGCGTGGAGAAAACCAGGTTTCCCGACAGGTTCGCCCCTTTTTACGAGTTAATTCGTTCTCTCTTTTATGGGCCAGATAAAAAAAGTTGTCCTTGACTTGGTGGTCTCATATGTCACCACATGAAGAAGACTACTTCGATTGGGTTGGCCTGACTTCCAATCAAATTGAGCTAATCATTAAAATCTCAAGGCCCACGTGACCAACCTTTCGAAACCTCCTCCACAGCTCCACCTTGACCCACCAATCACCACCACAAATCGCCTCAAGGTGACGTTGCCTTGGCGCCACGCCTGCACACAGAAAATACTTTGGGTCAGGTTCTCAAAGCCATTGGTAGCATCACGAGCGCCGAAACTAATGAGACGAGAGCCTCATTTATATCCTTAACCCTCTCCTCCGGAGCGCCAAATCATTTAACCTCTTCTCTTAACCGGTGTTAACCTTCTCGGAGGAACCTTTAGGGAAAAACCGATCGGTCATCTATTTTCCCAACACTTTTTCATAGTCCTCCTCCTCTTCGTTCACTGCCCACTACTACCACTCCTACTCCTCTCTGTCTGCGTGGGCAACCCGACGCGCTTTTTCTCTCTTCTTCTTCTTCTCTTCCCCTGATAATACCGAAATGAGCTTGATAATAAATAATGAGATTGTGCTGGCACGATTTTTGACTCGTTTATACATGTTCACTTGATAAATTGAATCATGTCAAAAAAATATATTTTCGAATGAAGAGTGGTCTTGAACTCTTGCAGCCAAGGTTGTACCTTACCGTATTAATGAAGCATTTTTTTTGTGAACTCCGGTACCGTTCTAGGCGTTATGTTCGATGTAATTTAAATTTATTCATATTCCGCGGGAATAAACGATTACATTCTTCTTCGCGTTTTTTTTGTGTGTGTGTCTGTTCCTCCCGCGCCCCCCGTTTCTCTCATCTTCTTTACGAATTCATTTTGGGCCCCACGATTGCTAAAATCCTGACCGTAACCATCTTCCGATTCAAAACCCACCGAAAGAATTTTTCTAAAAAAACATTTCCAAGCCAGCTTGTCTTGAATTAGCGTATCGTAGTGGCCTCTCTATGCGAGGGCCCCGGAGGCAATGATTCCGAAATCCCACCTGGGGAGACTCAAAATGGCTTATGGGATCAAAGGTATCCGTGAGGGGTGTATGCATCCCAGACACACCTCAGAGGTATAGTTTCCCAAAAACATGCAACGACTTGTGTGTTCATTTGAATATGAAATTCACACCCTCCGGGCTTGTTTACGTCTCCACTATCCTCCTTCTGTCACCCCCTAGAGTGTATCATCCCTTAAGTTCATCCCCTCTGGCCAAAAACTTAAGAATTCTTCCTCTACGCACCGGCTATAATTAAGTTAGAAGCGTGGATAATTTAGAGACAATTAGGTTTTTTCCTTTTGGCCAACTCGAGCGGCGGCAGTGCCGTATCAAGCCGCCTGAGGCTCGTTAACGCAAAAGGGAGTGGCGTATTATTACGCTTCGGTGTCCACAAGTAACAACCGGTAAACGAAGCCCACGGCGCGTGTTTCTGTCCTCCAACTTTATCTGAATTTCTTAATTTTTAATTATCTACTCCATTTCGGGCCGAAAAACAGCGAACTAAATTTCCTCCAAAGAGAAACCACCTCCTCCCTCCCAAATCCCCGACAAACTCTTTCGAAAAAGCTCCACGAAGACAGTACATCCGATAAACGAACGACTCGAGGAAAAATTTTGTGAGACGCTGTCCGTGACGTCATTATTTTGAAATCCGAAGCGAACGTCTAGTGAATCAAACCGTTCGCAACTTTCAAAAGCTTTCTATTTTAAGATATATCAATGACATCGTTTGTTCTTTAGTCACCACAGCCCGTCTGTCTGTCGGTGTTTTCTGACTCAGCTCACTTTTCACAGGGATTGTTGTTAGTGTTAGTTCAAAGCCAACTCTCCACTGAGTTGAAACACCTCTCTCACCATCAGAATGAGGAATGTAGAAGATCATCTTCTGCTTTTTATTGTTCCTCATTAAAAAATAGAAGATGAGAGAGAGAGAGGGAGATCAAGTGTCATTTTCATTCCGAAAAACTTCACAATTCGAAACGTTACAATAACTTATTTCTATTGTTATTGAAATAACAATCCGTATTTATGGAACACATCCACTTGAGAAACTTCAAGAGTTTCGAAACGGGGGCTTGTCCTCGAAAGAAAACTCCTCGCAGACTCCAACTTATGCGCAATAACACCGAACAGACTGTTACTCATACATAGAACATGACAACCACCCCAGAGTATAAGTTTTGTGTCGCCTTCACATCCCCATCAAGGAGATAAACTAACAAACACTATAACTGGATAGTAGTGACGTAATCAAAGACATAACACCAAACCGGAAACCGATTCCAAGATGACAAAAAGAGATGAGAGGGAGTCAAAACGCGTTGGTGTCTCCAATTTTTATTGAAGACTGAACTGTTGAACTTTTGAACTCTTGATCCAATCTAAAAATTTGTTCTGTCCGTTACACCTAATATATGCTACGGTAAAAGTGATAAATCGGGCGAATATGGTATATACAACTCCCGGCGATTATTCATAATCCCCAACCAAGCTCTATAAATGTGAGGAATCAGTGAATGTTTATCACATTCACCGTTTCGGATTTGTTGCAATCGGTTGGTTACCCACTGTCATGAATGGGTACCCACCTATCTGGTCATGTTGATAGAACGAAAGGTCACGTGACCAATCGGGAAAACAAATTTTTCAAACCCAAATTCTCTACAAAATGGGTTGAGTTCCAATTTGTCAAAATTTTTCTTTTATTAGACGAATCGGAAATTAATTTCGGTTCAGTGCGTTAAACCTACATATATGTGACGGTAAAAGTGATAAATCAAGATGTTATATTCCTGGAAATTATTCATAATCACCAACTAATCTTGTGATAAATGATAAATTTACTGAATATTTATCACATTTTAAAATCTCCGACAGAAAAATTTGATTAAAGTCTCCATTACAAGTCGGAGATTATAAAAACTAGCCGGCGAATGTGATTAGTATTCAGTAATTTGTCACATTTACCAAGATTAGTTGGTGACTATGAATAATCGCTGAGGATGATTTATTTGGTGAACCGAAAAGTAACGTCGCTTTTCCTTGCGTTACACCAAATATATGTATCACGGTAAAAGTGATAAATTAGACGGACATTCAGTTTTTGTTTATATAGTGATTTAGAGTTTTTGCTCACAAGTCAATTAAAAGTGTGCATTATTTATGAAATGGCGTGTGGTGTAACTTTGCGCCATGTATACAAAACGAAATCATTACAGTTGTGTGGATCATTTATGAAGTTTTGCACGCTTTATGATACTCAGTTGGTTGTCATTCATTTCATAAATATTGCACAGTCAGGTTTGTTTTTATTATCTGTACGAACTACCGGAAGTCGCTCTTGTATGTATTTTAATTAATTTTCTAACTGTAAGAACAGTCTCATTCCTGTAACATTCCCGAAAGGGTTTAGTTCAATCGATAGCCTACCATTTTGTGGATTGTAAGAAGACTTTGTCACTTCATTAAAATACCAGTGCGTACTTATTAATTAAAGACACTCCAGATACAGACTTATATACAGTATCTCAGTCTAAATTGATGTCGTGGATTTGTCTTCGCCCGTCAAACTGGGTATACTCATCCCAGGTGTGGTTTCAGACCCAAACAGAACCCACATAAATCCTCTTATACAGGTATATGTAGATTAGAAATGAGTTATACGAGTAATAAAAGAATTCCGACGTAGATAAATACATAAAACAGACAGATACAGGGAAACACTGATCTGAATTATAATTTAGAGGCGAAGGGAGGAGCTGAGGAAAAGAAGTCGATGGCGCATGAGTTCAAAACTTTTTTTTTGTAGTTTAATAATGAAGTGGAGATTTCGAATTTGTTCTTGCCAGGGCGGAGGCGCAGACAGACAAACAGACAAATAGATTAACAGACAAGGCAAATAAATTGACAAGCAGACAAACGGAAAGTTAATTATAATTTCCAGTGGAAAATTACAAGGGCGGAAGGTGTTAACAAAAATAAAAACGCGAATTTCTTTACAGAACGAAGAAGAAAAGTTTTCGAATGGAATCGAAGGTAGATGGGGGCCCCTGGGGGGACGTATCCGGCAAATAAATGAACACTCGAAGAAGGCACAAATGGCGGAGGGGAGGGGAGGAGGAGGAATAAATGGACGCGCAGACAGAAGAAATTAATTGAAACGGTGGAAATGAAAAGTGAGAAAATTCGCGGATTTTGAAGGAATTTTTCGAAATTGGTTTTCTCGAATTCTAACAGTTTGACGGGGGTCCACCATTTTCGTTTCCTCATCTCGTGTGTGTGTCTGTGTGTGGGCTAGACAACAAATTTTTCCTTCCCCGCTATTTCAATCTACGGCCTTTTAACCGCCCTGAGGTGTCTATGTGAAATCGGATGAGAAGACGAAGACGGAAACTTTCGCGTGCTTCAGCCTAAGGCCCTTAAACCTCTTTTCAAAATGTCCGTCTTGGATGTCACTTAAAATTGGCGTTCCCCTTACCCAATGAGAATCTCTTCCCCGAGGGCCCAATTAGCTGGTCCCCCCTTCCAAACCAAAATTTTTGATTTTTATCACAATTTTCGAGCAAAAAAATTTTTCCACCAGAAATTTTCTCGAAGAAACCTTAAAATTGATTAGTATGACTGCTACCTGCTACCTGTACAAACTTTCCTGTTTTGGGGGGTAGGAGAAGGCGGTGGTTTTGTTCCGTCTCCTCTCCAGTTGATATGTCTCCTGTGAGAAATTCATTTCCTCCGTAATTCTAGTTTCCTCATGAGCAACCCACAATTTCATCAAGAACCCATTTCGCACGTAATTCTAACTACTAAAAGTGTGCATTATTTATGAAACGAGCCGTTGACTAAAGGTACATTACTCATGAATCGAATTTTCAAGTTCACAATATTTATAATATGACTAAGTCGTTGATTCCGTTCCATAAATTTAACTCATTAGCTCATAGTAGTCATAAAAATCATCGACAAGCGCCATCTTGCTAGGAGTCTATTTCAAAAATATTGCACACTTTCAAGAAGAAGAATAAATCGGAAAATCGTGTAAACATTTATGTGGAATTTTTCTACAATTTTGCTGACATTTCGAAAAGACTTCTTCGCAAACGTGTGAAATACTTTTGGAGTGAATTCCTATAAAAGTGTGCAATATTTATGAAATGGACTGCCGACAAAAGGTCCATTGCTTGTGTGATGTTTTCTCGATGAAAGTCTACAACATTTTTAAAGTGACTTAGTCTTAAAAATTAGGTCGGTTGGGTTTCATGATGGGTTTCCCGTGGAAACTTTTGTCAGGAGTCTTATTTCATAAATATTGCACACTTTTAAGCAGAAGAATCACGTAGAAAGTATCACAAAAATGCGGGTGGGAACTCGCTATAATTTAGAAAAACTCTTAAAAGACTTGTTCATAGATGTGTGCAACACTTTTGAAGTGAGTTCCTCATAGAAGTGTGCAATATTTTTGAAACAGATCCCTGGCAAAGTCTTGCATTTTTATTGAAGTCAGCCGTTGGTAGAACTGGATTCGGGAGGGAATCATTTCGTTAGTTGTGAACAATTCAAATTCGTGGTTTGCGTCGTTTATTTCATAAATACTGCACAGTAAGCCTTTTGGTGATCGGCTGTAAGTAGTTGGCAGTAATTCGCTCACTTTTATGGGTGCTTCCCTGAACGCACTAATCAAAGACCCGAAACCACCAACTCCGGTAGCTTGCTTTTCCTCTTCCTCTTCCTCTTCTTCTTCTTTTATCTCCTCTTTGGTGCGTTACTTTCATTTCTTGTTTTCTAAGAATATGTCAGACATATTTTGGGGCCCCGTTTGTAATTTAGATTAATAGTTCTTATGTTTCAATGTCAAAGCGTCTCGTTTCGCATAATTTTTCAAGTCGTTCGCCCTCATTCATTCGAACGAGACGAGTAATAATGATGATAATATGGAGAAAAATATTTTTGTTCATCGAATCACTCATCTGCGCATGCGCGAGGTTATACATCGTCGAAGTTCTCTCTTTGAAAAGAGGAGACATGTGGTGAGAGGGTTTGGACACCGGAGTACCATCCTATTTACAGTATGACCAACTTGGACCTAGTTGCATAGACCAATATTTTAGTATAACATTAACAGAAGGAGTAATCAGTGGCGTCTATAAGTCAATATATTGTATATATTATGGTAAAAGTGATAAATGAAGCGCAGACATATATAATTTCCTCAAAGTTTTCTCTTTTATAAGATAAATCGGAAAATAATTTCGGTTCAGTGTGTTAAATCTATATAAATGTCACGGTAAAAGTGATAAATCGAGCGATTATACATATATTCCCGGAAATTAGTCACAATCATTAACCAAACTTGATAAATGTGAGGAGCTAGTGAATGTTTATCACATTTACCGGCTAATTTGGTTAAAATATTTAGCTCGTAATTTTTATTGAACTTCTCATTCCCCCCCCCACTGGACATTTTGTAAACTACCCGGTGAATGTGATGAATACTCAGTAATTTATCGCATTTACCAAGATTTGTTGGTGATTATGAATAATTTCCGGGCATATTCGTTCGATTTATCACTTTTACCGTGACATGTATATGGGTTTAACGCACTGAACCGAAATTATTTTCCGATTCATCTAATAAAATAGACAATTTTGACGTAAGTTCGAAATCAACCCATTTTATAAGGAATTTGGGTTTGAAAAAAATTTTTTTTATTCCATTGGTCACGTGACCTATACGTTCTATCGACTTGACAAGATGGGTGACAAATATCACTTATCCGTCTAATTTATCACTTTTACCGTGATACATGTATTTGGTGTAACGCAAGGAAAAGCGACGTTACTTTTCGGTTCACCTAATAAATCAACCTCAGCGATTATTCATAATCACCAACTAATCTTGGTAAATGTGACAAATTACTGAATACTAATCACATTCGCCGGCTAGTTTTTATAATCTCCGACTTATAATGGAGACTTTAATCAAATTTTTCTCAGACTACGTGTCGGAGATTTTATAAACCAGCCGGTAAATGTGATAAATATTCAATGATTTATCACATTTACCAAAATTAGTTGGGGAATATGAATAATATCCGGGAATATAAGCGCTTGATTTATCACTTTTACTTTGACATATATATAGGTTTAACGCACTGAACCAAAATTATTTTCCGATTCGTCTAATAAAAGAAAAAATTTTGACAAGCTGGAACTGGAATTTTGGATGTTGGGAACAACCCATTTTCTAGAGAATTTGGGTTTAAGAAAATTTTTTTCGATTGATCAAGTGTTGGTGATTATGAATAATTTCCGGGAATATAACGTCTTGATTTATCACTTTTACCGTGCCATATATATATATAGGTTTAACGCACTGAACCGAAATTTTTTTCCCATTCATCTAATAAAAAAGAAAATTTTGACAAATTGGAACTCAACCCATTTTGTATAGAATTTGGGTTTGAAAAATTTGTTTTTCCGATTGGTCACGTGACCCTTTTGTTCTATCGACATGAGAAGATAGGTGGGTACCCATTCATGACCGTGGATAACCAACCGATTACAACCAATTCGAAACGGCAAATGTGATAAATATTCACTGATTCCTCACATTTATCGAGGTTGATTGGTGATTATGAATAATCGCCGGGAGTTATATATATATTCGTCGGATTTATCACTTTAACCGGTACATATGTAGCTTAGTTTATGGGTTAGAGCGACCGAGGCCTTATTCGTTTCTTCGGGCCTCAACAACCCATCATCACACCACATCCAAACGTCCGGTTATTAAAATCGATTCCTCTTCCACCCGCCACCATTTTTGTTTTTATAAACCTTTCAAAAAACATTTCTTAAGTATAAAAATTAACTTTTAGAAAGTTAAACTAGAAGAATGACACCGACAACAAATCCTCTTTCCAAACAAAAGAAATTTCCCAGCGACCAAACCCTCCAACGGACTGCGGGCCATTACAAAACCAACTAAGCCGCCATTATTCAGGTCTAAAAGCGGCTTAATCTCCTAAAATAAAATAAAACTTCCAAGACTACCAACGCCCAGATTTATCTCTTTCTCTTGAGGAGTCATTTCCGCATGGGACGATTTATAAGAAGTTTCATTCACCAAGACAAAAGGAAACCGTTTGAAAGGTCGAAATCAGTTTCGAATTTCTGTTTCGTTTGAGTGTTACGAGAAAAGGAAAATGGCGGACGCGAAGTAATTTATTAATGAGAGCAAGGAGCAGGCGGTGGATTTTTTTTTCTACTTGGAAGTAGAAAGTCGGAGGATGTTTCTAATTCTAATTATTAATACGAACCGCATTAAATATGTTTCTCATGCTAATTGTTATTGAAGTTAAATTAATTAGAATAATCTCGTTCGGGATCCTCCTCCTTCTCGGTCTCTTCTATTCCCTTCGGTTTACTCATTCGAGTCTTGAGGCTATGTAATTTTTCAAAAACTCGCCTCCCTTCCATCCTCCTCCTCCTCCGCCATTAAATAAGCTGTTAGAAATGATAAAAAGCAGGCAAATATTTACACACATTTCACATGTGAGCCTGGGTGGCGAGGTTTCGATGAAGGTTAATCGAGGTTCGGTGAAAAATTGATTGGAGGACACTTATGGCTGACCCATGACCTCAAAGACGTATAAAAGTGAAATTTAATATTCATGTAGGCTTGTTTCGTGTTATTGATCTCGTGGTTGCCATAAAGGGACTTGGGAGATACCTTGAGCTGAGAGAAAAGGCGGACGAGACCAGACCGGTGTTCACCCAAAAGTCGATGTGCACTCCTAGTGTGTGATGTTTGGCGTCATCACTATGGCTAGACTTGTGGTCGTTGGTCTTCAACACCCTTTGAGAGATGATACTTGAGGATATGAGGGACTTAAGTGTGGTTTTGCGATTACAAGTGATCACACTCAAACCACTCCGACCTCAAACTCTCTCCCTGTTGTCTGTATTGTTTGCATGTCCTTTCTTTCTATCCAGTTATCCCGGTCTTCCTGTTTGTTCCAATTTTTGTTTTCCTCTAGTTCAATCTGTGTTTCTGGTTGTTGATGTCTCTCTTTTTGTTTGTGTCTCTCTTTAGTGTTACTTCTGTTTATACTGGTGTCCTCCCTTGTACCCCTTCCCTCTAAGCTAGAAGAAGACGAGAAACCAGAACCAAAAGGATTTCCATTCGCGTTTCATTTATCATAATTCAACCAAAGATTGCATCACCGTCAACAAGAAAAAAGATTAAACCTGAGGTCCGTGTCTTGGTTGTCTCTGTCATCAACCTAAAGACTGATTGTTTCTTACTTTTTCCTTTCTCCACAATCGAAAGGAGAGAATCACCAGACCTTGACACAAACCCGACTGCCATCGTCTCTCTTTCTCCGTCTCCGATTCAGGTACAACACTCCCACCCAACCTTTCATTTCCCCCTTCTACGAAAGCGACCATCGTTTTTCATTTCCGTCAAAGGCTAGCTGACATAAGAACCCGTAGGTCTAGCTGACATTCAGAATCCCTTTCGACCATGTAGTTAATCACGCAAAAGACTTGAGAACCTAACACAACCACCTCAAGGCTGGCTGGCTACGCGTTTGTCAGACATAATGCACTTCGTATGTACCTGACATGTCTTTATCAAACATGTAATATTGAGTGTCTGGAGATTAGTTGAAAGGTTTAGTGCAACACAAAAGGGAGCAACTGGGCGTTAACCGATCGCCGGGTGGTTATGGTGTCGTGGGAAGGAGGAAAGGTTTCCTGGACAAACTGACCAAACTTTTCCGGTTTCCTTATTGATTGAAATAAATTTGAAGAAGTGGAATCGATTGTGAATCCGCTTACAAATGGTGGGCAACAATCCGGACAAAAGCCATACAACACAAGGTATTCAAATGTCAAAGCTACTTTTACACGGCCAGGTCATATTTGAATAACAAACCAGTCGCGGGACAGAGTAATTCAGAAGAACATTAATCATTTCCTTCTGACGGCATCCTGTCACTTCCCAGATTCCACGAGATTGACTTTAATCGGGGAGAAGAGAAGGAAACAAAATGAAAAAGGAGGAAGAATACAAAACAAAAAAGTAGATCCTCTTTTCATCACCGCCGACTGTCCGAAAGCCAAATTAGGAGGACCCGATGAAAGTTTAATAAGAATCTTGTTAATGTGTCTGCAACACACATGGATGGCCTCGACTTCGGACCAGAGCCTCCATTATGCCAATGTCAAATAAAATCATCGCTCTTCACACGTGTGCAAGTATTCACGCTTCATTGTCCGACGCCAGCAAAACCCAACTGAGCTGCTGACATGATTCCGGAGTGAAATCTGAAACGATTTTTCGTACTACCGAAAGCTTAGCTGAGTTACTACCACCCACTCACCGAAGCAACCTGATCCCTTTGTGATTATCTAACCAACTCAAAACAATTTCTGACAAGACGACAGTCCTTCACCTCAACACCAAACCACCCAACATCCATTTTGTGGTTAGGTATCGCATCACGGCCTAGAATCGACCTATCACTTCCCCTTTTCCATTTAAAGTGTGCATTATTTATGAAACCAGTACTCCCTGAAATCGCTCACTATTTACGACATAAATAAAATTATAACATCAAGACCATCTAAGTGTGCAAAACTTTTGAAATTAATCATTCCTACAAGTGTGCAATATTTTTGAAACGACTGCAAGCTAAGAGTGTGCATTATTTTTGAAATGGGTTCTTGTTGAAAGCGCACTATTTTTTGAAACAAGTTGAGGAATTGAATTTAATAGCAACTAAAAGTGTGCATTAATTATGAAATGAGTTCTGCTAAAAGTGTTCGACACTTACAAATCAATGTATCCTTGAGTGTGCAATATTTATGAAAAATAAGCTTAAAATTGTGCAATTTTTACGAAACAAAGTTTTTGTAGGAAGTATACTGTTGGTATAAACAAACTTCCGTGAGGGATTCATTTCATAAATAATGCACACTTTTTGTTGCTATTAAACTCGACTCGAGTCCTCGACTTATTTCATAAAATAGTGCTCACACAAGAACCTGTTTCAATAATAATGCACACTCTTAGCCTCAAGTCGTTTCATAAATTTTGCACACTTTTTGTTTTGATACTACGTCACATTTATTTCATGAATAGTAGGCGCTTTCAGGAGGTACCGGTTTCATAAATACTGCACAGTCCGATGAAGAATTCATTTCAACTCTTACAAAATGTGCAGTATTTATGAAATGAAACATCAAAGAAAGTGTGCAATAATTATGAAATGAGTTCTTTAAAGAAGTGTGCAATATTTTTGAAATGATTACTCGCGAAAAGTGTGCGGTATTTATGAAATGAATGCTCCCAATAAGTGTGCAATACTTATGAAATGAGTTTTCCAATGAAGTGTGCAATATTTATGAAATGACTTCTTCAAAGAAGTTTGCAATATTTTTAAAAGAATCTTCAAAGTGCAGTATTTATTAAACGAGTTCTCCAATGAAGTGTGGACATATTTTCATTTCAAAAGTATTGCACACTTCGATGGTCTTGATACTTCATCACATTTATTTCGTAAATAGTGGGCACTGGTTTCATAAATAATGCACACTTGGGTCGAAACGAATGGTTTGAATGATGAATCGTGAATCAAGTAGAACTTTCGAGGCAAAAAATTTGAGGAGACAAGTTGACAGGAGTCAAGCGATGGAACCACGCACTAACATCTACTATAGAAGAAGATGAAAGATGAAGACGAAGGAATGAGTAGATGCAAGAACAAAGAGACGTACAAAGATTAGAATTCAAGCTGTCGGGAAGAGAACACAAATCAAAAGGAGATAAACGTCAAGCGGAAGTTATGCTACCATTCTCTCTCTAAAACAGAAGAGAAGAAGAAGAAGAAGAAGAAGAAGAGGAAAATAAAAAGGTAGATAAATAAAACCGGGTAAATAAATGGTAAGTTCCGAGATGGGCGTGAGTCGTCAGTTCGCGTAATAAAAATCTCAAATATCAAATTTCATGGAATGTGGTCAACACCTTGGACAACGCGCACCGCCAACTAGAAATGCGTGGGCAGGAGACACCAGATTGCAGTTTTGTAACCAAAAGAAAACCTTAGAGATTAACACAACGCTAATATCTATATTTTTATAGCAGGACACAGAAAATTAGAGAAAAACGTTTCCACCTTCGGCCGACATTTTTGTTAACAATCTTCATCACGACAAGAACAAAACTCTCGAAATTAGATTTCGTGTCCGTAATTCCAGGTACCACTCGGACTCATTTGTGTCTCAATCAGTCGATTGTGTCCACCGGGTGATATTGCGAAAATGAAAACGATGATTACGCAACCGTAATAACTTTAAATGAACTCGGAATCAACCGACTTGACTAACACTCATCAACTTTTGGAAATGTACCCAGCGTACCTGTTACGGGATTGTTGCCTAAGTTACCAGCCACAGCATCGATGAGGGGAACCGGGTTTTGAAGCACAGCGGGTGTCAATTATGCGTAGATTTGGGAACCAGTCTTTTTATACGCGTTACTTAGTTTGATTCAAAACTCAAGTAGAACCCAGGGGATTTGGGTGACCCATCAAACTCAACACAACACAACCCAGGTTTAGAGTCGCTAATGGCTAGCAAACTAATTCGCGTATAAAAAGTCTGGTATCCAGATGAGCGCATTCAAACCCATGATTGGCATCCGCTGGGTTATATACCGTCTTCCTCTTATCAGTGGGTTTGTTTGTTAGTTGCTGGGAACATGGGTTACTTTGGGTTAAATTTGGTTCGTGAGTTTGATTAAAACCTAAAAAAGCACCCAGGAGAAGTGGGTGACCCAATAAACCCAACAGAACACCAGGTTGCCAGTGCACCAACTCGTTTTTAACGACCAACATCAGATTCGCGTATAAAAAGTCTGGAACCCAAATGCACTCATTCAAACCCATGATTGAGTCATAAACCACCTTCCCCTTGCTGATAATGTGGGAATTTGACTTTTTATACGCGAATGGGTTCGTCTGTTAGTTGTTTGGAGTCAACAGAAGTCTGGGTTATGTTGTCTTGGGTTTGATGGGTTACCCAATTCCCTGGGCTCTGTTTGAGGTTTGTACCAAAATGACCACCGAACCGAATCGAGCCCAAAGTAACCCAGGCTCCTAACAACTAATCAAACAAACCCATTCGCGTAAAAAAAGTCGAGTTCCCACAGTATTAACAAGGGGAAGAGGGTTTAAGGCTCAATCATGGGTTCGAATGAGTACATTTGGGTACCAGACTTTTTATACGCGAATCTGATTGTTGATCTTTAAAAACGAGTTGGTGCACTGGGAACCTGGGATGAGTTTGTTGGGTCACCCACTTCTCCTGGGTTCTTTTTTAGGTTTTAATCAAACTCACGAACCAAATTTAACCCAAAGTAACCCATGTTCCCAGCAACTAACAAACAAACCCACTGATAAGAGGAAGACGGTATATAACCCAGCGGATGCCAATCATGGGTTTGAATGCGCTCATCTGGATACCAGACTTTTTATACGCGAATTAGTTTGCTATCCGTTAAGCCGGCATTAGCGACTCGAAACCTGGGTTGTGTTGTGTTGGGTTTGATGGGTCACCCACTTCCCCTGGGTTCTGTCTGAGGTTTGAATCCAACCCGGGCTCCCAATCGCGAATCCCGCTGACTCCAAAACACCAAACAAACTCATTCGCGTATAAAAAGTCGTAGTTCCCAAATTTACACGTTCACACCTATGATTCGCACCCGCTGTGCCTTAAACTTTCTAACTTTTCTTCCCCGTCAGAATCAGGCGAGAAACGAATTTGTCTTTGGTCGCCGTCATCTTCCTCGTCCGGGTTAATGGCTTCTTTCCTTCAAATTAAAAACCGAAGAGCCGCTCAGCCCCCACCACCACCACTCCCCGCAATCAGTTCCCACATCTCCCTAACACATAAATTTGCGTATGCAAATCATTTTTCAAACCCCGAGCATTCGGAATTCCGTTACAGAACCGCGCCTAAAAATAATCTTAAGTAAATACGAGAAAAATTTTTCCTTTCCTAAATCATTTTCGTTCGTTCCCTACATCATGTGAGCACTCACATGGACACGTAAACACTGAGAAATTTACTTAAAAATTAAAATTAGGGCGGTACGCGATGTAAAACCCACAATTATGTGAACCAGAAGAAGAAGAAGACGAAGAAGAAGAAGAAGGTAGGAAAACGGAAGCGGGGCTCCATTTCGCTCGGCAACTTTTCTAAGCCATCTTAAAATTTAAATTTCCCGCCTGAATTTCAATTAATCCGGAGGAATTAAAAAGTTGTTTTTCAATTTCCTCGACTAATTTCTAAAAGACCTTCGAAGAAATCGTTAACATCATCGACAAACGAATAAAGCGGGAAAGATGAGAAGACGGACGGTCGGTTTAGTGGCTGGTCACTTGTCAAGATCGCTAACTCTCATTCCGATGACCTGTCGTATTTCCGGTTGGCCCGTTCTAACGGTCGTAGCTATTTTGAAAAAGGAGACCGAGGCGCCATGTCAAATCACGTCTTAAGCCAAATTTATAACGACTGAATAAATCGGTAGAAAAACTTCGACCACCCAAATGTTTGGAGAGGCCAAGAAACGACCAGGTCCAGGAGAGAAACAAAAGGAAGAGATTACAGCATCTCTCCTCACGTTTCCATCAACGAAAACCTTTCGATTCTTCCAGCGATTAGTCAGGAAGGTCAAGAGGCCGGAAGTCACGCCCACTGTTCAAACCGGAGCTTAGGCCCCCGAATTCATATTTCCAAGAGATCCCACTAAAAGGTTGCTACCACTGATTAGATCTTGGCTACCGACAACGAGGAAAACTAAAACGATTCAGGTATCGCTACCTTGGACTCCTCGACATTCTTACTTCTGGTTAGGTTTGCTTCCTCAACACGCCTGCTTTTGGGTTGGGGTTTGTCATTTGTCGTCACGAAAGTGTGCAGTACTTTTGAAATTAAAACAGTTAAATAGTAAAATTGAGTCACAATTCATGTCATAAATATTGCACACGAAAACGGCAAACTTTTAATCAAAACTCATTCCAAAAGTAATGCACACTTTACTTCATAAAAAAAGCACAGTTCAAGGAGAACATATTTCATAAATACTGCACACACATATACGAAAACCTCTTTCATAAGTATAGCGAACTTTTCTGTTTAAATTAGTTCCAAAAGTATTGCACACTTTTACGAAGAAACGACTCCCCAAGTAATGCACGTTTTGTTCCGAAAACTCCTTTCATAAATACTGCACACTTTTAGTCAACCCTCATTCCAAAAACATTCACAATTTACGACGAATATATTTCATAAATATTGCACACATCTACGAAAATCTTTTTAATTAATTATAGCACACTTACAATCAAGCTCATTTCAAAAATAATGCACACTTCCGTCAGAATTCATTCCAAAATGAACGATTCATGACTGACGTGTTTCATAAATACTGCACACATATGACAAAAACTTCTTAGTATCTAAGTATAGCACACTTCTGACTATGAATTTATTTCAAAAGTATTGCACACTTTTCTAAAATTCTATCTATAATACTGAACACATTTCCTCCAAAAAAATGGACAATTCTTGACGGACATATTTCATAAATACTGCACACCTATACGAAAAACCTCTTGCATAAGTATAGCACACTTTCCCCTTTGAATTGGTTTCAAAAGTATTGCACACTCTTTCCAAAACTACTCTGATAAATCCTGCACGCTTAAAATCAAAGCTCATTTCAAAAATAATGCACACTTTCCTTCGAAATTCCTGCTAAATAAAATGTACGATTTATGACTGCCATGTTTCATAAATACTGCACACTTATACAAAAACTCCTTTCATAACTATAGCACACTCTTAACTTCGAATAGATTTCAAAAGTATTGCACACTTTTCTAAAATTCCTTTCGTAAATACAGCACAAACTTCCAGCCAAAACTCATTCCAAAAGTAATGCACACTTTCTCTAGAAATTCTCTCCTAAAAATGGATGGACATTTTTCATAAATACTGCACACCTTTACGACAAACCTCTTTCGTAGCACAATTTTAAGTACGGCTTCGTTCCAAAAGTATTGCACACTTTTTCGAAGAGTACCGGGGGGAGGGGGCATTTCATAATAGCTGAACAGTTTCACGGAGGGCTCATTTCATAAATAATGCACACTTTTATGAGTTCAACAACACTAGTGCCGAATCCAGGTTCGTCTACATTCAAACACGACCCTTAGGAGTTGGGTTAAATACCAGCGGATGGTTGGGTTTGTTAAAATTCTTGGGTTTGAGTGCTGGGTTCGGTGAAGGCATGAACAACCGGTTGATGAAGATTGGTTGGGTCATGACGTCGAAGGAAAATTTCAAAGTTTCAAAATGAAAAACCCCGGCAAAAGAAACACTAATGACCGTATCATTTAAAAATAAATTAAAACGAATTAATGCGGATTTAAAGAAGGGAGCTAAGGAGAGAGAGAGAGAGAGAGAGAGAGAGAGACCACTTCACGACACATTAAATTATTAGCGTATTAGTTAGTCGACATTATAATGATCATACGTCTGAGCGGCAGAAATGAGGTAGCCGTGTGGAGAATTTTTTTCTTTGCCCTTTAACATGGCCGTCAACGATTTTCTATGGCTCACGCAAGCCGTTCGTAACCTTCTCATTCGACTTCTTCCTTCACGAACCGTCGAGGATTCGTCCGAGAGCGAGGAGAACACACACACAAACAAGTGCTTTTACGTGTTTCCACGAAATCACGCCATTTCCACGGCCACCTCTCACCCTCCATCCTCCTCCCCATCATCATCAGAAAGCGCAAAAGCCCTCGAGGACCTGTTAAACCTTAATTATTGTGCGGGTTGTGGTTAAGTCGGCGGTGTAAAAGTGTGGCAAAGTTGTGTCCGGTACCCATCTCTCTGTGTGTCCGTCCGTCTAACTTTCGATAACCGGTACATAAATCCCGGGATGACTCCGTGTTAAGAGATAATCTTTCCCCTGTAATCTAATCAGTGCCGCATTCGGATATAAATCCAGATCCCCTGATATAAATCACAACCTTTTTGCCTCCTCCACTCGACATCTTCCTCCTGGTTTTCCGACTTCCGGGCAAATCTGTAAGCCCTCACCTGGGGGCCCCAAGACAAATGGATCAAAATTACGTAATTTATTAAAGAAGCCATTTTGAAATTTTTAAGTATTTAATAACTTATTAACCGAACCAGAATTATTGATTTATATTATCTTCTGCTTTGCATTCTTTAGGTGGACAAATATTTTGAGCTTTTTTTCTTTTTCTTTTTGGAAACAGGTACCGCCACGCTGAGCTGACATGATTCCACCTCCTCCGAGTTGGCGTCTTCTTTGGTAAGTTTGCGTGACCGAATTTCAAAAATTTTTATTTCTTTTTACGTTTGTTCTGTGTGTCCGCTTTTATAGCTTCTTGTGGTACCTGTCCTCTGGTGTCGTTTATTCATTGCGATGATCCTCCTCCTCGGAGTTGTTTGTGAACTAGCAAGACCCTGGTTTTGGGTTAGTCATGGGTCAAATTGGGTTTTTTAGTTTTTCTTAAACCCCCAACTGTCCTCCGAAAGGCAAGTATCTGTATGTCCTGGGAGGTGTATATAGGCTGCGTCATCAACTTCTTTCTCAGCTTCTTCAGTGCCGTCGGTATCTGGATCAGCGATTCCCTTTTTAGGTTTTAGGTTCCGTTTAGGTCTTTGAGTTGGGTTATATTTTACCTAACTCATGGGTTAGGTTGGGTTATATAGAATTTTTCCTACGCCAGTCAGGAGCGACAGCAGATTCTGGGTCATTCTCCACAGACAAATATATCCCAGGACACAACTTCGACTCTTTCTGCCTGAGTCTAACAGGTATCCACTTATAGGTTTTGGTTAGTGCATCCTTCCTCCCCAAAAGAAGAACAAACACTTCCTCCCGGACACAAGAAAAAGACAGAAACGAGCATAACAAGTCCTAGAGTACCCTTCTTCACGATTCTTCAGCAAAATTGGGTTAGTGTCCGACGGAAGGTCTCTTAAGAGGGTTATGGTGGGTTCTTAGGTTAGTCCAACTCCTCAAAAAACCTTTCAAAGATATTCAAATTAGATTTAGTTTCTGTAACTTGAACTAATTAGTATAATTCGATTAGTTAAGAGTGAAGTTTGGGTGTCGATAGTGTCTATGCGTGCTCCCACCTTTCCCTCAGGGAATTCTCATTACAGACTTAAAAAACCGAAACGGGAAGTGAGAGAGAAACAAAAAAAAGAAGAAAAAACAGAAACGAACGAACGAACCAACCCAAAAAGAGAGAGAAAAGGCGGGAATTCAAAAAGAAAAATTTCCAAATGATAAAGGATCTAATCCCGAGCAAAAACCAAGGGCGGTACAAAACGTAAACCATATCAACGCCTACTATTTGCAATAACATTTGACTCCTTCAAACAACCTCAGATTTTCACAGATTTGCGTAATTCAGGACGTGACCGAATTTCCACGCCCATCAACAACAAATTCCTCACGTAGAAAGCCCGAAAAGAAAGAAGAAGAAAAATTTTTCAAAAGACGAGCCGAAAGGGAGTCTATTAACCCTAAACCACCTTCAATTTATTAACAAGACCTCAACGACACAGACTCCGGGTCAAAAGCCTTTACGAAAAGGTGGATCTTGGGTGTATATATATATTCCCACAATCTCGTCATGGTGGACACAAAAAAACGCAAAACCAACGCCAACAACGAGAAGAGATCATATCAAAGGCTACAAGTCACCCTCGGACACACCGTACATACCCACATACGATTGGCTCATTACGCTTAAATAATTTACCGTCGAATATCTCATTTATTAATATTTATGAGCTACCGGTTCCTTTATTAATAATAAATTTTAAACCGTTCTACAGGGTAACCCGAAAGAATAACTCAGAAGATTTCTCTCTCTCTCTCTCTAATCTCGATTTAGTTTCTCATTTCCGTATTAATTTCGTTTTGAGCAATTAAAATTAAAAATCATTTTTTACAGTCGACATTTTTAACGGTACTCAAGAACAGAGAGAAAAAGAAAAATTATTTATACATATACACAGATAAAAAAACGAAATCTATGTCATTTTCATAATTAATAAATAAGAAACAAAATATTTTGTCTGATATTTCCCTGATAACGTTTAGATTCTGGCTCGCGAGACATACCAACAACCTGAGACTCATTTCCGTTTCTGTGATTCATTGTTGGTGGCTGTATCAAGTCCTTTTGTTCTGGTGAGTTTGTAGAAGTCCTCTGGTTGTAAGATTGGTTTATGTAGGGTTGGGGACTCTCTTTCCTATTACGTTGGTCGTCTTTCTGTTTAATTCCTTCTAGAATATTCTCCGAGAGGTTGTTCTCTAGGTGTGCAATATTTATGAAAAATTATTCATCTGAACCGTAACCTTCTGCAATGAAATATGGCATCCTTCAGGAATTTATTCTGGTCCAAAGTGTCCATAAAAGTGGGTTAAGTGGGTTTGGTTGGGCACTCGACAAATACACCAATAACCCAAGAATCATTTCCGTTTCTGTAACTCATTACTGTTGTTGTAGTTGGTTGTAGTCAAGTTCTTTTGTTCTTAACATTGTAGTCGAGTTTCTGGGATCCTCCTGGAACTCCTTCTGGATCTAGGTGTCTATCGCTTACAAAAGTGGGTTTGGTTTGGTTGGGACTCGACAAACACACCAACGACCCAAGAATCATTTCCGTTTCTATAACTCATTACTGTTGTTGTAGTTGGTTGTAGTCAAGTTCTTTTGTTCTTAAGATTGTAGTTTGGAGAACCCAAATTGAGAATAGGTTTCTGGGATCCTCCTGGAACTCCTTCTGGATCTAGGCGTCCGTACCAATGTGGGTTATGTTGGGTTGGGGACTGGACAAACCCCAAAACCCAAGACCCATTTCCGTTTTGTTACTCATCATCGTTGTTGTAGTTGATGGTGATGCTTACGGTCGAATGAAGTTGTAACGATTCTCGAACCTTTGTTCTTGGTAGTCTTATTGTAGTATGAAGAACTGCCATTGAGGATGGGTTTCTGGGATCTTCCTAGAGTTCCTTATGGATCCCCTCCCAACCCAAAAATCTGTTATGTTGGGTTTGTACCATTCTCGATTCTCAACAATGGCACAAAGAATCCTCAGAATCTTCTTCTGGACCAGAGTGCCCATCATTTATAAAAGTGTGTCAAGATGGGTAGGGCTGGAGACTTTTCAACAATCCTCCAGGAACTCTTTCTGGATCGAGATATCCATGTTTATACAAGTGGTTGGGTTGACTCATTCCTGTACACCTTCTTTCAAAAATGAAACATGGAATCCTACAGGAAATGGACCAAAGTATCTACCACTTATACTGGGTTCGGTTTCTGTGGGTCCTTCTGGATCTCCTGTATCAAGGTGCCCATTACACATACAAATGGGTTATATTGGGTTGGAGACTCATTACCATTCTCAATTCCTCAACAATGAAACACATTCTGTGTGTAATTACGCTATCATAATTACACTCAATCATTTTCAAGTTAATACTGATTGCAGGAATGCGGTTAGACCGAACGGTTCATTTTCTTCTTCTTCTGTGGTCTTTGTCTTCTGATTTTTTCCCGAGGGGAAGGGTAGGACTTGGGTATAATTCTAATGATGATTTCATTATGAAAATGTTGAAATAATTTATTAATTAACAAAACACTTCTTAGAAAGAAGCTTTTCAGCCCTTTTTCGAGTTCATCTCCTCTAACTCTCATTCGCGAGTCCCAGGTGGCGGTGAGATGATCTCAACAAAAGGAAACAATGAACCAATCAATATCCTCCGACGGGGTGGCCCCGAACAATTACACTCATTCAATAACCCATCCGAATCTTCTTCTCCTTTAATCGGACATCAAAATCGAATTTTCTATTCCATTCTACTCTGACACGAGTCGTTTCAAAAATTTTTCTCTTGAAATTTGTGTCAGTGAGTCAATCCAATGACGCGGATTTAATTCGACTGACGCAACCCGAAACGAAACACGGCCATGTTCGCGCTCCTCCTCGCATGCCCTCATGATGTGAATATAAAAAGAGAATAATAATCTCCTTTGATTCATTTTTATTTAGAGAAAGATGGAGTAGGTGGTAGAAACCGAGGAGGAAGGAGAAGAAGACGTGCACGGCACAAATATTATAAAAGTGACAATCTTTGTCCGTCTGTCACCCGAGCCCAAGTCTTACTCAACTAATCCGAATCCATTTGTCAGTTTTCTGGTACCGTACCAAGAGAAATCTAATTTCCGAAAGATCTCAAACCGCGAAATTCGTCCCACCGCCCTCTCTACGTTTCCTCCATTTAAACAATTCATTTCGTGGTTTTATTCATCTGTCAGTTCTCCGTCTTAACGAATTTATTTATGATAATAGCAGCAAACAAAAAGAAGTCAGGATAATTAATTAAGATTTTTTCAACAGCGACATGTTTCATCTCATGCTAATTATCACCTCAAGTTGATGGGAGAGATTGGGAATCCCCGGAGGGAGGGTGTTCGCACGTCTTCTAAAAGAATGACAAAGTTAGGCTTCCGTAACCCGCGTTCCTATCTCCGAATCGGATCCACAAAAGAGCTAAAAATCTTTCCAATCATCTAGATTGTACGAACCTGATGTTCCCACAACCTTATCGGATCTCTATAGTCATCCGCCGCACCGCACACCTCACCCAACCCGTGAACACATTTTAAATCGCGATCAAGATATCGAAACGATTCTGCCAACAACAAAAAAATTATTATCATTAAAAAAGAAAGGAACTCGTGCCTGGGCCTACACTCGTCGAACCAACGGTCAGATGAAGAAAAAAAATTTCGAGCGAGGAGTTTGAAAATTGATCGGTTCGTTGGCTCAATTATAAAGTTGACTAATTAAAAAATCGCTTCTGCTTTTCATCGAGGAAATCCGCGTAAAACGAATCGTTCTTTATGAGGTACCACATCCCAATCATGTGCGGACGTGAAAATCGTGCCTCAGACTTCCCTCAAAAACCGATTTTCGAATTACACCACAAAGTGAGAGTGATTGGGTTTGACTCCAACTCAAGTTAGCACTCTTACAGTACAGTTGTAGTACACTACAAAAACTTTATACTACAATCTATACCGGTTTTGATTCCGTTTCTCACCCTTTTTGAGTATAACAGGAGGATTCGCCCTCGTGACCATAACGCCCAAGTCAGGGACTTTAACCACTACACTACACCTCCCGCTTTATACTATAGTTCTATACAAACAATCTAAGCGTTTATACTATATTCCTACACTAACAAATCAAAAGGCGAAGTTATTACAAACCCAGTACTCGATCGAGATATAGTTTTCATTGAAATGTAAGCAGGCGGTGGGAAGGAAGACCTCAACCAGGATTGAAGGGGTTTGAAAAATCGGATTTTGGGTTAAAAACCGAAAAATTTGTTCTCCTAAGGTCACCGGTGGTCATATTCTAAGAGGAAACGAAATTAGTTTGTAGCTAGCGTCCCCCCTCAGTGTAGTATTAAGCTTAGTCTAGTTTTAGTATAAATCGAGTGATCGCACCTTTTGTATTATACGATGAAAATTTTCTGTTGCTGCTGTTGTCATTATGATAAGTCCGGGAAGAGTATTTTCGAATACATATTATTATATTATTATTATATACTCAAAAACCGAGAGGTGACAAAGAATGAGACGTCAGTGATGAAGCAGGTCTCTGGGGTATCGGAGAGCGAAAGTTAGGAACAGACTTCTAGAAAAGGTTGGAGTATGGTACTCTAGGCGGAGGTTTGGGGGTGGAAGAAGTCAGCAACAGCAGAAGTCCTTCAAAGAAGATATATCACGCACCTTGAGACTACATATATAATATTAGAAGAAAACAAAAAGCGAAAAATGGCGGCTGGTTTTGTGATCAAGATCAAACCCAACCCAGAGGAACATTATAAAACGAAAGTAGATCAGAAACGGTAGAAGTAGAACAAAGGAAAGATCACATTCGACAATCAGCTAAAACCAGAAGATCAAAATAGACTACCGAGTACTAACACCCAACCACGGTAGCTGAAGGAATCTAAAACAGGCGAGAATCTTAGCACAACAACAACAACATTTCCAGTCGTCAGCACTATCGACACGTCCGTCTTCGCGTAAATTTGAAACCGGGAAAGTATTTAAATCATCGGTGACGTCGGCGGCCATCTTTTATTTTCGAATAAATATTCCGTGATTATTTTAATGAATGATAATTTAAAATTGTTTGGTTTTAAGAGGTAGCACAAGACGAAGGAGAAGAAAACCTAACTACCGGGGCCACATATGCAATTTCCCATTTGCGTGTATGAAAACATCTTCATTAGCCAACCTTTTTCAATACTTAAGACTTGTTAATTTATGTTACCGACTTAATTTAAATTTCCATCATAATTTATGGTAATTCTAATGGAATTTGAATATCTGCCCCCTACAAAAATTTAAAACTCGCAACATCGGATTCGAAACAAACTGGCGTCCATTCCTGTGGCTGCTATCCGAAAGGAAAAATGATTGAAAACGATGATTAAAACCGAAGGGTCTCTTTTTATGCGATTCAATGATGTTAGTAAAACTAAAGCGAGGACTTCTATTAACGCGAGACTCACTTTCGAAATTTCTCACAAGGAATTCGAAGCTACAGCAGCTCAGGAAAAGCTCAAAGCTCGTATGGCTAAGATGGGAGACTCAAGTATGACGTCATCAAGGAAACTTTGACCGAGGAGCTGAGACTGAGTCAACTTCCTGTTGAGGAACAGAAAGTAACAATGAAGGTTTCGTTTTATTTTTCATAAATATTGCACACTTTTAGGGAGTACTCGTTTCTTAAGTAATGAACACCTGTCCGGAAAAGGGGTTCATTACAAGAATATGCTTTTGTGAGAAGTTTATTTCATAAATATTGCACACTCGAACATCAAATTCATTTCATAAATACTGCACACTTTTGTGGCAAATCAATTTCATAAATATTGCACATTTTTAGGGAGAATTCATTTCATAAATATTGCACACTCTCGTAGACGAGTTATTCCACAAATGTTCTACACCCGTATCGAGAAGTCATTTCATAAATATTGCACACTTTCATGTCAAACTATTTCACAAATATTGCATGCTTTCAAGGAGGACTCGTTTCATAAGTAATGCACACTTCTCCGGGAAAAGGGGTTTATTACTACATTTACGGTATACATTTACATCAAATTCATTTCAAAAATACTGCACACTTTTATGGGAAATCAATTTCATAAATATTGCACACTTTAAGGGAAAACTCGTTTCATAAGTAATGCACACTTGTCCGGGAAAACCGTCCTATGATTAAGGGGCAATTTCACGAAGAATTCATTTCATAATTATTGCACACTTTCATAAATCTATTTCATAAGTAATGCACGCACTCACAGAGAACTCATTTCATAAATATTGCACAGTTTACGACAGTTCTCATTTCAAAAATATTGCACAGTAGACGGCAGTTCTCATTCCATAAATATTGTACACCCGTACCGAGGAGTCATTTCATAAATATCGCACTTTTTAGAAGAATTCATTTCATAAGTAATGCACACATTCCCGGAAAAACCGTCCAATAATTAAGGCGTAAGTTTTCGAATAATTCATTTCATAAATACTGCACACTTTCTTGAATCAGTTTCATAAACAATTGTTAGTCCCCAAAGTCTTTGCATTTTTATAAAATCCAAACGTATTAAAAGGGTGTAGGATTTGAGAAGTGAGACTCCCCAACAAGTGTGCAGTATTTTTGAAATAAACTCGACTTGACGTTTCGAATCTAAAATCAAAACGAAACCATCGAGACTCGGAGGGGAAGGGGAGCACTTAAATGAGATTCGAAAGGAGTGTGCTTGGGTTCGGTCTCGAGAGGGCAGATTCTTTAGCGCAATCGGGCCGTAATCAGTATAAATTGGGCGCCAGCGACATCTTATATACAATTATAATTATATTTATTCATATCAATAAGAAGTCAAACGGCGATGATAACTACAACAAAAAGAAAGGAATTATGTCGGGCTCGAAATAATTTTCTTTTTATACATCTCTTCGGGCGATTTACTCCAGGGAAGGAGGCAGGAGCTCGAGATGGTTGAGGAGAGGAAGGGAAAGGCCGGGGAGGAGGAGGAGGAGGAGGACGAAGAGGAACCTTAAATTAAAACACATGACTTCGAACATTTGGAATGTAAATAAGGTAAAATTATATTTATCAAAACATCTGAGTAACTACTTAACGAGTATTACATCCTTTGAGTTTGGGCTAAACTCAATAAGGCAGTCGTTCTAAAAAGTTATTTTTAAGTGGTTTTGCAAAATTATAATAATTACGTCATAAATTATTCAAATATTCGCGCCTAAAATTTACGGTTTCTACTCGGTTCTCTGCTAGAAACTCTTTTCGGGATTTGTTTCGGGGGTTGGGTGGAGTGGGTCGGTTTGGTGTGTTATGCGTTCGGCAAGACTGGGTGGATCCAACGAATTTTTCCTCTCCAACAACATTCGTCTCCCAGTTATTAATGCGATTAAAAAATCGTTTGTACTTTTTTTACGCGAATGAAAGACGTTTAGGTTTCTTTTTATACGCGATTTATGATCCTCTTCAACTTCAAAACGTTTTTGTTGCAGATATTTATTCTTTTGTAGACGAAGAGGTGGATGTGAGAGAGTTAAAGAGACGAAAGGATATTGTTTGGCTCTGTTTGGTACTTTTTTTATGCGTTCAAGTCTTATTTTACGCGATTGAGGAAGGAAGAACAACTGACAATCTAGACTTTCCGGCTCCTAAGCAACACACCGTAGTCACAAGGCGTAACTGTGCATTACTTATGAAATGAGATCTCCCTAAAAGTGTGCAATATTTATGAAATGGATTTGGTACTTTTTAGATATAGTGCAGAGACAAAAGGATATTGTTTGGTACTTTTTTTATGCGTTCAAGTCCTTTTTACGCGATTGAGGAAGGAAGAAGGACTGACAATTTCAGAGAATCGACTTTCCGGCTCCAACACACCGCAAAACGAGGCGTGACTGTGCATTACTTATGAAATGAGATCTCCCTAAAAGTGTGCAATATTTATGAAATGGATTCGGTATGAACGAATCATAAATCGAGTCAAAATGGCTCACACCACACGAATCTGATGTTTCCAAGACTCGAGGTGAATAGACGGTTGAGCTCATTTCAGTCATTGCCATCAGGCTGCGTGTCTTTCATTTTCCTGAATTCGTATATGTTTCTGGTCTACCAATCACGTGATCGGTCGGTTCTCAAACGGTAAAAGTGATAAATCAATTGAACATACTCCGGTGATTATGAATATTTTTTAATCACATTTACCGGGTAGTTTGTAAATTGACTTCTGTTGGCGTCTTCTGATTGGAGGTAGACTGTTACTGTTGTGCTACTACCTGCTTGAATTTTTGTGCTACCTAACAGAATCCTCAGCAAACTTTTGCTGAAGTTCTAGATTACAAGTCGAATATATTATAAACTAGTCATTATGGATATTATACAATCGCCCGATTTATCACTTTTACCGTACACATATACACGACATCACTTTCCGGTCCCCATAATAATTTTCGGTGACGCGACTTATTACCAAAAGTAATAATGAAACCACGCATGCGCGGAACCAATTTCAACTTCCTCCTCCTCTAAACAGTATATATTTATACAACCCAAACACTTTTCGGTATAAAAAATTTTCCTGGAAGCCCAGAGAGAGAGACAACTCGACATTCCAAACTAAAAGTGGATCGACAAGCTACTTTTAATCCGTTTGACAGGTTCAGGTACCATCCAGAAATATTTTTAAAAATTATCAAACCCGGAAATTTTTCTAGAAACTCCGCGTATCTTTAAAACAAGTCGTCGGAGGATATGAGAGAGTTAAAGAGACAAAAGAATATTGTTTGGTACTTTTTTTATGCGTTCAAGTCTTGTTTTACGCGAATGAGGAAGGAAGAAGGACTGACAATTTCGGAGAATCGACTTGAGTCTGAGGCTCCTAAGCAGCACACCGCAAAAACGAGGCGTGACTGTGCATTACTTATGAAATGAGATCTCCCTAAAAGTGTGCAATATTTATGAAATGGATTCGGTATGAACGAATCATAAACCGAGTCAAAATGGCTCACACCACACGAATCAGATGTTTCCAAGACTCGAGATGAGCCCATTTCAGTCAGTGCCATCACGAAAATTTTCTAGAAACTCCGCGTATCTTTAAAACAAGTCGTCGGAGGATATGAGAGAGTTAAAGAGACAAAAGGATATTGTTTGGTACTTTTTTTATGCGTTCAAGTCTTTTTACGCGATTGAGGAAGGAAGAAGGACTGACAATTTCGGAGAATCGACTTTAGGTCTTGAGTCTGAGCCGAAACTGAAGCTGAAACGAGGCGTGACTGTGCATTACTTATGAAATGAGATCACCCTAAAAGTGTGCAATATTTATGAAATGAATTCGGTATGAACAAATCATAAACCGAGTCAAAATGGCTCACACCACACAGATGTTTCCAAGACTCGAGATGAGTCCATTTCAGTCAGTGCCATCACGCTGCTTGCCTTTCATTTTCCTGAATTCGTACCTGTTTCTGGTCAACCTGACAAGGTTTTCAGTATTGTGTCGTTCTAGTTCCACGACGTAAATACTCCCAAAACATGAAGAATAGAATTTTGTGGTTCGATTTGATTATTTTTTCATCTTCGTCTTCAAAAATTTAAATTTCTACGCAACGCGGACGCCCATCAACCCGCTATAAATTTACACCACGTTATTTAGAGAGAGAGAGAGTCACAGACACACAGAGAGAGAGAGAGAGCGGATTTAATGATAGTTTTTTGAAAGCAACAAGGCGTATCGGTTAAATTTCACGATTTCAAAACACATCAATCTCATATTCTAATGAAGTTAGTTTAATGGAAGATCTAAACGCGTTAAGTGATTAATACGATTTCGATTGATTATGATTGCGTACGCCTGCGTTTTCCTTTTTCACTTTTCCCTTTTCTTCAATCACGAAATTAATTACCCAAGGATGAAGCTAAAAATTTTTCTGTCCGAAACGTGATTTTTGATTTTTTCTCCTTGTAAACCTGTCAAGAGGGACTTTCATTAGCATGGCATTAGAGAACATAAAATGGAAGACTCGGGGGTACGCGACAACATTTTCGGCTCTGCCAGGACGAATAATAAAAATGAAAAAGGGACTCCGCGATATTATTAAAAAACAATAATTCAATAACTCGGGTTAATTATTATAAAACGGTTGTCCATTGGTAATGGGCCAGGTTTTCGAGTAATTACCCGCCGGTGAACGACGCCGATGAACTTCCCATTAAATTTTCAATTTCTTATTCGATATCTATATTTCTAGATTCCTCTTCTTTTTACCCTTGTAAACGGTTTATTAATCGCGCCTAATGATGTAGATTAATTTGCGGGGATTTTCGGCTCACCAAAACAAAAAACCGAACAACACCGGGACACACCGTGGAAGCGTTTAGTGTTTCTAGAGCGGTCATAATGGCGAGTACGTTCTTGGAATGTGGTCGGTGATGAAGATTCTTTTGTGAAATTATGGTTTCATTTGGTCTGTGTGATGATGATGATGATGGCGGTAGCAAAACGGAGGAAGTGTTAATAATACCTAGTCTAAGGCATTGAACCTAATCCCGAGAGTAGATAAAGTCGAGTTTCTAAACAAATTTTTAAAATTATCTAGCTTAGGGTGGTAGTGACACGGAGGAAGTATTAACCCTAATCTCTACCTTTGATGGTTTCAAGTTTCAAAAAGTCTTTTGTAGACAATTATCTATCAATAGCTTATGGTTTCTTTGTGTGTGTGATGATGATCAAGGCGGTAGCAAAACGGAGGAAGTATTAACAACCCAACGAATCTCGTTTAAGGCACTGAACCTAGCGATTCATCGTGCTGTACCTACAACCTAAAATAGGTAGAATATCAACTGATGTGCAGGACAAACATGGCAGTAACAAAATGGAGGAAGTCTAAGGCACTAAACCTAGTCTCTACCATTCCGTTTGATTGTGCAGTACTGCCCTACACTTCAAAATAAGCAGACAATCAACATCCGATTTTAAAAGTCTTTTCTAGACAATTATCTATGGTTTCATTTAGTGTGTATGACAATCATGGCGGTAGCAAACCGGAGGAGGTATTAACAACCCAACAAATTTTGTCTAAAGCATCGGACCTAACCTCAAATCTTGCGTTTGGGGGTTTTGTACTACCCAATAGACTAAAGTAGACAGACAATCAGCATCTGAGTTTCTGAATAAAGTTCATAAGTCTTTTATAGACAATTATCTAGCTTATGGTTTCATTTTGGTGTGTAGGCCGATCATGGCGGTAGCAAAACAGAAGAAGTTTAAGGTATCAAACCCAGTATACGTTTGATGGCTTCGTACAACCCTACACTATCCGAGTTTCTAGATAAATTTTAAAGGTCCTTCCAGACAATTATCTACCTTGTAAAACACTCCACCGAGTTTCGACCAATTAATCAAACAAGTTCCAACGAAAAATCTCGAGAAACACTCCAACCAAGGCGGCACGCGTTCGGCCCTCAACAACCGAACCTTCAAATTTCACAGCCTACTACCCACGCTTCCTCTTATCCTGTCAAAATTATAACAGTGACACCATTCGCGTGGTGATTGGTGACCCACTCACTCTCTATCCATCCTTTCACGTTATGCCAAATCCAAACGTCGAGGAATACCAACATCCCGATGAAGGTTGCTACCCAAGCAAATCAAAACAGGGAAAAAAGAAATCGAAACGAGACAGACATACAGAAACACACACGACGTTCCGTAGCATCCTCATAAAGCAAATAATCCCAAATCCTCAACAACTTCATTAATTCAACCGAGGATGCTTGTATATTAATTTACACGCCATGTTTCCTTTTTATTTATTTATTTATTTATTTATTTGATAGCTCGAGACTCGGGAGTTAGTATTCACCAGCTTCATCTCAAACGTCTTCCTTTAATTTATGTCTAACTGACATAGAAACTTGAAAACTTTGTTTCCTATCCTCATATTTGAAACTGGAGGACGGGGTTACCAGAAAACTTAAGAAAAATTCGTGAGCAGTCAAACATTGACCCTCGAGCAAGAGCGCCAAAAGGTCGATAAACAGACTGACAGTAGCGTAAACTGACAAAAATTATCTTAAATCTAAATCAACTCCGAGGCAGGGATTAATGTGACTTGATGATGCATCAGATTCCGGAACTTCGCGCCAAAATGTTGTTCCTATTAAGTCAGATTTAGATTCGATTCGGTTAATTGAAGTATCAAAATTTATGATTCGCTCGATGGCGGAATTACCCCCCGGCGACTTTTTTCGAAGGACTCCCCTCCCCCTACCCCGAGTTCCTTACCTCCGGCTTCCCGGTCCCGGAACATTAATTTTCCTTATTTTCCCTTTTGAAAACCTGTTGAATTTTTTATTTTCTATAAAAATTTTTCCTTTCCTCCTCCCCCCCCCCCAAAGAGGGAAAAATTTGAGGCGGCCATGGAAAAATTTGAATTTTCTCTCCACGGCAAAAACCTGTTTTCGAAGGCATTAGCCATTAGCACTGCTGTTTCATTTTATTGATGTGCCGATAATTTGAGGTTTCTCCTGCCCCCTTCCTCCCCAATCCAATTCAATAAATCTGTCACCCGAGTTCTTAATAAATTCACAATTAATAAATATCCGCTTATTTAAAACACTTCAAATTCGTGGAGAGATGGAAAACGACAGAGAGAGGAGGAAGGAGGACTGATCCAACATCTTCGCAACCATAAACAAGAGGGACAGATGACTGCTGACAAGTAGACAGAGACAACGGATGTGTTTTCCGAACGAATACTGAGATAATATTTATAATACAGACGATACACATTACCGCGGTTGTATCGATAGCCGTTCGAGTACTTCGCTGACTGATGGTACTGGTCGGGTGCTCTACTTATACGACCCCTACAGACTCTCATCAAGTTTCCACTTGTCTTACGACCTGTCTATTACAAGTCTATGGGAGTTGCATCCTGTTCGCCACAAACTTTGTGTTTGTTTTTGGTTTCCGCCCCTGAGTCTTGAATATCCTTTCTAGACACAACCTCCTAAAGTCACATCTTCAAACAACTTGTCCTCTGGTATTTGAGAACAGTTAACAGTGAACTAGGGGGTGGAAATTAATAAAATGGATTGAATGTTTCCAAAGTGTGCATTACTTGTGAAATGAGTTTTGCTATTGAATAGGAGCAACGGATCTGATTGCAGTTTGTATTTTGACTGAAGAGCGACAGAGAAATTTTATCTTATCAGCTATATATACAATTATAGTTATAGTTATAGTTGAGTTTTACTACCGTTTTCACCTTTTTTGAGGGGTATAACAGGAGGAGGATTTGAACTCGCGACTATAACTTCTTAGTCCGGCACTTAAACCACTACACAACAGACCTCCCGCTATATATAAAATTATAACTGCGATGAAACGACGTCTTTTGGTGTTTTACACAACGAATAATAATTTTTTTTTACTATCACAAAGCCGATTTGAGTATAAAATTGTGCAAAACTTTTGAAATGGAATCCTCTTGTAAGTGTGCATTATTTTTGAAATGAAAACTTTCCACAAAATTTTAGAATCAAACCCAACGAGTCTGAACGAACTTAACCCAGCCAAACCCAAAACCTAACTCAAATCTAACCCAAGGCCTGTATGATAAAAACGTGCAATATTTATGAAACGACTTCTCAGAATAGTATCTGACAGGAGTCAATGTTCAAATAAGCGTTAGAATTTCTCCAGGAACTCAACCAAACCCAAAGACCTCATTCAAATCTAACCCGACAAAACCCCAACATCCATTTCACAAAAACGTGCATTATTTATGAAATGACTACGTAAGAGTATATATAAATCAAGGTGAATGTTCAAAACAGCTTCTCACAGAATCCTGTTGAAAAGCCCAAAACGGAAGCTCTAATAACAAAATGCAAACCTGTGATAGCAACAAAACAGGTAGCAACACCAAATTTGTCTGATTCATCGCCACTCTGTCCCCCTCCCCCCCCAAACCTTCACGTCTCATCTTCAAAAACAAATTTTAAGTAAATAAATAAGTTGGTAATTCAGGTAAGAGGTAAACTGAGAACCTGAAACCTTAATTGTGAGAAGTTATGATGACGTGAGGGAAAAAGTAGGATCGATAACTCTCTCAAGTAACAAAGGAGTCATCTCCAGTTTGTGGGACAATAGAAAACAAAAAGAAGAAAACAAAGAAAGAAGATGAAGAAGAAGAAGAAGGACTTAGATGAAACTTCTTGCAAAACTCCTCACCAACCACTCCACCATAGGGTTAATGAGAGAAGAGGGGGATCCCCGAAAAGATGGCTTGGAGGCAAATCGTTTAGAAGGAAATTGGTGAAGAGAGATGGACGGATGAAGGCGGCAGGAGGGGGTCCTTCTTCATTTAAAACCTGATTACCTTAATTAATTATAAAAATTTCTTATTAGCGAGGCTCGAGAGCAACAAAAAAATTTTTTTTTCAAAATTGAAAAAAATTGAAAACGCTGAAGGGAATTTACAAAAGCGGAGGATAAATAAAACCCGAAAATTATTTTTTGTTCGTCAGACCACCTGTAAAATCCAATTAATAATTCGGTACGCATGCGTACAATTAAACTATTAAGTCGCCACGCTAAGTGAAAATAAATTTTTTTCTCAGATTTTTTTATTAATAATTTCCTTCTCCTCCAAACTCGATGTTTAACTAAAATCTGAGACCTACAACCAGGATTGAAAGTTGCCCTTCCTCCCTCCCTCTCTCCTCCATCAGCCTCTCCTCCGATGAGAAATTGTGACTTGGATACCATATTTGCATTGTTAATTTGAAGTCCTAAACCATCAACTCTTACGCAACCATTTTCCAGAAGGAGGAAACTGGAAACTCTTCTGCTACCAATACAACCCCCTTAACCTCACCCTGTCAGCATCCTCAATGTCTTGTTCTCTCACCTCTTCACCAACCACCTTTTGAAGACATTCGATCCTCCGTTAATTGCTTCATCACACTGACACACAAAATAATTTCTCTTCAATAAGTCACTACTAAACTGTGCAATATTTATGAAAGATATACGAAAACAATCTTTGGGAAATCAAGACTAACAAATCCCAAGACTAAACTAACACCCCTCTGACGTTAGGCTAATAAAACCAGAAAGTGTGCAATATTTATGAAATGGATTCTGCGCATTATTTTCTAAATCAAGCATCCACAAGAGTGTCCAACTCGAAATCAATGTCCTTCTTCGGTAGGCAATTATAATAAAATAAAATCTTCAATGAAGTGTGCAATATTTATGAAATAACTCCCTTTGGGGACCAAATTAACCTTCTGCAGAGTTGACTGAAGGGTCGGTTTAAATCTGATAGCAATAAAAAGTGTGCAATATTTATGAAATGTATTCAGTTTAGAAGTGTGCATTATTTTTGAAACCAGTTCTTCTTTAAAGTTCAAACAAGCAAACGTGGCTTTAGAAGAAAACAAACAAAACGAAACGTGGCTTTAGGATTCCTGTTTAAAGCTCGCTAAATAAGTTTAGATAATCAACAAGAACCGTGGCTTTAGAATAAAGAAAGTAAAACTAGAAAGTGTGCAATATTTATGAAATAAATTCCGTGCATAACTGTGCACTATTTTTGATACCAGTGCTTCGTTACAGTGGCGCAATTTTATAAATTAAATAAGAATTACGTCAAATCGATAACAACAGCCAAACCCCGTGCATTACTTATGAAATGAATTCGTCTTCAAACACCTAAAAACGACTTCTCGCCTAGGTCTGTGCATTATTTATGAAAGAGCGAGTAGAGTAGTTTTGTACTGATAGCACATCTTCCCAATAATAAACAAAAAACGCGTAAAAAAAATCTAATCAAACAAATTTTAATTGTTTTCTCGCGAGAGCAAAAATTCATTTGAACTTATTGACCACAGGTTCCACGTTTCTCACTACAAATCACTACAAATCCAATCGTTTAATTCCTCCTTCTCCTCTCCTCCTCCTCCTCCTCCGTCTCTATTCATTTGTTTTCTCCTATCACTTAATTCAATTCCCATAATCGATTGCCTGTCTATGAATCCGTCCTTTCACCTCCCATCCATGCGCTATACCATCATCACCCACCCAGACCTATGTCTGATGATGATGATAATGATAATAAAAAGTATTCACGTCGCTTTTTCGATCAGATGGATGGTGGAAACAAAAAGACGAGGAAGAGAGAGCGAAAGGAGATAGCGAGAGAGAGACGGGGTGGGGTTTGCTATATTCTCTCCGAGCGAACGAACGACCTCAAACTATAAAAGCTATAAATAAAGCTAGAAAGCCTAGTCAGCAATTCCCTTCAAACATTTTTTCATTAACAATAAATAATCCATCCCGTGTAATGGCATAAATAATTAAACTCGACAAGTGGTCGCTTTCAATTACATACCTCTCTCTCCCCCGCCGCCGCCACCACCACCACCACCCCCGCTCTCCGGTACCTGAAATGTTGACAGTAAACATCGCATTATGGTTTAATACTCATAAAAAAAAATCGCTTCATTTAATTAAAATCCGAAAATAAAATAAAAACATTATTTCGTGCACGCTAAGCGAAACAGAGACGCGAAACTTCCATACCCTGCTCGTTTATTAGCAGGTGAATGATTTAAGAGCCCCCATTTTCTCCACCGCCGCCACTGCTCGTCTACCCCCACCTCACCATCAATCTTATTTCTATCTATTAATGTCTTCCCTCTCACTCTCTTGGGTCTTTCACAACCTTCCTTCAATCCAACATATACAGTATATACGCCTCACGATGATTTCACACATACACATACCCCAAAGGTTGGTGAATAGGTGTGCAATATTTATGAAATGAAATCAAAGCTAATTTCGAATTCTCATGAGTGTGCAGGATTTATGAACCGAGACCTGTATCCTATGTATATGTGTCCTATATTCGATTGTGCAGTATTTATGAAAAATTAAGTTCTCGATTATAATGAAAAGGAATCTCCAATGAAGTGTGCAAGACTTATGAAATAACCTCCTCATCATTCCTTGTCAAAACAAGTCGAGGGATCGAATCGAATTTAATAGCAACAAAAAGTGTGCATTACTTATGAAATGAGTCGTGGCTAAAAGTGTGCGATACTTATGAAACCAGTCCTAACTAAAAGCGCGAATTTAATACCAAGAAAAAAGTGTGCAATACTTATGAAATTTACTCTTTACAAAATGTGCAGGATTTATGAAACGAGTCCTGTGTTCTTTGCGTATATATGTTTTATTCGATTGTGCAGTATTTATGAAATAAATAACCCTGTATAACTCTTCACATATAATTAAATCAAGTTCTTCCTTTGGTAGTCGATTATAATGAAAAGGAATCTCCAATGAAGTGTGCAATACTTATGAAATAACCCATTTTTAGGGCCAAAACAACTTTCTATAGAGTTGACTGAAGGGTCGGTTTGAATTTGGTAGCAACAAAAGTGTGCAGTATTTATGAAATAAGTTCAGTCTAGGAAATATGTGAACCAGTTTATGAAACCAGTTTTGGGTTAAGAATTTCATTATGTTTTGAAACCAGTTCGTTTTGAAAGGGCGCACTTTTTGTGACACAAATATAAATGATAAAATAGGAGAAAGTAGTGTGCAATAATTATGAAATGAGTTGTGTCTAAAAGTGTGCAATATTTATGAAACAAATATAAATTACAAAAATGTGCAGGATTTATGAAACGAGTTCGGGCTTAGAGATGTGCATTACTTTTGAAACCAGGATCGTTTTCAAAGGGCCCACTGTTTATGACACAAATATAAGTGTTGGGGGAAAAAGTGATAGAATATCAGGACAAGAAGTGTGCAAGACTTATGAAACTCGCTCTTCTCACAGTGTGCAGTATTTATGAAACCAAAAAAGGGATCAGAGTGGAGGTTAGTGACGACACAAAAACTCATAGAAGACCAGACGTCAAGACCTCTTCTAAACGAATTCTTCAAGAAAGTTATTTTGGCTCTAAAAGTGGGTCATTCCATAAGTATTGCACACTTCATTGGAGGTTACCTTTCATTACATTCTTCGAACAGTGTTCTTATAGAAATTGTCTGGGGTTTGGGAAGGAGGCTAAAGGGATGGTGAGAGGAGAGAAGGGGAGGAGAGGGGTGGAAACTTGAATGAAAATGGAAAATCGGTTCCATCCGAAGAGAGGACAGACAGAAATTCAACGTGAAGGGTGATAAACACGATTTTCTCTCGAACCGTTCACGGTGACTTTTAACGACTCTATAAATTTTATTTATAGCTTGTAATTTTGGGGGCGTTGAAGAGGTTTTCCTTCTTTTTAAAGCGCGCGATAAAGCCTCTGGAAATTTCTTTTTAAACATTTTGTCTTGGCCCTTTGATAAAAAAAAATTCGAAGCCACTTTTCTTTACAGCTCGTTTTCACTCCTTTCCTTCCTCCTCCTCCTCCTCCTCCTTCTCGGAAGCTTTCGAGAATATCTCTTCCCTCTTTAACATAAATTTTAATTAACCATTTCGAGCTTCTCTTAGCAATATTTCATTTCATAAATATTGCACACTGTAATGAAGATTTTAGTTTAAAAATAATGCGAGCTTACACCACAAATTCAAGAGAAAATCTTCAAAGAGGGAATTTCAAAAATAATGCACACTTAACCCTTAAATCTATCTCAAAAGTATTGCACACTTAACCTCAAATCCATTTCAAAAGTATTGCACACTTAGTCCTCAAATCCACTTCAAAAGTATTGCACACGCAACCCTCAAATCCATTTCAAAAATATTGCACACGCAATCCTCTATTCCATTTCAAAAGTATTGCACACCTAACCCTCAAATCCATTTCAAAAGTATTGCACACGCAACCCTCAAATTCATTTCAAAAGTACTGCACACCAACCCTCAAATCCATTTCAAAAGTACTGCACACCTAACCCTCAAATCCATTTCAAAAGTATTGCACACTTAACCCACAAATCCATTTCAAAACGAATGCACACTTAGTCCTCATATTCATCTCAAAAGTAACGCACACCTAACCCCTTAAATTGATTTTGAAAATATCTCAAATTGTAATGACGAATCCCATTTCATAAATAATGCACACACCAATGTCAAAAGGAAGAAACCCAAACTCATTTCATAAGTTCTGCACACTGTCGTAAATAATGGAAAAAAAAGGCAAATCGTCAAGTGGATTTGATTATTGTTAAGTACGTGAGAATTTTGAAGAACAAATCATCCGAGAAGGAAACGGAAGGTTCATAATCGCCATTTAATAATACTCTCGACACGTGTAAACGGTCGAAGATGTCAGTTCACGTGCACCAATCATTCACGATTAACTTGTTTTACGACCGAAGAAGATCAATAATTGCAATTTTCCTTCTTTTTTTTATTACAGATACTTCAATTAATCTGTCTGGAAACGGAGAGATGGTAAGTAATGGAAACACGTACGTAAAAGACAGACATATGTGTGTCTGTATGTATGTGCTGTGTTTGTGTTTGTGAGACCATAACTCCAACCGACCATACCACTTCATGTCAACTGGAAGAGAAGAAGAAAACTCGTTCCGTCTGAAACGTGTTGTGAGTATTTATGAACTGGGAAGTTATGTAAATTAATAACATCACAGTATCTGTAACTAAACACGAACAGACAGTTAAAAAATCTCGTCTCTATAGAGAGGTAGGAGTGTGCAATACTTATGAAACGTGTTGTTGCTAAGAGTGTGCAGTATTTATGAAAGAAAGAGACTGGGAAAGGTTATGTAAAGTTAATAACACCACAGTATACTGTATAACTAAACACGCTCCTCACACCAGACAGTTGAAATGAAGCCATACAGCAAGATGGGTGAGAGTGTGCAATACTTATGAAACGTGTTGTTGCTGAGAGTGTGCAGTATTTATGAAAGAAAGAGACTAGAAAGGTTATGTAAAGTTAATAACACCACTGTATACTGTATAACTAAACACGCTCCTCACACCAGACAGTTAAAATGAAGCCATACAGCAAGTCCCTTGGGTCCGACCACCAAAACTAACTTCCGGTTTACAGATAAAAACGAAAAACCTTCGACAACAGGAAGGATTAGGGCCTATATTGCTGACGACAGCATGAACACGCTCACATTCAAGACTTTTGTGTCATTTGGCATTTGCAGGTGGTTCAAGACATCTCCTTCGACATCATCCTGTCCTTCTGCCCCCAACCAGACGCCTTCACTTTCCTTATCAAATCTCCGACCAAAAACACCAAAACTGGTCAGGTATTTCAAAACACGTCGCTGAAGTCATCCACGGACCGGATAAAAAAAGTCTCTCGTTATACATTTAGTCCGGTGATTAATTATGGCCGACATGGCTTCGGTCCTGAACACAGATTTCTTTTTTCAGGTACGAGCATTATGCATCATTACGTTCGGCAATTATTACGTTTAACCAACACTTTTCCCCAGTTACAACCTATCTTGTCTTGTTGGGGGGTACTTCTTTTGTGCGTTTTCATTCAAATTCCAGATTGTACGGTTTGTAAACACGTGCCTCCTCCTCTCTCTCTCTCTCTCGTTTTCCTCATCGTGTTCATGACACTCACTAAATGGGGAAATCTTACGACAAAATGATAAATGAACTCGAGTTTTGTATGTTTATACTCGATTCGACCTGTCCTTTCTTTTCTGTTATACTAACTCTTTTGACAACCTAACTTCTATGTAAACAAAGTTACGACAGGTTTCTCCGACTATACGCGAAAGATGACATCGATGACGTAATCGTTCGATATGAATATCTCAGTCCGAATCCACACCTAAGTGACGGATTTATAACAACGATGCACACTTCCAGGATAGTATCATTCTAATATATATATTATACTAAAATATACTTCAGCTTTAATCCCGTTTTTCACCCTTTTGGGGGTATAACAGGAGGAGGATTTGTACACGCGACTATAACTTCTTAGTCTGGTACTTAAACCACTACACCACAGACCTCGCGCTATATATAAAATTATAACTGCGATGAAACGACGTCTTTGTTTCACACAACGTATAACATTTTGTTAGTATTACAAAACCGATTTGTGTATAAAATTGTGCAAAACTTTTGAAATGGAATCCTCGTGTATTATTTTCGAAAGGCGAACTTTCCTTAAAATTTTTTAGAATCGAACCCAGGAATCTAAACGAACTTAACCCAACCAACCCACCACAGACCTCCCGCGTCATTTCATAAATACTGCACACTATCAGATCTAATTTCTCAACCATAAAGAGTCTATGTGTTGTATTAATAACTAACACACTCTACTGGGGTTAGTTCAAAACCGATTTCTGTATAAAATTGTGCAAAACTTATGAAATAAAATCCTCGTGTAAGTGTGCATTACTTTTGAAACGAAAACTCTCCACAAAGTTTTAGAATCGAAGTCAGGAGTCTAAACGAACTTAACCCAACCAAACCCACCACAAACGTGAACCCATATCCCGAGTCATTTCATAAATACTGCACACTATCAGATCTAATTTCTCAACCATAAATAGTTGTAACGGAGTTTGTGCTGTAGTAACAATTGACCCACCCTACTGTGCTTAATTCATTTCTCAAACTATTCGCTGACTCTCATTTCATAAATACTGCACAGTTTTAAGACGATTTCATTTCAAAACAAAATTTAAACACAAATTCAAAATTTTATTTAATTAATTTGTCTGAAAAGCGATTTGAATGACAAATTGTTTTCGCAAATAATTTTAGACGAATCTCATTTCATAAATACTGCACACTTTGACACTAACAACCCTTTTGAAACCCCCCTTTTGGGTTCTGACACCTAAAAACCAGACACATACAAGAAGACTTGCTTGTAATTAAGTAGATCGAGGAAATAAAACGTGGTAGCAGACAGACAGAGTAATAAATAAATAAATAAATAAAAGATGGACTACTCATAAAACAGATTCTTCTTACAAATGTGCAAGACTTATGAAACGGAGAGTTAAATCCAACAGACAAAAATATTTTCACACAGCTCAAATTCCAACCCATATAAGACAAATATCCGATTGTGTATGCGTATATATTTATATATAAATATCTAATAATAATATACAAGCGTATCTTTGAGAATTACGTTTGCGATTCGCGTAACTTCAAGTCCAAATTTTTTTATTCATTTATCCAGTAGCTAACAACCACCAAACTATAACATCGGGATGATAAGCAGTTAGTCTATCATTTATAGGCTAATCCTAGAGATCAGACCGTTAGATCAGGGGCGTAATAAGGGTGTAATTTTTTGATTAAAATATATTTGGGGAGTGGTTAAAGTTCCCGACTAGGACGCAATGGTTATGGGTTCGAATCCTTCTCTCGCACCCAAAAAAGGTTGTTAAAACCACCAGAATTTCAGCTTCTCAAAAAGCAAAGATGGCGACTTACCAAAGCAATTTATTAAACAAATATTGAAAAAAGAATTTTAATAATCGGAAGGTATTGGAAACAGGTACCCGTGGAAGGATTTAAGTCTTCACGAAGGAGTTGAATTTTAATTAAATTTGAAAAACAAACCCAGGAAAGAAGCCGTAGGCCCAGGCGCTCAAAAATTTTCTCAATTTTCGTTTCGTCGGGAAAAAGCTTAAAGTTTATATTTCAATAAATAAGAATTATTTAAACTATTTAATAATAATGTAAAAAAAAAATTATAAATTCAAAATTTGATTGAAATGAAACGTCCAGGTTTCTGGCGACGGCAGTGGTCAGACGTGGCAAGGTGGCCGGCGGCGGTTTTATTAATTCAATTACGAGCGCACCTTTAAAAAGCGAAGGGGACCCATGCTTCAATCAATTATCTCGAAACCTTTTGGCGACCCGTAAACTTGAGAATAAATTAGTAGGTACAGTTAGGCTCCGTTAAATTCCGATACGACGACTTCGCCCGCATGTTGGCGACTCCGATTTTCGCCATCTGTCAGGAAAACCGATCGAATGTCGGCCGATCATCCGGATAATTCCCTTTTAATACGTTTTATGTTGCGTCTGACCGCGTAAAAAAGAAACTGGGCCCATCTCAAGTTCCTTTTTATGGCAGCGCGCCCCCGCAGAGCCCTCCCAAACCACCATATGACGGAGCTTATGACGGCCGCGTATCAATACAACAACTCTCCCAGCCTGAGATATTGACTCGAGAGCATCATCATCTTACGCGAGACTTGTCTTCTTCCTCCTCCTCCTCCTCCTCCTCCTCTCTCGTTTCGTTTTACACAAAATGTTTTCTTAACGCATCCATCATTTCCCAATTTTCAGATGACATTGTACATAATTACGGCCAATTAAGGTTTTTAGTTTGTACGAGTAAGAAAGGAAAAAATGTTGTCTGGGACAACCGGAGTTTGTTCTCTTGAATTTGATTTTTCTGGTCCTCCCCCCTCCTCCTCCTCCGTGGTAACATTATACGCACTTGAATTCCTTTGTCTGAATCACGTTAACCTTAAACATTTGATGTTGTTGTTCGACGCGAAAAATCAGGCTCGTACCTTACTTACACTTCTGTCTTCTTTTGGGACAATGGCAGAGAGACAGACGACGACCTACCTGTGACAAATCACCGTCTTCGCGCAAGTTCGAGTTTCATTTTTCTTTGAGGATCTTATTCCGGAGGCAGAGTAGAAGGGAGAGGAGGGGAAGTTAAAAACGAAACCTTTGACCCCAAAATATTTTGCCCCTCCAACTACAAGTTAGATCAGTTGAGTGTGCAATATTTTTGAAATGGATTTAATACGAAATCGTCGTGTGCACTATTTATGAAACCAATACTCAATGCCATTGAACATTATTTATGACGCAAATATAACTGTGCAATATTTATGAATGAATTTCTGACGCAACACTATCGCACTGTGCACTATTGATGAAAACAATTCTTAAATACTATTGTGCATTATTTATGAAACGGATTCTTGATACGATTGTGCATTAATTATGAAACGAGTTCTTAATGCAAGTGTGCACTATTTATGAAATAAATTCCCAATCTAACTGCACACATTTGCCGAAACCAATTCTTAAACTACTGTGCATTATTTATGAAACAAGTTATGAGACCAGCTGTGCACTATTTATGAAATGATTTCTTCACGCTATTGTGCACTATTTAGCAAATAAATTCCTAATGCAACTGTGGAGAATCGATGTAACTCGAAACCAATTCCTAATACTATTGTGCGTTATTTATGAAACGAGTTATTAATTCAAGTGTGCACTACTTTTGAAAGAAGGAGAGATTCGTGACAGTAAACTCAAGACATCTTGCAAAACGCGTAAAAACAATCCGTGTTAAACAAGAGATTCGATCTTAAAGCAACTAGCAAACATTTGTAGTTAGTCAAAGTTATGAAGTCTCGATTGCCAGGTCATTTCAAAAATAATGCACACTGGTAATGGAGAATCGGTTTCAAAAATAATGCACGAAATTGACAAAGAATGTCTTCTTATGTAATATTGAGTAATGTGCTGTTGCAATGATGAACCCGACGGCCATTTTGTAAGTAAAGTTGTCTCACAACAGAGATTCAGGTACGAAACACTTCCGGTTTACCATTTCACGATTTCCGGGGTGGAAGGGACTTCGCTTCTCATTTATTAACGTCTCGATTTCTTTCCGTATTTTCTTCGAAACACCTTCTCCCGTGCCCATGTTTACTTTTCTCTTATCTCATTGAACCTGATTTCCCATCGGTCAGGTACACACACACACACACCAAACAACAACGAACCATAACGACTTGTAATAAATTCTCGGATATTCCGTCAAAAAAATTTCAAAAGAAAGGCCTTCGAGGCACGATTTCGTTCGTACCTTAACGGATAAACCTAATTTATAACTTATGTTTACATGACTGTTTTTACCCCGAATCTCTTTTTTTGGTTTTTGGAAATTTCCCGCCTCGCACTTTCCCACTGTGTGTCTGTCTATCTGTCTGAAACTGGTGCAACTGCAAATACAGGAAATCAGGGAGGGGGATGGAAGGAAGACGAGGGAGGAGGAAAGGATGGCAAAATCTCTCACATTCTCATTCCAATCATCGTGAGAAATTATTAACAGTTAATCAGAAACCGGTCGAGATATCGAACGATCTCTTGTAAAAATCGATTGAGAGAGAACGAGACAGAGAGAGAGAGAGAGAGAGAAAGTCAACACAGGAATTATTTCCGTTTCGACATCTCTACTTGTGTTTCTGAATCGATTAAGAGAGATTTTCATCTCGCGATGGTTCATACGTGGAAACGAGAAAAACTTTCTTCGAGGTATCGAAAGACGATCGACTAATCGCGTCCGATTCGTATGAATTAATAACGAAACGAGAAATTCCAGGTCTTTTTCATCCTTCGCTTCATCTCCGAGTTGTTCAAATTTTGAATTTTCTCTCTCTCTCTAAGTGGTTTACAAGTTCCATTTCCTCTCTCTCTCTCTCTCTCTCTCCTCTTTTCCTCCTCCACTCCTCTTCACCTCTCTCTCCTTAAAATTTCTTCCTTTGAAAATGATTAAAGAGTCCACACTGTCGGCAACACACCATTTCATAAATGTAGCTCCTCCTGTCGATAATTCATAAATAATGCACACCTTCGTGATGAGTTTGTTTCGTAATCAATGCTCGACTTCTTCAACAACTCGTTTCATAAATATTGCACACTTCCATGAGGAATCCATTTCATAAATATTGCACACTCGAAGAACCCATTTCATAAATATTGCACACTTTTAACGATAGTCCATTTCATAAATATTGCACACTCCCATGAAGAACCCATTTCATAAATATTGCACACTCTTAGTGATTACCATTTCATAAATATTGCACACTCTTAGCGATTACCCATTTCATAAATATTGCACACTTTTAACGATAGTCCATTTCATAAATATTGCACACTTAGCGATTACATTTCATAAATATTGCACACTCTTAGCGATTACTCATTTCATAAATATTGCACACTTCCATGAAGAATTCATTTCATAAGTAATGCACACTTTCGCGATGAATCCATTTCATATACGTGACTCTGATTCGTAAAATTGTGCAATATTTATGAAACGAGTTCGTAAAGAAGTCAAGGATTGATTAACAAGCAAACTCCTCACGAAAGTGTGCATTACTTATGAAATAATTTCTTCATGAAAGTGTGCAATATTTATGAAATGAACTATCGTTAACAGTGTGCAATATTTATAAAACGAGTTCTTGAGAGAAATCGAGCATTGATCATGAAACGAACTCATCATAAAAGTGTGTGCATTACTTATGAAATGAATTCTTCGTACGAGTGTGCAATATTTATGAAAGAAGCGACTAGTCCCCCTCCAAGTAAATCCTGGAGTTACGCTATCCGCGTAAAAAAAAACCAAGAAAGACGTTTGATGTTATAAACAATTACCACGTGTCAACAAGACTCATTTCAAAAATACTGCACACTAAACATCCTGAAGGTATTTATATGAAACAATCTCTCAAAACCAAGGTTCAGGTACACAAAATTCGATTCCGTTTTCTTATCGGTACTGTCTCCCAGGGACGGAGGAGAGGAGGGGGGGAGGGAGGCGAGATAGCTTCGCGTCTCGCAGGTGGTTTCACAGCTTAATTCAAACGTGTGAAGGAAATATTTCGAGGATTTGGGGGCGCGGGGGCTGAGAAACCCATCAAAGCACCAAAACAAATTACTCGAACCCATTTTAATAGAGCAAGTCTCAAGGTGCTAAATACTAGAAGTCGATTTCGCTAAAATCTGATAAATATAATTAAACCGAAAAGATTTGAGGAGAAAAAAAAAACTCAAAATTTGCCCCGGAGCCATTTTAAAGTACTCCTCCGAGGACAACAAACCCATTTTTCTTTCTTTCATCTTTTTTTCCTTTTTATCTGTTCTTACGTTTCAAATTTCGCTCATAATTTAGAAGAAACAGTTCGGTAGAGAAAAAAAAGTTTCAAAGACTTGCCAACGTTCATGGGATCTTCATCTTGGAGACGCCTTCAGGTTCTCCAATCCGCGGTAACGAATTAACCCGAAAATGATATCATCGATACGAAAGATTATAGCCCAGGTAGACTAACTAATAGCGCTAACACCATTAACGCCCTTTCCAATCCTCCTGATACGATTCTTTATTGTGTCATGGTCCTGAGTTCTAATAGCTCAATGATGACCGCGATCGGTGTGTCACATAATTTTCGTGAAGTGTCACACATCACGATTACTAAAAGAATATATATATTATATTAATATAATTTTTCTAATTTCATTATTTGTTTAATATCTTTTAAAATACAGAAACCAGAATTATGAAACCGATAACCTGCATTTAGGGACTTGCTATACATATTTCATGGACAATTATTATTATTATATAAGTTATATATTAATATATATAGCTTGACTGACTATTTATATAGTCGATATCAATCACTTCAAATATATATAAATGAAATTGAATTGAAATTTGAAATGAAGTGCCCAATTACTTCAAGAACTCATTTCATAAGTATTGCACACCTTCATAATGAGTTTCTTCCAAAATCCATGCTCGACTTCTAGCAGAACTCGTTTCATAAGTATTGAACACTTTTGACGAGAGTCTATTTCATAAATATTGCACAATTTCATGAAGAATTCATTTCATAAGTATTGCACACCTTCATAATCAGTTTGTTCTATATTCAATGCTCGACTTCGTGCAGAACTCGTTTCATAAGTATTGCACACTTTTGATGAGAGTCTTATTTCATAAATATTGCACGCTCTCATGAAGAATTCATTTCATAAGTATTGCACACCTTCCTAATGAGTTTGTTTCATAACCAATTCTCGACTCCTAGCAGAACTCGTTTCATAAGTATTGCACATTTTATTCGAATTATGAAGATGCGTGACACACACCATAGGTTCGCCATCACTCTTGAACCTAAAACAATATTATGAGGACCACGAACACCACAACAGACACTCTATAACAGCAGTATTCAGGGTACAGACATGATCTCTCGACTCGTTCTGTACACGCCGACTGGTTTTTTCCACCCCAAAGTTTCCGTTTTCCTCATTCTTAAGAAAAACGGTTTAGTCGTTGTTCCCCGAAACCAGAAAATCAAAACTGACACCTGACTCGAATCATTTGATATCAGATGTGTCTATGATTCTGCTTAAAGTCACAACATACATGAGAATAAGCGATTTCAGAAACAAGCAAAAAAGTTAAGAAAAAAATTTTTTTTTATTTGATCGTAGGTTTCAGTTCAGGTTGGAACAGTTTAAAAGTAACAAGAAAATGTTTTCCATCCACCAGGGATGTGCAAAGAGACCTGTAGTCAACTTCACTGTCGTTTTTAACACTAACCGTGGGAGGAGGTTCGAACTCTAAACCAATTTCCCGGAAAATTTTGATACAAGAATTTTTCTTAGTTTCCTTTTACGCGGTTTCGCACGCCATTCTTCTTGTAAAAGCGTTGTTTCAAAATTAGCGCAAAATTTCATTCCGAATATTATGCGCAGCTGTGGGATGATTTCATTTCATAAATAATGCACAGTATCTAAAGAAATTGATTACAAAACTGATGGATAGTTTTATTACAGATTTATTTCATAAATAATCCTTTTTGATACAAGAAATTCGTTTCATAAATACTGCACACTCGTAATGAATTCATTTTATACGCACTTAACACTAGTGAAGACCTAATTTCATAAATACTGCACACTTGCGACGAATTTCTTCATAAATACTGGCACAATCGTGATGAATTAATTTCGGAAATATTGACACTAGTGACGCATTCATTTCAAAAATACTGCACACTAATGAAGAGTTAATTTCATTAATACTGCACACTTGCGACGAATTCCTTCATAAATACTGGCACATTCGTGATGAATTATTTGATGCAATAAACTTATTTCATAAATACTGCACACCAGTGAAGAGTTAATTTCATAAACACTGCACACTTGGGACGAATTCCTTCATGAATACCGCACAATCCTGATGAATTCATTTCATAAATATTGCACACTAGTGACGCATTCATTTCAAAAATACTGCACACTAGTGAAGACATAATTTCATAAATACTGCACACTTGGGACAAATTCCTTCATAAATATCGCGTACTTGTGATGAATTCTTTGATCAATAAATTTATTTCATAAATAGTGCACACTTGTGTAGAAAATTTCATTTCATAAATATTGCACACCGGTGACATGTTAATTTCAAAAATACTGCACACTTCTGACGAATTCCTTCATGTACAATACTATTCTATAGTATGCAGTATTCTGGTAACGAATTCTTTCATAAATATTGCACATTCTTAAAAGAAATTCATTTCATAAATACTGCACACTCGTGACAAATCCTTTTACAAATGTTTCACACTCGTGATGAATTCCTTTCAAGAATACTACACACCGCTGAAGAATTCCTTCATAAATACTGCACACTAGTGACGAATTCCTTTCAAAACCTGGCTAAGTGTTTACGGAATGCCCTCAGGGCCCCTTGAGGTTGAGATTTTTCGTCCAAACATGTCAACGGCACCATCGTCTATTTTAATAATCCCCCGTGAATATTCATGAATTCAGAAACCCATCGCAATAACTTACTCACATTTTTAGGCGCGTTATCAAATAATTAATGCCCAGTAGTCGCTCGAAGGGAAACCAATCGCGTTTCGCTTGTTCTTATCAATAAAAAGTCTCTGATCCCCCACTCCCCCACCGCCTTCTCAAAAAACTTTCTACCGTGAGAAACGATAAGAAACCACCACCGCCACCATCCATCTCTCCGGGAAATTCATTTTTAGGCTCATAGACTTGATCTAGTTAGCCCATTTGAGACTACGCCAAAGTTTCGTAAAACCACACCCCTGAAAGGAGGTGTGCGTGTATACGTTGTGTGTTTGTTTGTGTCGAGTGTGTATGGATGGTACACATGCATAATTTCAAGGTCGGTTTATCCGACGTATTTCTAACTGGATATTATCTGTTTGTGTCTCTCTTTCTTCCTCGGACAGATTTGCACCTACACATCCGTGATGGATGATCATGTCGTGTGTGCGTTGTCGTTGACCCCGAAACGAAATGCTCCGTATCAGACCACCCGGCACTGAGAAAATCCACTTTTCCAAAAAACCCAAACGATTTTTCATTTCTCTCACGAGATTTTGTATCCTGATACTTAATCTGAAACTCGGTCAAACTATGTCTTTCCAAAATTATTCCGACCTTCACTAATGTGTGCAATACTTATGAAATGAATTTTTTAAACCTCCCATTACACCCTACCCATCCCTGGCGCAGTTAAGATTCTACCCAATGAAACCTGTTTCCCTCAGTCAGCATCCACCACCACGCCTGCGCGCTTCGTCCGGCGAGCTCTCCTCAAACAAATTTCTTTCGAAAGTGGTAATAATTATTTGTTTTTCACTTATAAACCCACTCGAGCTATTAAGTATAAAATTAAATAATTAAGCGTTATTCATTTTAGTTAATTAAACGCGAACCATAATAATTACGGGGAATTCGAGCAAGGGCGAGAGCCAATGCGAACAACCGTGCGCGCACTTGCGCCGCCGCATTTTTCTCCACTTCTTATACGTATATAATATATATTTTTATTTTTCGCCTCTCCTTTAACGGTTTCAAGATGGCGTTAGATGAATTTTATAGATTGGAATATTTTATTTCGCCAACCGAGGAGGAATAACACAAAACTGCAACATAATAAATCTCGATAGTGGTCATTAGGTCCGTAATTTACGTTTGCTTAACATAATAATGGGCGAGTTTTCATAACTGAATCCGGACGGGACTGAGATTTTAGGCTTAAGGTCGCCATCTTTAAAAAGAGAGAGAAAAATTTTTGATAACGCACAAGATATATCATTCACGGATTTAATCCTTACTCCTCTCTCCTCTCTCTTTCTCGTCGTCTTATGTCGACTTTTTTTTCTTCTTTAATTTAATCTCTTCATCGGTAATCCAGTTCAAGAAGAAGAAGAGGAAAAAAAAGGAGTTTAACGATTTTTTTCTTTCGCTACGATTAAAATTGCCCAAGACTTCGGATTTAGTCCGGTATTGAAAAACCGGAGGTGAAATTTATTGACGGTATTTCCGGTGAGTCGAGACATTTTGAATTTCCCTCTTTTCCCTCCTATTTGTCTACCTACTTAAACCAACCACAGCCTCAGGTTTTGTTTTGTTTCTTTCAAATAATTTCCCAACTCCTTTTTAGTATAACTATTCAAGGTATAAGTGTAAAAAGACTTTCCATACAGTAAGCAACCGGAAGCGTTTCCGGAACATCAATTCTGCAGACAACAGAAGTACTCACCAAAACAGTAACCTGTAAGACGTCGCAGATTATAACGTCATTTGAACTAGAGTATAATTTTATTCCACCCAATCGTGCATACTAATTTATACATACAACGATTATATTATAATATTATTAATATGAGATATCAGTTCTGGAACGTCCGAATTCAAGCAGCAGAAGAAAATTCAACACAAAAGTCATTCTTCAGCTCGTGGACCTCCGCATAAACTAGATCATTTGTATATTTTTGATTTTTATATTAAATACACATCTTGACGTTGATAATATAACGCTTTGTTAATAATATAAGATATATTTATCTTACAATTGTATCTCTTAAAATGGAGATAAGATAAATTTGAAATCAGCCCGCGAATCACGAACCAAAATGCATTTTCGGAAGTTTTGAGTGTCGTGGCAGAAGAACTATTTGATTCTATTTATATCTATTTCAAAAATATTGCACACTCTTATCATAAATCCATTTCATACATATTTTTCACTTTCAAGTGGAGTTTATTTCATAAATACTGCACATTATCATACGGAATCAATTTCATGAGTGTGGCACACTTCCACGTGGAGTTCAATTCAAAAGTACTGCACGCTTATGAGAAACCCATTTTATAAATATTGCACACTTTCATGTGGATTTCATTTCAAAAGTATTGCACACTTATGAGAGATCCATTTCACAAATATTGTCAACTTTTATATGTAGTTCAGTTCATAAATACTGCACACTTTCATGAAAAATCAATTTCATAATAATGGCACGCTTCCAAGTGGAGTTCATTTCATAAGTATTGCACACTTATTGAGAAATCCGTTTCATAAATATTGCACACTCTTACGAGGAATTCATTTCAAAAATATTAGATACCTTCAAATAGAGTTTAATTGTATTGTAGGCTTAGGATACATCCATTTCATAAATTTTGCACACTTTTGTGAGAATTTCATTTCAAAAGTATTGCACACTCTTACGAAATTGATTTCATAAATACTGCACACTCTCACAGAGAATCAATATCAAAAATTAGAAATATTTCCAGGTGGAGTTCAATTCAAAAGTATTGCACGCAAATTCATAAATACTGCACACTCCTATGAGGAATTCATTTCACAAATATTGCACACTTTTATGTGGAGTTTATTTCATATATATTGCACACTTCGGTGGAGAAATCATTTCAAAAATATTGCACAGTTTTATGTGTAGTTTATTTCAAAAGTATCGCACCCTTTTGAGGCGTTCATTTCATAAATACTGCACACTTTCGTGTAGATTTCATTTCAAAAGTATTGCACACTATTACGAGGACTTCCTTTCATAATTACTGCACACTTTCATAGAGAATCAGTTTCATAAATATGGCATACTTCCATGCGGAGATCAATTCAAAAGTATTGTGCTGGTACTGAGAAATCCGTTTCATAAATATTGCACACTTTCGTGTAGAATCAATTTCATAAGTAATGCACACTTAGGAGGGATTCATTTCATAAATATCGTCAAGTTTTCTATGAAGTTCAATTCGTAAATACTTCACACATTCATAGAGAATCAATGGGACACTTTCTTGTGGAGTTCATTTCATAAGTACTGCACAGTTTCACGCAGAGTTCAAGTCACAAATCACCGCACCCATTAAACCATAATTTTATTTCTACACTTTATTTATTAAAACATTAAAACCTCTAAATGATAACTAATAAATACGAGAACAGACGAGAACCCGATTAGGTACCCCAGCCAACGGGCTGTCACGTCTTAATTAATGAACGAAAGGCGACTGTGAGCCCAAATAACACCTCCCCGACACACAATCCCACAGCACATCGGGGAAAACAATACAAAACGATGTCACCAAAACCGACAGCCTACCAGAATATCAATAACCAAAAAGGTCCAAAAATTACAGATAATCAAGCGAGACACCATTTACGGCACCCATTTCGAAATCTATCATTAGAGGCGTGAGGAAGAGGAGGCTGGGGGTTCATCCAACAAACGAACAACAAGAAAAATCATTATTTAAAAGAAAACAACGGCAAAAGGTGTTAATCAAACCACGCCCTCGAGGGGTTTCGCCACTGATCAAGATCCTAATCTCCAAAATTAATCCATTAAACATAGTAATATCAATCGAGAGGCCCAATTGTCGATTAGAATTCTGTCTCCGTTCGACCCGCCTTACCCTAAGGTTTCCATCAACCCGATAAAATATTACCTAAAATGGCGGCTATATTGACCGTTATTGACGGACTTTTTCTAAATCGTTCTAACACGACTCGCAACTGGATTTTCATTTTTCAATTAAACCTGGAACGGAAATTTCTCGAAACTGTTTATCGCAGGGGAAGGTTGGCTTCTGGGGTGTATGAATGAAGCGCGACGAAAAATCCTCACAAAGTGACAACGAGGTGATAAATATTTCATGGCGGTCAGTAAAGAGAGAGAGAGAGAGAAGTCGTGACGGGTTTTTGTAATTGCTCTGCAAAATAAAAAAAAAACTTCAGCCCAAGTTAATTGGTCGAAAAAGGAAAATGGCCATTAATTTGTTTCACGAAAACGGGGAAATTAATTCATTCAACAGAAGTTTCTTCTTTCAATTTTCTCCTTCTATGCTGACGTTCGCGCACGATTCCAATGACTCGAACCCAACGGCTTGAGACCACAACTCGATGAGAAACCATTAATAACAAAATCAACTCGAGAGAGAGAGAGAGAGAGAACGGTCATTAAGGTTAAATAATGTTGATAAAATTAGAAAACTGGCAGGAAAACGGAAGAAAACAAATTTCAGATGGGTTTTGCGTGGCATAACGAATCAAAACGTGCCTTTGTTGGGCTTCCATCTCTCTCTCGTCTTCGCCGCTGCCTCCTCCTCTCCGGGGGTCCGCGATTCACAACAACAACTAAAAATTACCTATACTCGACCTAACATAAATCGTTAAACAATCATCTATTATCGTGCTTTCATCTATTATTCTTCGTCTATTGTAATATCAACTCTCACCTTATCTCCATCTCATCGTTCGAGGGAAAGAAAATCGCGACGTGAAGCTCCGTCAAGGTTCAGAAAAAGGTTTTTAGGTTTCGAGTTGAAAGGTGTGCTGTATTTGATGTGGAGGAGAGAATAGAGACTCGAAGATACGCGAAAATCTGTGAGTTGGGAATTTAAACCCATTTAAGAGGCTGTTATGGGTTATGAAATAAGACCCGAGAGTCAAAGAAGACCTAGAACCTTCCAAAGCAGTGTCAAAGTGCTGAAAGAATCCTTTGAGGTAGCTCCTAACCGGAAGTTAGCTCTAAAACCTGTTTTACTAATCCCTATTCCCTCATCTACTGTTTCATATTCGTCTTCTTCATCCTCCAGCTTCTCTCCTGAAGCAATGAAACGCTTTTCCGGGACTCACATAGTTTTTGTGACATTCCAAACCCAAAAATGTCACCTGACCCACTTTAACCTAACCGGATGTCCAAAATATTGTGCCACAAAACCTCAAAAAATCCTGGTAACAACCGGAAGTCCCAAACCTGTTGTTCAGTATCGTGCTGATCCTTTGACTCCTAACCGGAAGTTAGCTCTAAAACCTGTTTTACTGATCGCCATTCCCTCATCTACGGTTTCATCTTCATCAGCTTCTCTCCTGAAGCAATGAAAAGCTTTCCCGGGATTCATACAGTTTTCGTGACATTCCAAACCCAAAAATGTCACCTGACCCACTTTAACCCAACTGGGTACCCAAAAATATGTAAAACAGTATCAAAGTGCTGGCACAATCCTTTCAGATAACTCCTAACCGGAAGTTAGCTCCAAAACCTGTTTTACTGATCGCCATTCCCTCATCTACGGTTTCATCTTCATCCTCCAGCTTCTCTCCTGAAGCAATGAAACGCTTTCCCGGGATTCATACAGTTTTAGTGACATTCCAAACCCAAAAAATGTCATCTGATCCAATTTAACCCAAATGGGTACCCAAAAAAGCTGTCAGCAATCGAGACTAATTTTAAACTTGGACTATGGGGTGAAGGACGAGAAAAATCTCCAAAAATCAAACAAAATTCCATCGTCCGCCATTTTCCTTTCATAACCCGATCGACTTGCCCCGATTCCTCCTTTACGTGCGTAAGCAAATTCTCCTTTTCACAAACGCTTACAAATTAGTAAAAGTGCGTGAACTCCGACCCCCGCAATTGTGTTTATTTAAATTCCTTTCTCCTTCCCTGTCTCTCTAAAAAATTTGACACAGTCCGAGATTATGTTCGCTTTTGTTAATCCAGATGGTAAAAGTCGATTCACAACAATTCGCTTTCGAGTGAGAGAGATCCGTCTTGCGGATTACGATTTCGGAGATTTAGGCTCAATGGAAGATGGTTCCTCGGCCGATTTCTCATTTCGTACCCACGACCCGTCTTGCCATTGTACCTTCTTCCCCTCTCCTCCATGGGAACTGATTTGAGGTTTTCTTTTATGTTTCAGGTTCGAGTTAAACGTGAAAATGTGAAGATTCCCAAGTGGGGATTAGCTGCTAAGCGAGAATCCAGACGACAGAAGAAATTGTTTAAATCGCAAAATGGATAACATTCTAAACATCTCTACAACAGCGTATACTACACTACTATCAACTAAAATTGTCTACAACTAAAGTGTTCATAGAGTAAACAAACGCGAACACTGACCCTCAGACTAAACTTAATTTTCCCAACAGAAGGAAAGGACAACATTTTGATGATATTGAAAGAAGACAGTAAGAAGTGGTGGAAAAGGAAAAGATGTATAGAGTATAAAAAGACAAGTAAACAAGATATGTCAAAATAATTCGCGAGGAAACAAAACAGAAGAACAAAAGAGATGAGGAAACAAAGTAAAAAGAAAAACAGAAAAGAAGGACCAAGTGCCAAAAATTTTAAAGAAAAGGGAACAAATTTAAGAGGAGAGAAATATGGGACAGAACAGAAAAAGACACAAAACAGAAAAGAGAAATCAAACGACACAAAAGAAACAAAGACAACAACAGAAGAACAAAACGATATACAGAAGTCAAGTAAAAAAATGAAAATAGAAAGAAGAGGCAAAGATCAAAAAATTGTCTACAAAGAGAGAGAAGTAGATAGAGAAAAAGAAAAGGAATACGATCAAACACACCAAGAACGAAGCAACATAAAAAGAAAAAGAAAAAACAATGGAAGACAGACCAAAAATGACAAAGGAGGTAATAAAGGAAGAAGAACTATCAGATACAAAGCAGAAGATGTACAGAAACAATATAAGACTAGAAAATATCAGAATAGATAGATAATATCTAACAGAAAGATGAGGTGGAGGTAAGAGTGATACGACCAACCAAGATAGGTAGTAGTATAGGGGTAGTAGATACCCGAACAACAGCGAAAGCCAGGTTCAAAATAGAAAAACGTGGAACAGATGAGCAAAAATCTGGCAGAAAGATGAGGTAAAGACAATAGACCAAACCAATAGACAATCCTCAACAACAAATCGAGACCGGACACCACCAACCTCCAACCCAAACCAAAAACTCAAAAAACGTGGCACCAGTTGTCCCTAATTCCACACGCTCTTTAATTATTATAAAAACGCCAGAAATGCGAAATACGAGCCCAACAACATCAAAAAATCGTTTAAAATGAAGGCATCACATCATCCACGTCGATCACCATCAGATCTCATCTCATCTCATCTCGTTCCAGCATCAAAAAAGCGAAAAAATCTTTTTAACGAACATCCTATTGACTCGCGCATGCGTGATTTTGTTTTTATTATTTTATTACTCTATGTGCGAAAAAACCGCGGTAACAACTTCTTTTCTCCTTTATTCTTCTTCTCCATCTACCTCATCTTCCTCCTCTCCTTCTTCTTTTTTTATTATTAATCACAAGGTAGAATTTACCGCCGGATTTATAGCGCTGATATAAATCAGTTAAGAAAATATATATAAAAGTAAAATGACTCGAGGAAAAGGTGTTTGTGGTACATATTTAACCTAATCGTATATTATACTGAGATTTTTTGTTCCTCTTGTCCCCCAACGCCCCACGCCCCACCAGCACCCGCTCCCGAACGTAATTAAAGAAAAGAATCCGGCTGGAAGCTCTCCTCCACCTCTCTACAAATAGAAACAGTAGACGACCGGAAAGACCGTAAACACACCCAAGGATAGCCCCCAAGACAAATTAAATTTCAATTAAATTCCCGACTGTACAAATTAATTAAAAACTTGAAGAAATCTCATCCAAATCCCTTCCACCAGTCAGCTACAAAACTCCTTTCAAAAAACTAGCCAAAGCCCCCAACGAACCTATAAATTGTTTCTCTAGATAATTATTTATTCACTAATGAAAATCTACTCGAGGAGAGTTAAGGCGTTACAGATAAAAAGAAAATGAAAATTATCAAATGAAGTCTGCTTCGGTTTCACATCTTCCCGCTTTCCCTCCTTTTGACTGGTTTATTAACCATAGATAAAAATGAAATATCTTATCCAGATTAACTCAATCCCCGGATTTAGACATAATTAATCCTTTGGAAACGTTTTCTAAGGTTAGAGAATGACTTTTAATTGAACGCGGAATGATTTTCATAACCTTTTCTTAGAGCTCGGGTTTTATCCACGTAGATAAAGTCAGGTTTAGTATTTAAACGGATGAACTTTGCGTAAGTTGGGGTTAAAAATTTTTCCACCAAATACCGAACAGAGAGCCGTGAGTTTGTTGAAATCGTGAAGAACCGCGTAACTACGAATCCGGAAAATGGTTTAAAGGCTTCAAATAAATTTCTCACTCAAATTGATTCGTTCTAATTATTTATTTATTTAATAAAAATTGAAAAAAAATGATGGATAATAATAATCACAAAAATTATCTATATCACTTCCAAATTGGATTTATCCACAGGCGAAATCGGTTTCGGAGGCTTGAAGATATGTAAGCAACTTGAATGAAAATTTTTCTTCTGTCTTTCCAATGTTTTTACAGTTGGATGTCATGTCTTCTTAAATGTCATTCCACAAACAAAATTATTATAATATGACTCACAGAAGTCCAGTCTTCTTTCGAGATCACTTTCAGATTTTTTGAGTTTATAACAAACCGCGTAAAAAAAGTCACAAAACGATTTCTTCTGCCTCTCCCCGAGGAAGGAAGTATGGGTTGTTGGCAGGATGAGTTAGGGGTTTGTATGGGTAGCAGAAGCTGACGGGATGTGTAAGTGTGAAAAGTACGAGGGAGGTAGAAAAGATGATAATATTATACTAATAATTAATAATATAGGAATAGTATAAGGGTAGAACTGTTTACTGCCAACAGTTCAAAGTTGTAGCAACATTTAACGCGTTGTGCGGAGTGTTTTTACTGTATTTCTATAAGTAAAAAAGCTTTAATCACTCTGGGTCTTTTTTTACGCGGTTTGTAATATTCTTACGCGTCCTTTGTACAATTAATAACAATCGCAATGAATTACCAATAAACAAGAATCAAACTCATTTTTCAGGTAGTTTAACATCCAAAATTACAAACAAACAGGAAACAATTATCTAAGACACAGTTTCACCATTTTGTCTATGACATTTTCCGCTACGAATCTCTTTATCTATCGATTCCATTCTAACAAGATTTAGGTCATCGTTGATTTACTTCAACCCGGATCTCCCAAGACAGAGAGGAGAGGGAAGGAAGGAGGAATTATTATTCATAATTGACTAAAAGATAATCTACAATAAATTACATTATCTATAAATTAATCAAACCAAAAGGGAAATTTTTTTTGTCTCCTTTTCTATCTACGGTTACCATTTTTGAAAGTTTCTTTTACAATATGAACACAAAAATAAATAAATTTCGTAACAATTTCAAAATTATCTGAGCTGTATAATTAAAAATTTTACTCCCCCCTCTCATTTTATCTATTAAAAATACCGAGTAGGTGAAACCGGGTTCAGGTAATCGTCCACCGTGAATATATAAAACAAAAAAAAAATTGTTTGGGAAAATGTCTACGGGAACGAAGGTTCAGGTTAATTTATTTGACTTATCAATCAGTAGATAATTTGATTAGATCATGATTCTCCGGTTTCGCTCTTCCGATTACCAAACAGCCCAATTTTTATAAATTATCCGCTACATCTGTATCAGGGATTTTGACGACGGAATATAAATCAAAAATGCAAAACACGAAGGCATACATACATAAAAATTATCTAAGGATCTCAGATAATCGTCTCATTCAAAACGAGATTCCTCAAACGGTTACAAAACAATGAAGAAGTTGGCGCCGAACCGATTGGACACCCCTGTCCCGAATTCACGACCGGCCCAAATTATTTATTTATTTCCTGGAAATGTTCCTACTACTCAAATTCAAACAACACGAATAAATTTATTTATTTATTGATTTATTTAATAAATGTTAAACAGATTTATTTAAATAAGTTTCGTGATTTGGACCCCCCCCCACCACTGCCCCGGCCAAATTGCGCAACACAACCTTTGAACCTCGAAAATTTTCAATTTGGCCAATCACATCGGGGTTAAAGCCGTTACATCGATATTTCCGCTTCGTTGATTCGATATATCGAAATATCGCAAAAGGTTCATTACGATAATCATTCCCCCCGAATGAATTCGATATGATTGATAGTCATTTGTCTTCTCTTACTCTGAGAATTTATCTTGATAGTAGAAGGCTGTGAACAAGAGATGATCCCAAGGACCGTTAATTAATTGAATTCCTAACTCATAAGCTAAACATGGGAGTGACTTCTTTCTCGATCTCTCTCCCCGAATTTTTCTTTTTTCGAGTTAGGTTTCAGACTTTTCCCGTCACTGACCCTTTCGAATGATGAAAAATAAATAAACAAAACTTATTTTAATAATTTTTTATTGATAAATAAAATTCCAGATAAATATTTTAACAAATTAATCGTTTGTTTGTGACTTATTCCCTTCTTACTCTCCTCCTTCCTCTCTATCTCCACTTTTTTGCTGGGTTTTGGTTTTACTTTTCGAAAATTTCATCCAATTAGTGTCTTTTACCATGGATACAACATAAATAAAAAGTGGAGAGAAGAAAAAAAGAGGAAGAAGAACGTGCCAGAGTGAAAGATACCTGAAGAATTGTGTTACACTTGACAGGGGGGAGGCGGCGTCCGAAAGATGGCTCGACAGATAAAAACAATCAATTACAAAATAAATAAATAAAATGAATTTTTTTTTCTCTCTCTTATTTATTTATTCCGCGAAACATCCCGTGTAACAGAAGAAACCATTTAATGGCGGATTCTTATAGATAAACCTCTCATTTGTTGACGTGACTTGCTGTAACACTTCAACACTCTGATGTAAAACAAATAAATAAAAAACTTGAATCGCAAGACGTTTCTCTTTATTTTTTTAATTTCACCTTCTTCTCCTTCCATAAAAACTTCTTTTTACTCAACATAAGTTACGGTTATTAATTAATAAATAACAACTTCTGTGGTGAGTATAATAAAATTCCGTCCCATGAGTCCTCCGTCTGGATTTGGAGCAACGGAGATTTTGTTCTTGGAGATGAACCTCAAACACTCCCGAAGTTGATAGGTAGAATGAGTAACAAAAGAGCATAGATATTGTCTAGAGATAACAAAACTGAGAATAAGAATCCCAAACTGTTCTCATTCAATACCGAGGTACCCATTTTGGGTAGATAATGTGAACTACAGGTGAATGGATTCGTAGGAGATGACTTGTTATATGAATCCGTGGTATAAGAAGTACGAATTGAGTTATACACTCTACTTTCCTCTTCTTTCTGTCCTGCTTTCTTTTCATCCTCCTTGTCCCTCTATTTTATTCTATCCCTTACGTCTCTTCTTTGTTCTATCTTCTCTATTCTTTCTCTCTCCTATGGCTTAACCCACCCTACAGACTCTACCTCCGTTTATCTAACTCCTGGGCTGAGACACTGGTCTGTTCACAAACTATTCGCCCTTTAGAGCCAGACCTACTACTTAGCCTCTTGCTTAGAGACAGATGGTAGTTGACACTGGGAGGAGGGGAATTAGTACTTAGCCTAATTATCCTGATTTTACTGTCTAAAGAAGAACACAGGGGCTGTAGTACATTGAACACCTCTGTCTGTCTCCCACCTCTTCTACTCCCGGGTTATGCCCGGAAAGCTTTCTCTCTCGTCCTGAACTCTAGTCTGTAACTCTTTCCTTCTGTCTCCCTTCAGGCACTCCCGTACCTCTTCATTTCACTCACTTCCCATTGGAGGCTTCCTAAGTACCCCAGTTCGGAGAGACTAGTCCAACCGCGGTTCCTCCTTTAACCGAGAGAGAGTGAACACTCCACTAAATTGGTTCCTATAAAACGTTTGGTAATACGAAACCGTACTATGTGAGTCAGAAAACTGTCACAACCCCCACTACAAAAAGCACAATACCGCATAAAAAAAGTTCAAATTCTAACTCACCCGCCCCCACCCAAGCTTTCTAACCCAAATCAAACTACCAAAACGCACTCGACCAGAGTTTCCACCAACAAATTTTCGTTTTCGTTATCAAAATTTGAAATTTACAACCGGCGATTAAAATACCATTTTTTGTGTCCAATTCAAGCAGTTACTCGAATATCTAATCCGAATCGTTGGAATCTGAGTTCTTTCCCTTAAAACCAAAACAAAATGGAGGAAAGAAACTCAAGACAACAACAACAACAACAACCCGAGAATTTTTATCGTGTCTCAAAAAGGGAATGTAAACAAACAATCTTTCAAAAATTTCAAATAACCAAAAATTATATTGAACCAAAAAACTTATGTAACAATAACAAATCCACAAATAAATAAATAAATAGTCATTACAAACTCCAAACTTTATCGAAAAACCGGAAACCGGATTTCCAAAAGAATTTCTTTTTAATTTGGCGCGAGCCACAACACGTCGCAAATCACCATGGATGGAATTTACTTTTTTTTTTAGGCGCGTTACTTTCTTATTAACCTTCCGACAATTCCATTCAGGGAAGAGCATTCTTATTAAACAGAAATTAAGAGGAATGAGGGAATGACTCGGTCAAAATTATTCAATTATACCCGGTGAAATAACTAAAAATATTTTAAAAGTTTTTACTTTTCGGGGGCAGGAGGGGGTGAAGGGGGCAGCGAAAAGAGAAAGAAAATTGTTCATACGTGTCACAAAACCCGAATATAAAATATTGTAAGGCACAATGGAATGTAATGAATAGACAATAAAGAAAGAATGACTGGATAGAAAACGAGGTATCTCGAAACGAGACTAATGACTCCATTTTATACTTTTATAACATTACAAAGTGTTTAATTATTATTTCGCAGGTAGTATGGATGGACGGTGGTTGGTGGTGGTGGTGGTTGTGCCGCAAACGACGACGATCATTACAAACATGATGAGATACAAATTTACGATGACTATTGTCGATTATTTAAAATAATGAGCGAAACATACCACCAGGGCTAACGCGCTCGTTATCCCGCCATCTTTCATTTATACTCTTAGTCCACGCGTACCGTATATGGGTCTTTTCGACGGGCTCTTGACCCGACGACAAATTACATCTCCAACTCAAAACCGAAAATTTCCTTCTTCTCCTTAACACCTTGTAATTCCTCCAGATTGGAATTGTCAGGATTACAAGGTGTGAACACAAGCCTTCGGGTGATGATAAGGGTGATTATGGTGAACCTTGTCTACCCTGTCCTGTCTACATGTTCTCCTTGGGAATCATCAGATTTCGTTTCGTAAGTCCTATCGGATAAGAATTAAGGTCGTAGACACCTCGAGGGTGACAAATTCACGGCAATCACCCCGCTTTTCCGACAGGACGCAATGCCCTTGAATGACGTCATACTAGTATAAGACATCGCGAATCTTTTCGTGTGAAAACCTGTCTTCTCTTATCAGTACACGAGACGCAGGCAAAGTTGCTACTTTGTCGATTGAGGTTCGAGAACAAATTTTCTGCTTCGTGGAACGGGGCCCATGTCAAATTATGAAACGAGATAACAAATCCCTCTCTCACCCAATCAAAACATAAATAAATAAACGCCTAATATATAATTCCAGCCTGCTGAATTTATTTATTTATTTATACAAACAAAGAACTTTTAAGATGACACTTATACCATATCTACTTTTGGGATCATCCTCTAAACAACTCTTCGTCCTCCATTCTGATAACACAAAGCATTCACGAATATCTCATATCAAAAACAAACGCAAAACATTTTTCCAACAACTCCTTTCATAAATAATGCACACTTTTTATTTCAAAAGTATTGCACACTCCTCCCCTTTTTATTTCAAAAGTATTGCACACCCCTTTTTATTTCAAAAGTATTGCACACCTTTTTTTCAAAGTATTGCACACTTCCCTTTTTATTTCAAAGTATTGCACACTCCCTCCCCTCAAAGTATTGCACACTCCTCCTTTATTTCAAAGTATTGCTCTCTTTTATTTCAAAAGTATTGCACACAATTATCTTTCATCGACACCCATTCGTCATCTCTTCTTTATCGAATCGATTCATTATACTAATATTATCTTCACTACAATATAATGATTACGCTTGACACACTTTAAAAAATGAATCATTTCATAAATAATGCACGCTTCTATGAAGTCTTTATTCCCGAAGTTATTTCATAACGAACACACTCATTAATTAAGTTTATATTATAAAGTACTGCACACCTATCAAGAGTTCATTTTATACATAACTCCTTTCATAAATAATGCACGATATTTGTATTTCGAAGCGGGAGGCCTTGGTATAGTGGTTAAAGTGCTCGTCTATAGAAGTGATGGTCGTGAGTTCAAATCCTCCTTCCGTATCATGTTACCGCGAAGGGTAAAAAAACGAGACTAAAGCTAAAACTGACTAAAATAACTAAAACTAATAGTATTTCAATTTGGCAATGAAAAGCTAAAAAAAAAATTTTCTTCGAATCTTATTAACAAACAGGAGCGCAAACACATTTGTACAAAATATATACGCACAATAAACTCCCCTCATAACTGTGCATTACTTATGAAATAAATTTCCCACGAAAGTTTGTGTCACTTTTGGGGTTAAAATCTCCACGGTACCGTGCATTATTTATGAAATGAATCATTCTTTTAAATGTGTCAGGAATAAAAATATATTCTTATAGAGAAAATAAACGGAAATTATTTATGAATCGATTCAATAAAGAAAAAGAATGACGAACGGGTTCTCCCCACAAAAATTGTGTGCAATACTTTTGAAATAAAAACTTGAGAGTGTGCATTATTTATGAAATGAATCAGGCATAATAAATATCTTACAGAAAAAGGATGTGGAAATTATTTATGAATCGATTCAATAACGAAAAAGAATAACGAATTGATACAAAAAATAATACTTGTGTGCAATACTTTTGAAATAAAAACTTAAGAGTGTGCATTATTTATGAAATGAACTCTTCTTTTAAGTGTGTTAGGCAGAGTATCTATCTTTTGCTTCCTCGTGGTAACTGTCACTCATCTCTAAGCGAGACACTAAGTTGTTGGTTTGGCTTAGATATACTTAGTAGTTGGTTCCCTAGATATACTAGACAACAGACAAGTGTCTTACGCCAGGAATTGGATAGTGACCAAATGCACAGTCTACAGGAAGGGATGATATACAGCAGGAAGGACAAAAGAGTTAATAAATACAAAATAGACAAAATCGGTAGTTATTTATGAATCTAACCAAACCGAAGACACTAAAATAAGACAAGAGGAGGACATAAAACAACAGGACAAAACCTGAAGACAACAACCCAACCCCAACAGTAACCCAAAAAACTGTTCACTTGGGTTAGTATCATCTTAAGGTCTTGGTACTCAAACTAGGGCCCACCAAATTCTATCGACTAGCCCAGAGGCCCAGTGAAAATTCGTGAAAGGTCGATCGCTCACTGTTAAGTCAGAATTCTGGAACATAGTCCCAGACCATTAAAAATATTCGGAGAACCTTGCTTGTCTCAACATGTCTTCATGACGTAATACATACAGAAACAGACTGACAGATGCAGATGATACCCTGGGGGGTGGACTGTCGTGTGGTCCAGTCGCAATGGGGCCGGGGAAGGAAAAAGCTTGAGTACCAAGGTCTTAAGGGGTTAGTATACTCTCTCAAATTTGGATGGGAATGGATGTGGATAAAGAGCACCACTAAATCCGCGCCGCCCTCAGCTCAATTTGATTTCTGTTTATAATTAAAATAAATAAAAAAAAAGGAAAATGAGTCAGCCTACGCGCGCGTTAGCTCAAAAAATACGCATCCGTTTCTCCGCGTTAATAAAAACACCTTATAATTCAAGCAAATTTATTTACTTTATAAAAAGAAAAAGAAAAACTGTTAATTGCGTTTAAACCTGTAAAAGACCTGTGGCGGTGTACCTTTGTGACTAAACCTTACGACTCAGACCTGAATTTCTTTTTTTTGGACTCGATCCCAAATCTCTTCAACTCCGTCCCGGAGTCATTAGTAATCCAAGCAAGTCGGAGAAACTAAATTTTCGTTTCTATCCCATTAGTCATTGCATAATAGTCTTTGAGATACAGGGTGGGGCAATCGAGGGTTAGTGGGGGTAATGAAACCGCAATATTGTCGTTAATAACTACCTGCGCCAATAGCGACTCGTTTTTATCAAACTCAACACTCCATAACCATCGACATGTGACTATAATAAATATATAGTATAAGTAGAAGAGGGAAATAAGAAGTCCAAGGTTCCTGTCGATGGAGTTTATAGACTTGCTGAACTAACATGCCCCCGGGTACCAACCCGATTTTAAGCCTTTTAGGTACCGTTCTCGACTCTCATATATATTTAATTACTCCTCGAAATTATTTATTTATTATAATTTATCTTCGTGTTTGAGAAATAATTCTGACTTCGCGCCTGAAAGGGATCACCGACGAAAATCCCTTTCAGCGATTGTCTCGTAAACCAAATTAATTTATGGAAATTAATCGGGACGGAGACAAAAGTCGAGAAAGGTGACGAAGGATGAAAGAAGTCATCATCAACCCAGCAGAGGGTACTCTTTCATCAAATTCCTCAGTCCGAGTTGGATATTTTATAAAACAGCCGGTAAATGTGATAAATATTTGGTAACATGTGGTATTCACCGTTTAGTTGGTGGTTATGAATAATTTTTCGGGCATATTCGCTCGATTTATCACTTTTACCGTGACATGTATATAGGTTTAACGCACTGAACCGAAATTATTTTCCGGTTTTTCTACTAAAAGAGAGAATTTTGACGTAAGTTGGAACTCAACCCATTTTGTAGAGAATTTGGGTTTGGAAAAATTTTCTCAATTAGTCATGTGACCCATTCGTTCTATCGACTTGACAAGATAAATGTCCGTCTAATTTATCACTTTTACCGCCAATATTACATTTGGTGTCACGCACAGAACGGAAGTTATTTTCCTAACTCTTCAATATCTCATATAATGTACTTCAAAAGTAATGCAACTTGTATGAAGACCCTATTTCAAAAGTATTGCACACTAACAGCTGGTGATTATGAACAATCACCGGGAATTATATCTATATTCGTCAGATTTATCACTTTTACCGTAACATATGTATTAGGTGTCACGCCCAGAACCGAAATCACTTTCCTAACTCAATTGCATCTCACCTAATATTTCAAAAGTATTGCACACTTTCATGATCAATTCATTTCAAAAGTATTGCACACTCGTACCGAAAAATTATTCCAAAAGTATTGCACACTCGCACACAGAGTTTATTTCAAAAGTATTGCACACTCGCAAAGACTCATTTCAAAAGTATTGCACACTCGTACCGAAAATTCATTTCAAAAGTATTGCACACTCTTACCGAAACTCATTTCAAAAGTATGGAGAGAGACCGACACAGCAGAAGACGAAAGATACAAGGAAATGATTTCAAAATGTAAAAGAGAACATGACGGAGATGAATATCAAAGGAGAGAAAGAGACGGTGTAGATAAAAAGGTAGGTCAGGGCAGAGATACAAAGAGATAAACAGACAATGCATAGATACCATATCCAAACCACACGGATGTGAATTCGAAATAGTCAACGCGCTGAATCAGCAGTGAATCGGGAGTGGAATTAACACCTCTAACCCTTAGTTTAGTACACCTAAAGGTACTCCTTTAACGATTCGGATAATCCAGCTAACACATAGATAATCAAATTGAAATTTACATAAACCATTCGTCTGGCCTTTCACGACTCAAAAACAAACCAACAGCCTCAAGTCAAGCTTTCTCTAAACCGAATATCACGCCGACGCAACAAACAAACAACCAACCAACAACCGAATGAACCAATCAGGTTCCAAGGTCCGAGGAAATTCATTTATCGAACATTATGCGTAACAATGCAACCAATTCGCGAATAACGAGGTCCTCGCACCGTTTCTTAACCGGCACCCAACAACCAACAACCAACAAACACAAATTATTAATTCAAACAAAATACGCTTCAGAAAGAATGATTGAAGGTTTACAATTGCTTAACATTAACCCGTGAACCGTTTCCTGCTTACTATAATGAATGAATTTTCGACTCGGATAATCACGAAACAAAAGGGCGCAACACGGACGGGGAAATTAACGAAAAATGCTTTCGGATTCGACACGGTTTTTTGCAAAGATTTGCGCCGGCGCAAAATGGCGCCCTAAATCCTTTCCCATTGCGCCCGAAGAAGTAAAAAGGGCGCACGGGGTTGAAAGTTCCCCTCCGCGTGCGGAGGTTATTTAATTAACGATTTAAATCAACGTTTCTTAAACTTATGCATGTTTCTTGTTTTGATGTGTTATGTTGCAATCCTGACATGACAGTTCGAGGTGATTTTTTTTTTCCTTTGCTTTCTTTTTCTCTTTTTAAACATTTCAATGACGAAATTTTCGTTTTCATCGGTTTTCCTCTTTCATTAAGGAAAATGTTTCCACTCGTAATCCCCAGTCACAGATTTTTCTTAAAAGGTCAATACCCTGACGAAAGAATAGACTACAAGCTGGGAAAGACACGAGAGAGTGAGTCTAAATATTAAGGGAGGAAGGAACAACCCCTAAGAAGCAAGCCTACAAATTAACGTTGGGTATAACAGAATACGGGACTGACGACTATAAATCCTCTAGTCGAGGACTATACCCACTACATCAGGCCACTCGCTAGCCTAAAAGACAGGTGGGTCTCAGCACTCTCAAGTCATCATCAACAGAGCAGAGAGTAAACTTTGATTAAACTCCTCCTCATTCTGTGTTAGATATTTTAGAAACTAACCGGAAAATGTGATAAATGGTTAATAAGTAGTCATATTCACCGTTTAGTTGGTGATTATGAATAATCACCGGGGATTATATATACTCGTCTGATTTATCACTTTTACTGTAACATATGTGTTAGGTGTCATGCATAGAACCGAAATTACTTTCCTCACTCCATCATATCTCGCCTAATATATTTCAAAAATATTGCACAAATTCATCAAAGTATTGCATTGAAAATTCATTCGAAAAGTATTGCACACTCGCACACAGAGCTTATTCCAAAAGTATTGCACACTCGTACCACGTCTTCGTTTCAAAAGTATTGCACAGCTTATTTCAAAAGTATTGCACACTCGTACCGAAAATTCATTTCAAAAGTATTGCACACTCGCACACAGAGCTTATTTCAAAAGTATTGCACACTCGTACCAAAAATTCATTCCAAAAGTATTGCACACTCGCACACAGAGCTTATTTCAAAAATTACACACTTCATTCCAAAAGTATTGCACAACAAAAGTATTCATCAAAGTATTGCACACTCATTTCAATGGAAAATTCATTTCAAAAGTATTGCACACTTCAATGAAAAATTCATTTCAAAAGTAGTGCACAGTTGTACCGGGAATTCATTTCAAAAGTAATGCACACTTGTGAGAAGAACTTTCAAAAATACTGCACACTTCAATAGAGGACTCATTTCAAAAGTAATGCACATTTTTAGGAAGAAATAATTTCACAAACAGATAGTTTGAACACAGTTTCACATTTCACACACACCATTCAAGCACATCCGTGATTCTTGAAGACAATGTGTACTACTTTTGAAACGAATTACTTCCACAGGTGTGCACTATTTATGAAATAAATTCTTCACGAGAGAGTGAATTATTGACTCCCTGAAATACGGGAAATCCGTCTCAGTAAGATTCCATTCCAAAGTGTTCTTCACTTATGACAGAAATAGGATTTCCTTCAAGTGCGCTTCTAAATTCCAAACGCGTAAAACAAAACCTGACTATATATGTCCATCACAGTTAATACACGTAACAATTCGCATATTTCATAGTCGGCGAGGAAAAATTAATTTTGCGAATATAGCCGGCGAGTTAGGCTACACACACCATCACCGCCTTTTCTATTTAGTACAGCAAACAGTTCTATTTAGTACAAAATCCATTCCAAGGTTCCGGATTTCCAACAACGAAACCATAATCAACACCGCGTAATAGCGAAACAGCGTTACGACATCAATCAAACAACCTAAATCGAGAGTTACGAGACCGCACATAAAACTAGACACAACAAACATCGAGTTGGATCTAAAGAACCAGATTTAAATAAAACATCCTCGAATTAATAACTCACTCCGGATAATATAAATGAAACTTCTTTTAACGGGTTTTATACTGAACCCATAACTTAAGTCGATAATATTAATATCACGTAGGAAAAAACGCCATTCCCCCCCCTCACCCGTCCCTTTGTTCCCGACATGATAAATCACTCCGATGGTATTGTCTTATAGGGAAATAATATCGAATATGAGATCCATAATATGGAGGATAAGTCAACGTCAGTTAAATAATATATAATTTTTCTTTTCCGTTTATTATTAATATATATTGATTATATTGGAAATATGTCTTGTAATTACACGTGGAGGGATTTTAATTGATCGCGGACCGGTGTCTGTGGCAACGTGTAATTTTGCCAGGGCTCCGAGTTTTCGTTTCGACATTGATCCATTGGAGAATTCGGGAGGTGATGGATGGACGGACAGACGGACGGATGGACTACCAGACAGAAGGTGATGATTTTCTCCTTTTTATCTGGTAGTTTTAAATCCCGTTATTTCGGAGATACTGGGCTTTGAATTGATACGACGCTTCTGAAATTTTGTTATTGAGGTGCATTATCTTCTGGGTTTCCTGTTGTTTTCCTACAGCAGGATTCTACCTGCTCGCGGAAAACTAGACCTGACTCAAGTTAGGATTGCGTGTTTCTTGGTTTAGGTCCTCTACTAATTACATCAATATTTCACAATTCTGAAGAATAATTTATTTCAAAACTATTGCACAATTTTTAAAAGGTTTCATTTCAAAAGTATTGCACACTCTTACCGAACAATCGTTTCAAAAGTGTTGCACACTCGCTCGGAGCTATTTATGGAAGATTGCACAGAGAATTATTTCAAAAGGATTCCACACTCATACCAAGCATTCGTTTCAAAAGTATTGCACACTCGAACAGAGAATTTATTTCAAAAGTACTGCACACTGGCACGCAGAACTCATTTCAAAAATATTGCACACTCTTAGCGAGTTTTCGCTTCAAAAGTATTGCACATTCGTAAACAGAACTCAAAAGTATTGCACACTCACAGCTCATTTCAAAAGTATTGCACACTCATACACAGAATTCATTTCAAAAGTATTGCACACTGTACACAGAACTCATTTCAAAAGTATTGCACACTCGTACACAAACTTCTTTTCAAAAGTATTGCACACTCTTACCGAGTCTTCGTTTCAAAAGTATTGCACACTTTCGAAATTTTTCTTTGTCCTTTGGTTTTGTTATTACCCAGTCTTCTTGCGCCTTTCTAAGTCTCTTTGAGTCACTACCTCCTTCTCCAGCCCTGTGGGCACGATTCGCTCTGTTGGTGTCCATTCTTTGAATACCACCACACAAATTCGCAGGCACTTCTAAGTAAACGAATAGGACTCAAGTCAGGACAGAGATTATATTGAATAAGAGGAGTCGTTCCTCGACAACATTTTATTTTTTAACTTCTTCAAATTTCCTATAATAACTTTCATCTTAGTGGTTCTTTGGCTAACGAACCTCCATCTTCCTCGTTAGTATCGTTCCACCCACGGAATCGATTCTATAATAAATAAATAAATAAAAAGAAATCCAGAGCTTGGAAATAATAAAATTGGCAATAATAACGGAGCTCATCACGCCCCCTGTAAAACATAATCAAGACGATAGAGGAAGAGGAGGTAGAGAGAAGAGTGGTAGATAAGTCTGTGGCAGTTATCGAAATCAGAGAAAGGAAAAAAAAAAATTAATCACCAGATGGCACATTAACACTGACCAGAATTAAAAATCAGCTACTTAGGCGAGGCCGACACTTCGAGAGAGAGAGAAGACGAAGAATAAAAAAAAATAAAAAATAAAAATAAAAACACCTCCCGATGCCCCAAATTAAGGCGCCATTATCAACTCGAGAAGGCATATAATTTTTAAACGAGCACATTTACGTCGAGGCCTTTTATACAAATTAAATATGGCGAAGGCGGCTAACAATTACCTCGTGGAAAGAATGTGGCATGGACTACCGGTCCATCAGGACGTGGATGCTGCGTCGCGTCACCCCGTCTTCGGTTTTTACCGCAGTTTTCGCTCTTCCCCGTCCTCCCCGATCAATTTTTTCTTTTTCTCTTCCCTTCCACCCCTCCTCCCCAACCACCCCCGCCGTTCTTCCGTGGCACGAATTAATTCTAAAACGAAAGCGTTGGCGGATGTAATTTAATGTTTACAAAAGTGCGGAGGTTTTACGATTGCACCACTGTCTTTTTAATTCATTATAGAGAGAGAGAGAGAGAATTTCCTCCGTTTCTTTTTTTTCAAACATTTGTTTATTTATTTTATTAGACTAGAAATATTTAAAAAGAAGAGAGAGAGAGAGAGAGAGAAACAGGTTTGGATTACCTCCGCTGCAAAAAAATAAAACCCAAGTCAGTTAAATTTCGATCGAGTTTCTTGTCGCGCGTGGATTCCTTCAATCAAAAGCCATAAACCCGGATGGTGAGTGAGCGGCGCGAGGTTCAAAAACCCGAAAAATCCTTTCGGATGTCGAGGTTTCGGGTTCTCGAAACAAGCGCCACCGCCGCCCGACAGCCCCCCAGAGGAGAAACAACGAAAAAAAAGTTCGCACAAAAAACCAATTTTTCACATAAATAACATCCTCTTCCTCTCTTTAATAATATAAGTAATCACGTGTTATCCCACTATTATTATTATTATCATGATTTATTGCGTTTGAATGATTTATCGTAAAACTTTGCTTTTCCGGAATCATTTTTGAGTTCGCTTCGCGCTTTTTGCTGGGATCAAGGGAGGAAGATGGTGGTTGAGTTAAAAAGTTAAAGTTACCATAGTTAGTCGATGATGGTGATTTTGGTTCTGTTTTCCATCGATGGGTGTAAAAAAGTGTGATAGACAGCTCAGACTCTCAATCATAACATCGAAAGTTAGGTACTTAGGCTACTCAACAACAAAACACCCAGCCATGTGATTGATATTTCAAATTGAAAACAAAAAATTATACAGAGGTATTTACAGAGCTTATTTCAAAAGTATTGCACACGTTCATGAGATTCTAAAAAGTGCGGGATTACAAATTAATCATTGCTTCCTAAAAATTTATTTATAAACTGAATTTTCTATGCAAGTGTGCATTACTTTTGAAATGAATTCTCGGTAAGAGTGTGCACTACTTTTGAAATGAGTTCCCCATCGAAGTGTGCAATATTTTTGAAATGATTTCTTCACTGAAGTGTGCATTACTGTCGAAATGAATTTTCATACAAGTGTGCAATACTTTTGAAATGAATTTTCCACGAGTGTGCAATACTTTTGAAATGAATTCCCATTGAAGTGTGCAATACTTTTGAAATGAATTTCCACCGAAGTGTGCAATACTTTTGAAATGAATTCCCCATCGAAGTGTGCAATATTTTTGAAATGATTTCTTCACTAAAGTGTGCAGTATTGTCGAAATGAATTTTCCATACAAGTGCAATACTTTTGAAATGAATTCTTGGTACGACTGTGCAATACTTTTGAAATGAATTCTGGTACGACTGTGCAATACTTTTGAGATGAATTCCCCATCGAAGATTGCAATATTTTTAAAATGAATACTCCACTGAAGTGTGTATTACTTTTGTAATGAATTCATACAGCAAGTGTGCATTATTTATGAAATAAGCTTTTCATACAAATGAATATTATTTAAAAAGAGGAACGGTAGTTGAGAGTTCATCTGCCAAACTCGAATTTATCATTTCACAATACTGGAAAGAATTTAAGAGAGAGAAAAAATTTTTTCCTGGAGATACAAATCTTTTAATAGACGGAAAGAAGATGAATCGATGAGGTAGTCGATTTTAAAGAAGAAGAAGAAATTCCAGATTGTTCGAAAATGATTAGTATTAAAAGAAGAAGGAAAAACCACCCACGTTTGTCATTTCGTGTGTCTTCCACCTTACGTCAGGTTCAAAGTGGTTCCTCTGGTAGTACTTCCACTTCGGTGTAAGTTTCATCTTCTCATCACACAGCCCAACGACCACCACCACCACCAAAAAAAAACTTCGAACCTGATCTACGGCAACCGACATTTTTTGCCAATTTCACCGGATCAAATACTGACACTGATTGATCGATCCATCGATCTGATCTACCATCCATCGGCGATACAAATTCGAATTTTTTTCATCCTCACTCCACTGACCCAAAATCGAATCATCGGTCAAAGCTGGACCATCAACACTCACCTCCCAGCCCCTTACCTACCCTCTAACCATCATCTCCAGCATCCACCCACCAAAACACAACACCAACAAATGAATGACAGATCCAACTGCCAAATCCCCAACCCTCTCAACTACCAAACCAAACATGAGGGGGTACTACTACCTACTACCAGAAACCAGGAAACTACCTTCTACTACCTAGCACGAGAGAATAACAGCAGTATTGGGCACTTTTCAAATTAATTCTTCCTTAAAGTGTGCATTACTTTTGAAATGAAATCCTGATACATGTGTGCATTACTTCTGAAATGAATTCCCCATCGAAGTGTGCATTATTTTTGAAATGAATTTATCATCGAAGGGTGCAGTTTTTGAAACAACTCCAAGTGTGCATTATTTATGAAAATTTTTTTAAAATAATTGTATGCATAACTTTTGGAATTTTGAGGCAAGAGTGTGCAGGACTTTTGAAATGAATTCTCCATGTGCAAGTGTGTAAACTTTTTGAAATGAAACTTGATGCAATATTTTGAAATGAATTCTCCATCAAAGTGTGCAATATTTTTGAAACAATCAAGCTATAAGTGTGCATTATTTATGAAAAATTTTTAAATAATTGTGTGAAGAACTTTTGAAATTATTTTGAGGCAAGAGTGTGCAGGACTTTTGAAGTGAATTTGAGGCGAGAGTGTGCAATACTTTTGAAGTGAATTTGAAGCGAGAGTGTGCAATACTTTTGAAATGAATTCCCATCTAAGTGTGCAATACTTTTGAAATGAATACTCCATCGAAGTGTGCAATATTTCGAAATGAATTTCACACTGCATAGGCTACGCCCGCTCTCCAACTCCCTTTCCTCCCCCAAGGGCTCCATTTACGATCTCCTCAAACCAAAAGATAGATAAATAAAAATTTATATAAAAACGATCAGATAAAAACGCGATTTATCTTTTTGTTCTCGAATAATAACAAGTTTTACTAAACAATATTAAGACATAAAAATTTTCCCTTTATCGCAATTTATTTATTTATTTATTTGAAATCGGTCGTTTAATTACTGGCTTATCTGTCCCAAAACGACTTTTTCCTCTCCATAAAGAGAACAAAATGTCCTACTCATAACATTTATATTTAAATATAATTATATATATATAAATAACTTTTATCTAGGAGTTTGGCACTGGAACAAAAAACGAGGGCGACAGCTACACTTTTGGGCAAAATCAAATTAAAACGAAACAGAAAAAAAATCCGAGACACCTTGAAACTGTTTTCGGTCTCCATTTTGGTTTGCGAACTAACGGTTTCCGGTTTAATAAAAGCTTAGAAAGCTCTAAGAGTCGTTTAATTTATAAAAAATGAGCTTTGAGGGAGTTGGAGTGAAAGAAAAATTTTTGTGCGGATTCTGCAAACCTCGACGATTTTCTTGAACGTCGAACAGAAACAAACATGGCGGGGTTTTGGTTGGAAAAACTTGCTTTTGTGCGATTCAAACTTTTTAAAAAGGAAGAAAAAAAATGGCTGACCGTTGCAAGAAAATCATATTTCATGAGACTTTTCGATATGAAAACCTGAAATTTCAAAAACAGGTGTCGAATTCTCCCCAGGCTCAGGTTCACCTGTGTTCTACATAATTATTTTGCGTTTTTCTGCACGTTTGGATCATGTAAACATGAGAGAGAATGTGCGGACAGAAGGAAAACAAAAATGAGAGACTGTTCGGGGGAGAAGGGATGAGCGGGATGCTGGAATGTGGAGCTTTCGAAAAATATTTTCGAAAGCACGATTTTCACGGTTTCTGTTACCGTTTTTCATCTTTGAACCCCTCCTTCCACATGAATTTGTGTTGTTTCCTTGGACAAACTCACAACAGGAAACTTTAACCCAGACACGAAGAGAGAAGGGTTTGATGAGGAATAAGTTTCGGGAAAAACAATTCCATTGATGAGCTTTGAAACGTGGTTGCAGACAAACCCATCGCGACTTTTCATAAACCCAACACAGTCGTGATATGACGTCATCCGTGGAAAGCTACCACGAGACTGACTTTAGACTTTTGACAACCGACTGCCAACGCCATAAGAAAACAGACTAAACAGCGGAAGTAGAGTCAAATTATGAAAGCTCTGGAATGAAGGTATTTAGAAACCGTGACACAGGACCTGTCCCAAAAGTTCCCGGAGTTATTTCCTGTAGCTGACGACGATGAATCGAAGCTTCGGGTGTCTAAGCTTGGGGATCGGTGGTCGTCCCATTTCGAAGATTAGAGACCCACCAACTCCAGCACCCAGGGGTTCTATCCGCCGGTGAGCGTTGCCAACTACAGAAAATCATTCCGGGAACTTTTGGGACAGTCCCCGCATCACGCTTTCTAAATACCTTCATTCCAGAGCCCGTTGTTCTTCAGAGCTCTCATCATTCTTCCGGGATTTGTCTTCACTTCCACTTTTCTGTCCCAAAAGTTTCCGGAATGACGTCAAATCACGACCACGTTCAGTTAAAGAAAAACAGTAAACTTCGGGGATGATGGTAAAGAATAATCGATTCAGAACCGAAACAAAATGGCGTCGTAAGATTTCTAGAAAAAGCTCACGACCTCAACCTACATCTACTAACCCCAACGGGTATCTCCTCTCCATCCCTCACCCCAAACCGGGGGGGTGGTGGTGGTGGAATTTTTGGGCGGTTTGAGGAAAGACCTTGCGTAACCCACCAAAAATGACATCCTTCGAGTTAAATCAAAATCGACATGCTGGTAGCGTATCGAGATATCGATCATTGTAATTATCTCAAAGGTGGAACTCTTCCATCTTCAACATATTTGCAGTTTTTATAATCGAATTCGAGTTTTTTCGATAACATCGATTATCATCGATCATTCTTAATCACTTCGAGTTTATTAATAATTGGTATGAAAAGAAAGCAGATTTTTCTTCTTCTTCTTCTTCCTCTTCCTCTCCGTTCTTGTTATCGAATGGTTCCACCGTGAAATGATCTTTAGGAGATCATGCTGAGTTGATGGTGCTTCTGTTTGTTGTTTGTCTTCCTCCCCCCGCTCCCTTCTCCTACCTTTTCTTCTCTCCACTCATTATTACAACTATCTTGACAGGTTAGTTTGCATCGGTCCGCTCTTTCGTCTTTGTTGGTTTTAATCAAACCAATGATTGAAACAACTGAGAAAAGTCCATTTTCATCCCTACCCCCCGACCGCTTCTACCCCCTTCCTTCCTTCCACCGTCCTATTTTTTCGTTCTTATTGTTCGGGTTTTGTTCCCTCACAAAAGAAGACAATACAGCAATCTGGCAGATGATATTATAATTAGTAATTAGCTTGTATTGCGTATTGTTTTTTTTTTCATTCGATTTTTTTAGTCGATTCATCGTGCCGCGTTGATTACTATGTGTGTACATTAAAAAGAGAGAGAGAGAGAAACACAAAAATACTTTTCGAGTTACTTGAAGCACAGACAAGGCGTGAGCTACTGCTACTCGAGTACCGAGTTTGACTGACGTGTACGTTTGGCTCTTGTCATATTCGAGTTATCATTTTTCATTTTCATAATGCGATCGTGACCCCCTTAATGGTTTACAATGTTTATAATTAACACCCCCTTTCGTGACATTATAAAAAGAGAGGAATGCGGATTGCATGGTCTTCGACTTCACGGCGCAGCAGCCCTCGATCGCCTCGAGCGCCGTCGCGGAATCCTTTCCTTTCGCTTCTGGAATCGTGGATGAAAGCAACGAACTTGATTTGAAAAAAAAAAGTCTGATTTCCCTACGTGATGGATTCCTTGCCGGAAACACGTCCGAAAAAATCGAGATCGAGAGCTCCTGAATCAAAAACGAGAACGAGAGAGATGGTGTGCAGATTGAAATCCCTGCTGACGTGTCCGAAGTACTCGATTCCGGTAGCTATGTCTGTTTAATTGAACACCCGGTTTTTTCCTTCTTCTTCTTCTTCTTCTTCTTCCTCCTCCGTATTAATTGGTTCGGATTAGTTGAAACATGCTGACATCTCCCGCTAATACTAGACAGCGAGTTATATCAAAGTTCTTCAACAACATCACATCTGGCGGTTCGAACACCAGAAGAAAAAAAAGTCCGATAAACAACCTACTTCGAGTCATAAGTAACTTCCGTTGGAGCTTCTTAAATAATTCAAACCATCCCGACACGAACCTTTCATAAATAATGCACAACCGTACGAGAAAGGGGTTTCATGTTTAATCATCGCCTTAAATATTATTTTCGTTTCATAAATAATGCACAAACCCAAGTGCCAGTTCCAAGCGTTATACACAGTTTTTAGAAGTTTAGTTTTAGTTTCCTTACCAAATAAAAATGTGCAGTATTTCTGAAATGAGTTATTCATAAAAGTGTGCAATACTTTTGAAATAAAGTCCTTTATTTATGAAATGATGCACTAAATTATGTGAATACTTTTGAAATTTTATGAAGTGTGCAATTACTTTCTCAAGTGTGCAAATTTGAATTGAATTTTCCTATTGTGGTGTGCAATACTTTGAAATAAAGTGTGCATTATTTATGAAATGATATATTCGCAGTGTGCATTGAAATAAAATTGAGGTGTGCAATACTTTTGAAATAAATATTCCAACCAAGTGTGCAATACTTTGAAATAAAGTTCTTTCAGTGTGCCTTATTATTCAAATGAATTCTTATCTCAAGTGTGCAATACTTTTGAATTGAATTTTCCTATTGTGGTGTGCAATACTTTTGAAATAATGTCCTCCCAGTGTGCATTATTTATGAAATGATATATTCGCAAATGTGTGCCACCTTTTTGAAATAAACTTCCCATTGAGGTGTGCAATACTTCTGAAACAAAGTTCTTTCAGTGTGCCTTATTATTCAAATGAATTCTTATCTCACGTGTGCAATACTTTTGAAATGAATTTCCCACTGTAGTGTGCAATACTTATGAAATAAAGTCTTCCCAGTGTGCATTATTTTTGAAAAATGAAGTCTTCCCAGATTGTGCATTATTTATGAAACAGACTCTTTGTTTAAGTGGCTTTAAAGGAAACCAATACGTACAGATCGCAAGTTATAAGCTTCACTTTAACACTAAAAACCGGAAGTAAACCCAACAACGAACCCAACAAACATTAATAACTCAAGCTCCAATCCCTAAAGCTAAATTTCGAATACATAAACATAAATAAATCCATAATCCGCAAAAAACGGACAAGAGAAACTCGTGGAAAACATCACCAGATTCAAAAGGCCGTTCAAAACGTAAGCAGCATCCATCTACCGTTAGCCCAAAAAAGAAATAAAAAAACGCCAAACGCCAAACGCCAAACGCGCACGCACCTAATAATAATGATAATGATAATAATAGTAATAATAATTTAGCCTAAAATGATAATTAAGCCCTAGAGAGAGAGAGAGAGAGAAAAAAAATTTTTTTTCCGCGCACCGAGGTTCCCATTTATTTTTCCGTTGGTTACCTTTAACGCCGCTTTTAAACAGCAATAAATTTAAATCGAAATCATTTCGAGATCTAACCGATCAAATTAAGCAGGAGTTTACTTAGGCATGGAGAAACCGCGTTCGGAATTACCTTTTTGTCTCATTCCACTACAGAAAAGCGAAAATTTAAATGAAAAATAATCGATATTATAATTTTATTTCAATAAAATTAAAATGTTTTCGATTCCGGTTATAATTTAATTGGTCGTTTTCATTCAATTTATTTCTTTCTCCCGATACCCCCGCCGCCACCACCACCAACCTCCTCACTACCCAGCCTCCTTTGATTCATCCGTATCACTACAACCAATTAAATTATTTATAAGAGTTATTTATTGCTATATTTTTATATAAATGCATTATTTATTGTTATTTAAACCGATGGCCGGTTCGAAGCACGAGAGAGAGAGAGGAAAAATTTTTCTTCTGCTACGAAGATGAAAAAATTCATTAATTTTAAAATTCGCTCTTGGAGATTGTCAAAAGCCGGAAAATTGGACGTGGAAGAATGTCCGCGAGCGTTTTTCAAGACCCGATCCAACGTTCTAATTGCCCCCCGATAGGACATTAACACTATTAAACTTCGGTTAATTAAGATTTAGGTTCGGAATTATCGAAACGAAAACATTAGCCAACCGATCGATGCCTACAAATGGTAATTTCTTGTTGTTTTAAATTAATTACTATACCAGAAGAAAATGTGTGCGCCCAGACCCCACCACCACCACCACCAGACAACTCAAATCCGATTTTCAGTCCTAAATTTTTGGTGTACAACAGGATGCGGGAGGAGGATTCGAACTCACGACCATTTGCGTTCAAGTCAGGAACTTAACCACTACACCACTCCTCCCACCTATGACTTTATTGTGGAAAAAAATTTAAAAATTTGAAATGATGCGGAGGTTGACTTCTTTGTTACGAAAATCTGGGAGTGACTCCAGGTTGAATGAATCGAGAGCCGAAAAGAAGGAGAAAAAAACAAAAATTTGCCACACTCCCAAGTTTTTCGAGAAACCGAAACAAAGAAAACGGAGGAACCGGACTGGTTCTCCCGGCCCACCAAACAGCCGATAAATTTTGAAGGCCTGGGCCGAAGGCTTTTGACCACATTGCTAAAATTTATGAAACCGGAGATGGTTATCGAAATTTCGTAAACACCAAAGCAAAAAAATTTGATTTTTGCGGCAGATACGAATAAGACAAAAATAAACTGTTAGATACGGTCCTGAATATAATAACTTCCAATCAAACTGACATGACCTCACATAACTGATGTCAAAGAAAAAAACATTTTTAAGTACCCCACACTTCCACATCGAATTCATCTCAAAAGTATTGCACAACTAGAATGAAATACGCGTTTCGCAAATAACAAACACAAACACAGAATCCATTCCAAAAATAATGCACACTTTTCCCAACAAATCACAGTATAAATAATACGCATTAATTATTTGGAAATTTAACGTGACATGCTCTTTCAATTCATTGCAATAAACTGATAACGTCTTCTTAGGATCTAATTAATAGAAGTCAAATAAATAAATAAATAAATTTATTAATAAATATGAAAAATCGAGACATTTGTTAATAAATTTCCGAATCTTGATGTGGACTATGTATAAATAAGATTCTTACTCAAAACTGTGCGATATTTTTGAAATAGATTATGATCGTTATATATCCATTATTTAGAAAACTTAATTCTCGTTAAAGTGTGCGTTACTTTTGGGATGGGGTTCTTTATAAATTCGTCTGTTTAGAGACTGAATTTGAGGCAAGAGTGTGCAGTACTTTTGAAACAACTCCAAGCTAAAAAGTGTGCATTATTTATGGAAATTTTTAAATAATTGTGTGCAGAACTTTTGAAATGAATTTGAGGCGAGAGTGTGCAGGACTTTTGAAATGAGTTTGAAGCGCGAGTGTGCAGTACTTTTGAAACAACTCCAAGCTAAAAGTGTGCATTATTTATGAAAAATTTTGTCCCTAAGTGTGCAGAACTTTTGAAATCAATCTCAATCTGAAACTGTGTGTATTTCTTGTGAACTGAAATTATGTCTTTATGTGTGCATTATTTATGAAATGGATTCTGACTTGAAATGTCTATTAAAACAAATTTATATTACAAGTGTGCATTATTTATGGAATGAGTTCGATCTAAATAATTTGCCAACAACGAATATGCTGATGGTAAATTGACTTATTAAACAGAAGGAAAAGTCATCACAGTAGTTAATAAATTTTTGGGTGCACGATTCTAGCGAAAACTGTGCATTATTTTTGAAACGCATTATCCATCAAAATATCCACTTACTTAGAAAATTAAATCATCACAAAAGTGTGCATTATTTTTGAAATAGAATCTATATACAGTTGTCCTTCATGTAATTTAAATAAACTAATTAATACATAAACAGTTCTTGCTCAAAATTGTGCAATATTTTTGAAACAGATTATCAATTCAAAATATCCACTTACTTAGAAAACTAAATCGCCATTGCATTGTGCATTACTTTTGGAATAGAATCTATATAACGTTGTCCTTCAAGTGACTTCAATAAACTTATTAATGAGAAGGAAAAGGCGAGATATTTGTTAATAAATATTTGAACCATTGTGCGCGCTATATAAAACGATTCTTACTCGAAATTGTGCAATATTTTTGAAATAGATAATGAACCCAAAATAGTCATTGCTGAAAACAGAGGTTCCCTTGGCCATGTTTTGGTTTTGAGTAGACTCTCTACCCACCTAATTTTTGTAAATTTTTTGCTTCATAGGTACTTTTATAAATAATGTGTATGTCTTTATATTATAAGATAGTATAATGTGAGTAAATAGATACTATCAGTGTATATTGAACCCCTAAATTTTTTCTTCACTGACGTAGACCCCTTGCAGGTTGTCATAGACCCCTGGGGGTCGATATATACCACTTTGAGAATCACTGGCTTAGAAAATTAAATCGTCACAAAAGTGTGCATTACTTTTGGGATAGGTTCTTTATTTTATAAAATTTGCCTTCCAAACAGACAACTTATTGCCATAATTATTTATAAATTGATTCCCTCGAGAAGGCGTACACTAATCACGAAGACGATTAATCGATAAATCATTATTACCACGACGAAAGGCAAAACGAGATGAAGGAAAGGGAAAGAAGCAGAACATTTCGTAAGATTTAAGAGCATGGCTCGGTTACCAGAAACCGTCAAAACCTAACTGACCGACATACCACCGCGGAAGAATTAAAAAGAGAAAAAAAAACCCGAAGAAACAAACAAAATGAAAAACAACCGGGAGAGGAGAAAAATATGTACGTCAAAGAAAATAAGATAAATGGCGCTTCCAAATTGGCTTCCTTAAAAACCTGTAAAGTACGAAACCGTAAATTTGGCCAGTAAACGTCATCAGCGCTAAACAAACAAAAATAAAAACCGAAAAACCCACCTGGGTGCTCGAGAGAACTCCAAGAAGGGAATTTAATAACAAAAACCTGAGCAGATACACTTTGACAAGGTCAAATTAGGTTAAAAAATTAACACGAGTCTACGGCCCTGAGGAGGCAGTTGATCAAACATCTAGGTTTCGAAATAACTGCCTCGGATGAAGGGGGAGGGGGCTCAAACAAAGTACCGCTTTTTTGTTTTCCGGAAAATTGCAAACCCGCAAAAGGTCATCTGGGGTTAAGCAACCGATGTCCTATGTTTGGTGGTACCCGGTCGGCTTTTCGATGACCCGGCGAAACTGCGCCTCCGTGTATCCGACAACAACGATTTTCCAGCAGTACATAAATTCCTCCACCTAATTAATTTTACATAAAATCTTCTATTAAGGTAATCGGACTTGTTTACCCGCGAGTGACCGTTGGGAAAACCTACGCGAACGGGTAGGGGTTTTGTAGGGGCGGATGAAGTTCCTTCCAAGGACTCCGACTAACTGTTCCCATTCACTCGCTTTCCTACATTGGGTTTGTCCAAGCAGAGACAAATCGAGAGAGAATGTTTAAGAGAAACATAGCCCCGGAGAAGCTTTCGGGTCCACGAACCGGAATGAGTTCGAGAGGCGGACATTATTATGATAATCAAAATTTCGCGTGGGTTATCCGTGGCGCTTTTTCTTTCTTTTCATCTTTCACACATAACAAAGAATCTTTGTTCGGGTTCGGGACAACGTTCGAAAAATCCATCTTCCACCACGATGTTGAAACCGGCCCTTTTCCTCCATTCAAAACCGCGTCAAAAAGGTGGGTCCGTACAAATCACTTTTTAAAATTTGAGCACCCAGTGATGTGCAGAAGGAAAAACAATTTTCAAGCACTTTAACGAACGAGACAAAGTTATTACTTCAATTTAGTAAACAACAATTACGATATCGTTCAGATCGGTTGTTCCTTCTAATCCCAGTAGCAAAACAAGACACTCCTCCTTTGCACATCGAGTCAAGGTAAAATGATTTTTATCTTAAAACCAGTTGAATGATTAAGTACCAAAATGGAAGAATGAATGAACTCGCAAATGGCTTTTATAAAATACTGACAAAAATTTAATGTGAGCCCCCTTCCCCAAACGCCATTTAATAAAGACAAGTGCTTCCTCCGGTCGTAAGTAACAAATAAAGATACTCGAAACGAAGAAAGTCACAACATTAACCACAGATAATCGAAAACTAAACTCCTGGTCACGCACTTATCTCCCATCAAACCCCAACTTTTCCATCTGCAAAACACTTCCACCAACAGGACCTTCGTCAACAAGAAGCAGGAGTTGGTTATGGATGGGCGAAACAAGTTTCCGGGAAAAGTTTTCCTTTCAAAATGGAAGGTGTTGAAATGAGAGTACACTTCCAAGCCGATAAATTCCACCGGCAATGGCGAAAACGGTGTGAGAATTCCTCCAGGCTCTAAACCTGATAATTGCATACCTGAACTTGTTATAATATTCCATAATTTCTTGGTTTAATCTGTTGAAATTTTCTATTTTTCTGATCACCTCAACTTTTTTTTTTTCTGCCCCCTTCCATCATCTCGAAATTTTCCTCGACACGCATGCGAAACCTCACGATTTAAAGGTGTGAATCAGGGCGTATTTCGACGGTGCCCAACCACAACCACTGACAGAAAGACGTGTGTCAGCAGACTCCCAAACGAGAATCAGATAAGACGTGTCAATGGAAGCTTATAGAAGCCCAAACAAAACCAGATAAAACTAATCATTTTGAGGTGTGTCAGGGAATCCTTCGATGGGCCGTTGCAGAACTCGTTCATCGTCTGCCATGTGTTTGGTGACCCCTAGGAGAAGTCATGCGGTAAGGCGTGTCGTCCGGTATATTGACGGGTACCAGTTGCGACTAACGTGGAAAACTATGTTCATAAACTTTGTTCGAAGGCTGTGACTATTGAAAAAATCCCTTGTTCCTTCCTCGTCGGATCTCAATCATTGTTTATTCGAACTTGATTGCAAATTTACACTGCATACGGAATTCGTAATGGACCACCTAAGTCGAGAGGAAGACCCATTTGACCATACAGTAACGAACTTTGATATACACATAAGATACATTCAATCAAATTACATAAAAGAATAACTATTGTGAGTAATCAATGAATTATAAATTTGTTTTGTAATGATTATAAATAATTATTGTGGTCGTTACGGGCAGGTCGAGTGTGGGACGTCTTCGGAGAGAGAGAGAAGAAGAAGACAATTTTGATTTGAAAGTTTCGTGTCCTTTGTTGTTGTTATTATTACCAAAGACCTATATTTTCTTCTGACTTTGACAGTTCCCACTTAACAGAGAAGAGAGGAAGGAGAAACGCGTGATTCCACCAACTGAAGACTTCATTCTGTCAGTCTCTCGGATTGTTAATCGGCCGTGTCTGAGTCACGTCTCTGATACGCGAGGTAGCGCGAACTTTCTGCGCGTTAACCAGAGAAACAGAGGTGTAGGAAGTTGTAGGTTTTCTCAAATGCCCGAGAGGTAAAAATTATCCGACTGCAATTATGTTGATATTACCATTATCTTTCACTCATGGCCGAAGGTGAAAAATCAGTTTAAGCTAACCATACAAACGAGAAGCGGATACCAAACGGTCAAATTCAATAAAACAAATTGATCGCAACCGAAGAACCTTGCTCCGAAACCGATAATTTTTTATTATCTATCAAAATGAAAACTTCTGTGCGAATATCTGAGTGTAATTAACCCCTTCGGCAAGAGGGACAAAAAAAAACTCTTCGGAAATTGACAAACCCACCAACAAACCGAATCAGACTAAGAAACTCGTCTAACACAGTCAGCAAACTCCATTCCTCCAAGGTGGATATCATCCCCTTAGGTCACGCCTAACTAAATGAAAAATTTAAACAAACATGTCACAAAACCCCAACCAAAAAAAAATTAGACCTTTAAGGCTTATCTCGTTATAGTCATACAATCTGGCATTGTTGACGGCAGCTAAATACCTTCAATAAATAAGGTTCAAAAAAAAAGGCAGCGTTCAATTGGCGCGCCGAGCATGCGCCCCTTAACTAATGGATTTTTACACGCCTGGTTAAATTACCATTTACACTGTGGCGTGTTACAATTTTTATACTATTAATCGATTCAATTCAACGGATAAATGTATTTTTAATAGAGTGGGCCCTAGTGGCCCGTCTCCACTTCCTCCAACGCGCCCCCAACGTGTCGCTTTGCCATGTCATCGATCCATTCTGACCGTTCTTATACTCATTAGCTAACCCTCGCCATTTTTATTTATAAATCTATAATTTTTCTGGTAAAATATGACTTAACCTCCTCCACTTCCTCTCCACTGCTGACAGGTAAAAAATAAATTTTTTTCTCCTTAACTATTAAATCAAATTAAAATTTAATTGCCACGGCTCTCAAAACCGTGCATCACAAATTTCTTCGTCCTCGTCTTATTCTCCGGTAACAGTAATTATTGACAAGAAGGTAGTAAGAATTTAAAAAGCTTTTCATTCTTCTACAGTCATTTCATATGGTTAATTAAAAACCCGGGGATCAAAAGGGCAAATAATTTAAATACAAGATGAAATAAGGCTAAATAGGCGCGCGTAAGGATCAGAGCGTTGCTAATGAACTTTCCTTTGTTTTGCCGACGTGCCGATCTTTGAAATGGATGAGCAAATCGAAAGGAAATCAAAGAGGAATTGAAATGCGCAACGACCCCTTCGACTCCAGCTACGGGAGTGGGGCACGGGGGGCATGCATTAAGGTGTGTTACCTGTACCTGAATGATAATAATGATGATCGAGCTTTCAAATCCAAATGGAGCAAGGTAAGTCAGGTTCTTCGGTTTTGATGAAAACCGCTAATATTAACCCCCCTTCCCCCGAAAACTCTGGCGTTTCATTTTGGGCGTCGGCAACATCGCACAAACACGCCAACTTAATAAAGACCTAAACTTTGACTTCAGTGGGTCGAGGTTGAACCCCAGGATAACGCAACAACTCAAAAACGTCCGCACTTCTTGAAAAACCAATTACCGGATTGCCCAATTAGAAACTTTTTCTTTTTTTGGCGGGAATTTTAATAAAACATCTCACTGTTTACCTGTCAGTTCGTTATGATCTAACAATGAAAAGTAGAAGACGAAGACGAGAAAAAGTCGTTTCCACCAACCAACCAACCAACCACAGCTTTTCTTCCGTTTTCTCAAATCTGACACGCATCACGGGAGATTCTTTTTACTCTTCGAGACGTCCGCCTCTGGACTTTCAACTTCGATTTACCTTATCTGTGTTCATTTTGGGTTCTTCATCATAATAACCCCCAGAGCTGAAGAAGAATGAAGAAGACGAAGGAAAAAAAACAGAAAACCATCGAATATTCTGAAATCTCGACACATCGGCGTAGGAATGACGCGACTCGAATCCGCATGACATTGACATGTGGTTCTGAATATCAGATGAAGAATAAATTCCCTCCTACAACCGGATTTTTTTTTCTTATGTCTTCGGCGTCCGCAAAAAAAGAAAGAAAACCCAAAAATTTTCTTTCGTGTGCGTACTCCTCCAAGACGCGGACTCCAGAAGTTGAATCTAAAAAATTCGTGAGTCGATCTGCATGGAAGACGAGAAGAAGACAGAAGAGGAAGAAGAAAAAAAATAATAATAATAATAATAAATAAAACATTTGACCTGGAAAGGCATTTAGTCTATCAAAAAAAAAACTCTTGATTATTTTACTTTTATTTTATTATCATTATCATTACTATTATTATTATTTTTTCTTTAGATTTTTTAATAGCGATAACGTCAATCGAATGTAACACTCGCACGGTAATCAGCGCTTTATCACCACCTCGACCAAGAATTCTAATCACCATCACTGTCTTAATTATTTTATTTCATTCTTGATCCCCTTCTTTTGGCTGTTATCTACTACCCATCATACTCGCTTTTGTGGTTGTTAATGGCTTCGTTAAAAAGTATACGCTATTTTTCTTCTTCGCTTTCGTATTGATGGGAAGGTGGATGACTCACGAATGGTACTCCGTTCAAATCGGTTTTTCCCTCTCCTCCCAGCCTCCCACTCCCACCATTCCTCCTTTTCGAATACTCGTTATCAGTGCGTTGGAATCGTTTTGCGCGCACGTGCATTAGCCCGATATGGTCTCCGGTTTAAAATAATCCCGATGGTGTGTGTATACGGGGGTGGCTATTTAAGCAAATCTTCCACTAATAAGTTTCGGTCTTTATGGTCAAAACTTGTTTCGGATTTTGGAGATTCCCCGGTAACAAGTGCATCTTGTGCCGGAATCAAAATCTTGTGAGTCATTCAAGTTTTTCTTCTTCTCCCTCAAATCCGACACCATTTTTGAAAAGATTCCTTTTGTTAGGAGAGAGAGCGTTCTTCGATGGATTCGTCGTGAGATTATCTCAGAGTCCATTAGCCCTCGCCCCGTGTTTTATGAAACCGTTTTGGAAGAAACGAGCCTGGCGTTTTTTGTTTATTTAAAAACAAAGCGCCACTAATTAACATCATTCCAAATAAAAACACGATGTTGATGATAACAATAAAAATAATTTCGACTTCTGACAGCCATCATGCTAATCACAAACCCCCGTCGCCCTTACTCCCCTCCCGCCAACAACAGGAAAGTTTTAAAAACGGTACACCGACTTCGGGTTGCACAAAAACCTTGCAACACAAAAACCAGGCACGACTACCTGACATTTTCCCATCGCATCCCTCCCTCCTTTCCACTACCACACATCCTTCCAGCCATTAAATTTCCTCACAGCCGACACGAAATTCATCAAAAAACCGCGCGTACTGACCCAAAAGCGAGTTTCTATTTCGATAATTTCTCCTCAACCCCCTGCCCCTCCCGCCTCTCTTCTAAAATATTTACTCGCATTTATCGACCATAAATATTCCTTTCCTTGTATTAATATTTGAGAATATCATATTTCATTCATATGTGACGTCGGGGATGGTTTAAGAAAAAAAAAATTTATTTAATTTGAGTTCTGAGTGTTGTTTAAATAAGCGTGTGGCATCGCAGAAGCCATTCTACATTCCGTTTAGAAAGAGAGAGAGAGAGAGTAAGTATATATATACACGTTAAGGGGAGTTGAAGGCATCCCAAACTAACGAACCAACTCGCCGGGAAACTTAAGTCGTTGATTTATCGCTCCTTCGACGAATAAATCTAATAAATTTAATTAATTTAGAGTGCTTAATTAATTATCCAATTTCCCCAGCCACCCAGCCACCCCTACCTTCCCAAACTGCATTAATGCGAGGATGTTTCATCTAAAACACTGTTGCGTGCATCAAATCTCGAATGAGGTGGACTCGAGAGGAAAAATACCTATAAATACAGGTCCTCTGTCTGTGTTCGTTTCGTTTTTGGTTGGGAACCACTTTCGGACTTGACAAAAAAATTAAAAATTATTATGGTGTCTGGTTAAAGTCATGCGATTTCTTCTTTTCGTTCAACAACGGGGCAGGTGCTAATTCGACAAATGATTGCCTTAATACCATCCTAAACATAATATTTATTCACGAAGAGGTCGAGGGAGAGTCGAAAAAGACTTTTAAACCCAACCGGAAATGGATGTAGTGCAAGAAGGTGGTCTGATACGTTATCACGAAGAGTAAAATCGAGGTTCGCGAGTCGAACGATTTTGTACTTTTAAATGATAATTAAAGACACGACAGATTTGAGAGTCCCTCCATTACTGTTATCAACAAAGACCGGTTTGTAGAGCTACTGTTGCACACGACACCCTTCTCCACAGCACAAATCGATAAAAACTCCGAGAATGGGGATGAGAACATGTCTAATTATCGTCTTTATATAATAAACACGCGAAAGAAACCATTTGCATACTGTACCATTACCATATTTGTCTTGCAGTGGAAATCGATTCCTTCCGCCACGCTTAAAATCCAACTAGTGGGCTCTCGCAAAAGAAAAATAATAGTAGCCACCTTCGATCAATAGACACATCTTGGAAATAATGCGCAAAAAAAAAGCGAGAAGGTGGGTGAATTGTTAAGATTATAAACGGGTTCAAACGCATAATAGGTCTTGTTTCGGGTATCTGCTTCGAATATGAGTCATTAAATGGTTTTTTGTCCTCTCTCTCTTCTTCTCCTTCTCCATCTTCTGGTGTGAAAGAGTTCCCCAATGGGACATGTCCCATCGTCGACATCTCGTTGAGAAACCAGCTACGGCAATGGCGGGAATCGAAGTGGGAGTTACCACATTTCGAGTCGGAGCTCCATAATTAGCATGGGTGGGTCAGGGTCGTTTGTAGCACATGGATGTTTTCCCATATTTGGTCCAAACGTCTTGGGAGGAAGTTTTCGAAAATTGACTAATCTACCTATTTTCATTCCGGTCGTTTATAATGTCCATAGTAGGTTGCGACCGGTCGCGTGGGTGGACTGCGAGATGAGTTTTCAGAATCATATGGCTTGTTGGTAAACAAGACACAGACAAAAAAAAAAATGTGTAGCGATCTCGGGTTTTTGTCTTCTGGCCTGTGTGACGAGTTCACTGACTGACTTCGAGGCTTTTAACAATTTGGGTTGTGCATCACTTAAAAAAAAAATTTTTTTTCTTCCTCTTTAACCCTTCTAATGTCCTGTGTCAATAATGTGACCAATTATTGTTGGGTCATTACCAACAAAATTACCATGAAACCCATTTTCACCCTTTTCTTTGTTTAGGTGATTAATTTTTTAAAGCTTGACTTAGTTGTGTAAGCGACTTTCCAACCAATGAATATGGCATAAATTACATCCATAAATTTACTCAGCTCTTATGCTGGTTTATTTTTTGTGCCGTAGGATTTATTGGGATTCTAGATACCAAGACGTTACCTTCCAGAACGAGAAAAAGTAACGCCCTCTTACTCCACACACTTAAAAACCCCACAAGACATTATCGAGCTACTCGCTTTTTTCCAGTCACCCCGACACACTAAAAAAAGTGTGCGGAGCCACCATCCTTTTAAGTTAATAAAGAAGAAACGTCCAACAAAGTCGCAATTCGAGTCATCATCCTTGGCGTAACCTTTCTCAAAGTCATCTAGTTAATCCCCCCCGCTCAAAAGAATTTAAAAATTTGTTTCTTTCGGAGATCTCGTGACTCTTTTTCAACATGTATAGTACCAAAGTAATAGTAAGTATATAAGTTAATTACAGAAATAAATAATATTATAGCCTATTACAGTCGCCCACGGTCCCTGCCGCATTTGGTTATCGTTCCAGACAGGTGTTCGTCCTACCTCGCGCACTTGTTCTTTGACTATATACACTCAACGAAAACAAATCCCCACATGGACCGTATATCATTCGAGAGAGAAAAATAAATAAATGCGACTGAAAGGAACAAAATCATAACTTTTACATCATTTCCCAACAAAAGGCGAATTACCAAACTGTCAGGTATGAAAACATCACTATCCGGTTGGTTTACGACACCACAAGCCTGGTGGTCATAAACAAATCAAGTATGCCAAGTATGTAAATTGCTACGCTGGCACCGAACCTTCCAACACTCGAACGCTATTTCTTTATTTTCCTCTCCAAAAATCTCAATATCCACGCCTACCTTTCCTACTTCCGCTCGAAACCTTGACGAAGTTGCTCGCAACCTCTTCGCAAACTCTACAAACACGCCCCTGACCCTGCGCCTCGCTACGAAAACAGCGCCAACACACACACTAACGCAATCAATTTTTTATTATAATGCTCGTGATAATGATAATAACACCGATGATAACAACAACAACAACAACCGAAATTTTATTTACACGCCCTCAAATTTTGATGAATTAAGCCAAATAAAAAAAATCTTTCGGTTTGATCATTTGCGGCTCCACAGCAACAACACAAAATCAGCCATGTTCTTCACCTCCTGACCTTCATTTAAAAACATTGTTGCTACCCGAGGAGTAATGAAGTAAATTCGGTGTGAGAAACCCACTCCCGTGGCATTTACACAATAACACGCACGTGCAACACGTGGGTTGACACGTATCAAACACACACAAACCAAAGAGTAAGCAATAGTTTCGCTACCCAACAACCACTTCTTTCACCTTATTCCTGACACCACAACCCCCCTTCCACAGACAAAAAACAATTTTCTCGACCAGAGGCCATCCTCCTCCTTTCCAAATGATTTACAATTCATTTGTACGAAAAACCAAAAATGGTACCCTTGAGCCTGATATTGATTAATGAACGATTCGAAGGTTCCAATTCTCGTTGTCACAAAACCTTAAACAATAAAAATTCCGCGAGCGATTCGATAAGACCGCGATAAACGCGAGAGTGGGTGTTGCGTTTCTCTTCCTTCTATATTCACCCAAGAAAACGCTAAAACGCTTCCAATTATCTAAATCAATCGGATTAAATTGACGGTTAGACTTCCTTCATAAATAAATAAAACAATAATAATAATAAAACTTCTGGAGGATTCGTGATGTAGACCGGAAATCCGATCCGGATGGTCCATTCCGTTGAACGAAGATATCTTCCAACACTTACCTTTCAAATTTGATTTTCTTTTCACAAATTTTTCGGGGATTTTCTTTCTTTTCTCATTGAAAAGTTTTAATTCGATCCCAAGAAAGCGTCTGCATATCGATAACAATAGTAAATAAATTATTAACAGGAAACCCGTTAAGTATTTACTTACCAAAAATTTATTTAAACTCTTGAAAGCAATTTTAAATTGCGTGAAGTTTTCTCTTTTTTATACCGTCGACCGGGGATGCTTTGACACAAATAATTTCGAGCCACCACCCCGCCCGCCGCCGTCTCATTTATTTCACAAAATTTAACGAACCGTAACTTTTTTCTTCCCTTTGTTTACCTTATGAGATTAATCCAAAGAGGTTCGAAAGCAAACACTCCGGGGGATTGTTTGAAAGGGACAAAGAAGAATTTCGAGTTTGGCGCTTTAAGTAAATTTGACCGGAGCTAATTTTCGAACAAAAATCAAACTAAAATGTTTACACGAATTATAATAACTCCAATTAAAACCGGCGGAAATTCTCGAATACGAAAAGGGGAAACCGTGGTTAAAAATACAAAACTGAGGCACGACAGCAAAATTGACACACCCAAGAATCAATTTGCAGGGGAGTGTTTAGCGCTCGTAATAGAAGATACAGAAGAAGATCCAATACTAAAGGGACAAAACACTAAAAATGGCCGTGGGTTTTGAAACACACGATAAAGAACCAAAAATCACGACCGGAAATTTGGAAGAGAAGAACTACACTTCCCAAAGTGGCCTGGTGTAGGATGAATGTTGTTGGAAGTGTGCGGTAGTTTTGAAACAGGAATCGGAAGTGTTTTTGTAATCCACGGTTTCTTCTCACACAAGACTAAAGAGTTTAGTACGAATGGTCTTTTGATTCTCTGCTGTAGTGATGATGACTTCGATTATGACTGTTTCGTTTAGTGCTGAGATTCAACTGTCCATTTGAAAAATATTGTTTAGGTAGGAGGCCTGGTGTAGTGATTAAAGCGCTCGAATATAGAAGTTATGGTCGTGGGTCCAAATCCTCCTCCCGCAACCTGTTACACTCAACAGTAAACTAAACTAAAAATTTAACAAGAATCAGCTCAAACCCATAATTCCAATTCAAAGCCCTAAGAAGTGCAGAATCATGTAACAGGACCAACAGAAGAACACAAAAACCAGAATCGAGTGATGTGGACGAAGGAAGAAATCCAAAATGGCGAAAGGCAATTGAAACAATACAACAACCAAAACGGAAGGAAGAAATAGGAAGAACCAAAACATCTAGGCGCTTGAAGCTTAAAAAACTTTCTCAACAAAAAATCAAAGCTTTGCAAAAAATATGACAGGACCAGAAGCTCCCAAAATAATCTAAAAGAAGACAACACTTGAACCGAGAAACGAGACCAACAGCATTTGAAGAGAGCTGCTTTACTCTCTCAAATATCGATTAAACAAACAATACAAAGAGAAAAATGGCGGATGGAAAGTTTCAACATTTAGCAAATGACTCACAAACCAATATTTTTTCAAATTTCAAAAAAAAGGGGGGGGCACTTCAACAAAGAAAACCTTCGGAACTTTCAAAGACCTCTCTCTCGAAAAGTGAAATTTTTCTCTCTGGAAACTCGATTGTGACTCACATCTTTGTAATTAAAGTGGCAGGATTATGCTAATCTTATCATTAGGTAACCTAATCCGTTGACCCTAACTGAATTATTTTCTTTTTCAAAATCGGATTGTCCAGCTGCGTAAGTTCAAGTTTCATGCTTCCAGCACGAATCCGAACCTCCGTATCTCCTCCATCTCTCCATCGGGTGGGGATTAATAGATCCAAGAATTCGGAGACGGTGGCAAAATTTCGCCTGCCGAGAATTTGACAACGGGACACCAACCGACAACAAAACAAACCGACCGGTTCGGCTCTTTTTTTTTGGCCCGAGATAAAGGTTTTTAAGTTACTTTTAGGAGTTACTTAATCCTTTAGCCCCCTCCTCCTCCTCCTCCTCCCTGGTATTTCTATTTATCACCCGGTTATTCTAGCAATCCCCGGAACTTGATCTAGTCAACTTAAACCCAATCAGACGCTTTCTTGAGATGAGTTACTTAAAAGTGAATGTTAAGTCAATTCTGACCAACTTAAAAAGACAAAAAACATTTAGTAAAAATCACAGTTTTTATGTTTTCCACACAAAAGAAAAACAAGAAAACAAACACAATCCATTACACCAACACAACATTTTCGCTCCATCACATAAAAATTTATTTATAAATAGAAATCCAAAAAGAGAAAGAAAAACGGACCAAAATAATAATAATAAAGGTGGGCACGAGGTGTCTCACATTTCAAAAATCATTTTCCAAAATTCAACTGATCGAGAAACCAAAAATGCGATGATGCGAAAAAGAGAAACAACAAAAAAAAGACCAGTGGTGTCAAAAAGCACACACCTGACCTCCCCGCCACGAACAAATTATAAAAATTTTTATACCCTTCGATTTGGGCGGAAGTGCCAAGTATGTGCTTTCATACAACGTGATTTTATAATATTAAAAATTCAAAATCTAAACAAACCAAGCATGCACCACCAAACAAAAAAAAATTCCTACTTTAATTACATAGTTCTCAATACTACATAACTTTCATAAATAATTTTTTTTTTAAATTTTAAATTTGACTAAAACCGATCGATTTGGTTTGTCAATAAAAAAAAAACTGTTACGAAAACGTTTGAATAGATAATATTTATATATATAACTCAGTCAACTAAAAACCACCGGGAACCATTTCCACTTGATCTATATATAAATATATACATTTATGCATATTCCTGCGGGTTGGGGAGGAAGGACAATCAATGACATGTTAAACACGCCCGCTTTACCTTCGCGAACGATTCAAATTTATCTAAATTAGATAATAAACACAAAAAAAAACTTATTGTATTAGCATTGACTATGTTATTTGAGATCTATGGGTGACTTTCTTTTTAAATTGAATGAAAGAAAGAAAGAATACAACTAACACAAAAGAGTCAAAACCCCTCCCATCCACCCCCGAACGGTGATAGTGGGATAGATAACATTCGAGACAGACAGAAGAAATCACCGTCACACCCGGGTGGAAACAACAAAAAGAAAATTCTACGAGTAGGAAATAGTTTAAGATCGTGGGTGACCACGGGTAAGAGTGTAGCCGAGGCCTGACAACAGATAAATTATTAGAGAGTAGACGAAGAGGTGGAGGACGTTGACTAAACCCAAACTCAAACGTGTTACGCAAACGAAATTAAACGTTTCTGAAGATTATAAAATAAAATAAAAAGTGAGAGCAGACAAGATGAGGACAGCGATCGGAGGGCGGAGGGGGTATACGAAGAAATCAGCTTTCGGAATCCATCAAAATAGAAAAAGTGAGTAGGAGTACATGTGTTCGAGAAAACTTGTTCGTAGACGGAATAAGGTTGAAATCATTACGAGAGCAGACTGATGATGATAGTAGTCAATTTTTCCTCTTAAATCTAATGCCAGACAAAATTAAATTGATGTCAAATTTAAATTTAAATACTCAAAACAATTTGTTCTAGAACGGGACGAGAATGAAGGCGGCGGTCGGCATCGATAGTGATTTAGATTTCTAATGAACATATGTCTTTGGTCAGTTTTCAACGTCCTATCTACATCCTGGATGAAGTAGAGAGCACTGTCCGGCCCATCATAACAAAGGGCAAAGTATATAAAATGGCAATCAGGCCAGTCCGCATGTATGCGTCGGAATGCTGGGCTGCCATATAAATAGCAGCTTACTACAGCAGACATAAAAATGCTGCGTTTGGCAGTAGGAGTGACTGGACAAAAATTCAAAATGCCTAAGGTTCAGCGAATGTCACTTCCGAAAAGCTGTAGGCTGCGGCAGTATGAGAGGAGTACTCTAAACCAGCCCACAATATTCCATGAAAGAGGAAGACCGCCAACTATAAGATGGGGAAAGATACAGTAAGAGACAGCAGGACAGGCTATCCCCGAGAAACTATACAAGAAGGAACTACCCTTCTAACCCTAACACGGAACTAATATCTCTCAGAAGGACAACAATCCAACTCATCTTCAGATGTTGGAAATGAGCCGAGCACTCAACCTCCCGACTACGACTGACAAGTAGATCAAAAGACTACCAAACAATCACCCAAATCCTCACCATCAAGGGGAGGAAGACCCATCAAACATCCTCGACAGGTACATAAAAAGACATCAACAAACCGCATTCGAGTCCAACAGACCGAATGCACATTTCGCCATTTGACTGCCACAACAAATTGACATGCCGCGAGGTCTGCAATTTATCTACCTACTCATCAGCCACAACTAAATAAATAAAAAAAAGTGTTCACCCTTCCCTTCATTCAATCTAAATTATCAGGACATTCTCAACAATCCACAAATCGAAACATATATAAAAACCATTAAGTACATATAAAACCTCATTTATCTACCTTCTAAAAATAAAACACTTCAAAACACATTTCAAATTAGATAAAATAGACAACTGAACCTCCGGGACTGGAGATAGACAGGAAAAAAAAACTGACAAACCCATCTCCAGATAAAAAGAATTATTTATACGAAAAAGAAACTGCAACTGATCGTTTATACGAATTATCTAACAAAAATTTGAAAGCTTGTTACGACTTCAGGGACACATTTATCCATTCGAGTCAATAACGTTTCCATCTAACAGTTATTTATATATGAATCAAACTTAAGTACATACAACAAACCAAAAATCGATCGGCTGGTTATTTTCCTTTTTTGTTTTTATTTATATATATAATAAACTAACTAAATAAAAAATTGTCTCCGAAAAATAGAGACGAGACAACGATCTTTTCCCTTAAAATTATCTAGGTGACAGCTATATATGTATTTGTAATGAGAACTATCACCTTTGGCACTGGAACGGATTTGCTAATAAAAATTTTTATCTATGAATTCGTCACCATTTGTTTACAACAAACGCCTAATTAAAAAAACACAACAACCAATAAATAAATAAGTTAGATTAAAAAATTATTAATTAATTTTATACATAGATAAAAAAATCTTGCCACGAAACTTTCTTTTCCTCTCATAATTATTTTATCTAGGAGCCTTTCCAACTTTCGTTATTTAAAAATTAATTTCCTTTTTTACAAATACTAGACAAAAAAATTTACAAGATTAATAAGTGACGTAAATAATTTTTTTTTTACCCATTTTTATTCATTTATTAATTTTATCTTTTGCTTTTACTTGGATTAGATAAACTTTGGCCAGTGGTTAATTATTACCTTCGATTTAAAGGGATTCCGTTTACGTCGAACGTGATCGACTTTTTATCTATATATACGAGTTTTTGATTCGGTAGCAAACGAACGCGACCCGAAATACAAAAAAATAACTACTATCTAAGGAATTATCTACGCTAGCTAACGTGTTATGGCCATGTTAGAGAGGTTAATGCTTCTCCTAAGGGGAAGAACTTTTTTTTTTTAATACGCTAATCAGGTGTCGATTCATCCGGATTATTTTTTTTTTATGGTCCAGTTGATTATCTATTTTAGATAAAATTTTTGCTACGAACTCGATCGGTCAAATCGAATCGAAAACGGATCGAACCTGAAACCGTGTTTCAAAAAAATTAAAACGAACCGAGAGGATGGAGGAAAATCCAGAAATTTTTCTCCGGATTTTATTTTCAGGTTGATAAAACATTTCGAAAACGTTTCCCCCCGCGGCGAAGAAGTCATTTTCGGATAATTGGCGACAAACCTAACTACCTGCACCCGATTTATCGGTTAATCTTAAAAACGAAATTCACTTCTGGGACTGGTGTCAACCTAAACCACCTCCCTCTTCCAACTCCTCACCAAATCCTCTAAACAAGATACGGTCCATGCTGTTGTTGGACAAAGACCAAGACTGTGAATAAGGTCCTTCGCGAAACGAAAAACAAACTCAAAAATTTAAAAAAAAAAAAATTTATGATTAAATAACGGTACCTTCCCATCCTTTCAAATAAAAAACCCTTCAGCGTCCATTCACGAACAATACTCAATAAAAAAATTTTTTTTTGTAATTTTATTTTAATGTTAAATAACAATTAAAAGAAATTTCGTTTGTGTAAACAAATTCGTAACAAATTCATAAAAATTTAAGCACTAATAACAAAAATAATAATAATAATGATAAAATGCCGCTATTCATGTGCAAAGGAAAAAACATGCACAAACCACACAAAATGTTGTTCAATCTTTTGTTTATTTATTTATTTGCTTTTCCCAGACTTAGATAATGAAAGACAATTAACGGGGAAAAATTTTTCTTTCTTTCTTTCCTTCCTGCATCTAATGCGTTTTTAAATTTAAATAAGAAATTGTGGTTTATACAGTGTCAGAATCGGTTACAAATTTAAATTAAAAAAATAAAATTTTTTTGAGACAGCTTCCCTGTCGCTCAAGGCAGGCGACAAGACTGAACAACACATCGAGACATTTCTTTCTTTTTTATTTTAATACAGACAAAACAAAAATTAAAAAGTACAGCCATGAGACAGCAGAACCATTGTCTCACCTCTGCGGATGAGAGTGCGACATGTGAGGATGTGGAGGTGGATACCCTGAGTGCGGCAGAGGAGAAGGACACGACGGTTGTCCGTACCCGCTTCCCATCATCGGACTCGGGCTCGAGCAGGGAATCAGGTGAGAGGGAGGACTTTGGGCGTGAGGATGCGGAGGTCCCATCATGTGGTGCTGATGAGGACTTCCCGGATAATGTTGCAAATGCTGCTGACCCATGTGCTGGTGCGAGTGAGGGCTACCCCCGTAAACAAGCTGTCTTACTTTTTGCTCCTCGTCGCTTATGTTGTACGTCAGCTCCGTTTCCTCGAATCCCGTCGCTGACATCCTTTGGTCTCCTCCGACGGATGAGGGCGCCGGGTCCGGAGAATTCAGACAAGTTTGGATTAAAGCTTTCCCAGCCTCTGACGTGATCATCGGCTGAAGTTTGCGAGTCGCAAATGTATATACATGACCAGTTTCTGATGCTACCAGCAACATGACTTGAGTGCCCGTTAAAGTGGACAATTCATAAGCCTGGAATGAACAACCAAAAAAAAAACAATATACAATCTTTTTGTCCAAGGTACTCATTGTCTACTAAATAATGACACATGCACAACACACACACACACACAAAACACGGGCCACATACACGAAAATCATTCAAAATCCCTTTTTTATTATTATCATCATTATTACGTTTTATTGTTTGTATATTTTGCAACTTTGCTACGGTTCATTTATTCAACTCCTATTAGGCAACGTTCCCTCCAGTTAAATATTTAAGGTTTGGCAGGATATATTTAACTCCGAAATTTCCGTCAAATCATGTTTTACAATGTAATTATCATCCCAATATTTGAATATATAAACAAAACTCCTTAACTCCCGTAAAATTATTTTGACTCAAATTAAAATTCTATTTTCCCCTGTCAGAAATTATTTAAAACACACATTCAAAAATTTCTCTCCTAATTTATGAGCCAAATCCGTCTAAAATCAATCCAAACCTCGCTTTCCATTATACTGTTTATTTATTTATTTACGATTTTCCGAGAATCTGGCATAAAATCAGTCGACTTTTGTCCGCCATTTAAATTCTTCCCTAAAACACTCACAACTTTTCTCATTCACGACATAAACTTCAAACGTTTAAATTCACAAAGGAACTTAACATAAAACCAAAACAACAATTTTTAAATATAAACCTCGCTATTTTCGAAAATCTCCGTCGCAAACAAATTCCCTCAACCATTCAAAATTTATTTCGAAAATCATTGAGTCTCGATTTGTGCGTTATTATAAGGCAACCTTCTCAATGTTCCAAAACATTTTTATAACACGAAAATGACTTTATTTGTGGTTTGTAACATTCGCGCATAATGAGACCTGAATATTTACATAAAACAACCAAAAATTAATTGTTTTGGAGACTTTAATAACTTCTCCAATACACATCAATAACTATAAATACTCATTTAATATGTTCAGTGTCTTGTTTAGCGTGTTTAGCGTTTTTAAAGCTAAACGTTTCCAACATTAACGACAACAACCTATTCAGAGTTTGTTTAACGCGAAACTGAAATTTTTTTGCGGTTTTCATCATTCGCACAAAACGAGATCTGAATGTTTGTCGATAAAAATCCAGAAAATCGATTTTAAATTTCCCTTCCAAGCTTCGCCATTTTAGAAGAACCTTTTGTGAAAATTTCTACAGATGTAAATGCACTGCCATCTACCATCTATCCCATCTACTATTTCTTTCTCTTGCCTTTTCTCTACCTTTCTCTCCTTCTGTTTGTTCTTTCCCTTTTGCTCTATCTCTCTCTTACTCTCTTTATCTGACTATTTCTTTCTCTGTTTAGTTGAATATATACTTCTACTTCTTTTTGGTTCCTGTATATTTTTGTATATATCCCGCTCTTTAATAAGGCCTTGGTACTCAAGCTTTTTCCTTCCCGGGCCAAATTTCCATTGCGACTAGGCCTCACGACTTATCAAAACAAACTTTTTACAAGCCCGGGTTTCAACGTATACAGTCCACCCTCAGGGCATCATCTGTCAGTCTGTTTCTGTATGTATTTCCTGTTAAAGATGTATTGAGGGAAACAATGTTAGCAGTTTCTGAGCTCCAACATTTTCTTACTAGTCAGGCACTATAGTTCAGACTTAACAATGAGCAACCGACCTTTCACAAATTTTCACTGAATCTGTTTCCACTGGGCCACTCAGTAGAGCTTGGTGGGTCGCATGTGGCCCGCGGGCCGGAGTTTGAGTACCAAGGAGTTAGGGTTTCATTAAAAAAGATAAAATATAAAAATTGTTTTTTCTTTATACTTCTTTCTTCGTATTTTCCTCAACCTATCACCGCTTCTTCTTTATACTGGCGTTTTAGATGTCGTTTCTTTATTTATACTCTTAGTATCAATTTCACTCTTTCTCCTCTCTTAATCTCTTTATCTGACCATTTCTTTCTACCTCTTTTGTTCATTCTTTCTCTGTTTAGTTGAATATCTATATCTACTTTTCTCTCTCTCTCTCTCTTTATCACCTCTTTTTGTTTTGGTATCACTTCCCTTTCATATCATTAAATTCCTCTCTTTATACTGTCTTTTTTCTTTCTACTTTTATATTTTCAATTCCACTCTTTCTCTCTCTATTACTTGTTCTATTTGTCCTTTTCTCTTTCTTCCTATTTCTCCCAATCCTCCTATCTCTAAATTTAATTCTCTATAAGTATAAATATACAAAAATATATAAAATTGCGTTTAAATATTTTTTTTCATATTCTGGAATCATTACAATCGGAGAGTTAGCATGTCAGTTTATCTATCAAGTCCTGTGTAACTTCTCCAAATAATTTTTCACTTCTTCCTCACTCCAGATAACAATTCGCAAAATAATTAAACAACCACGACAGAGAGTAACACCACAAAATACTCAACCAAAACCGTTAGTGACACAACCCTTTAACGTTACACCCACAAACTACTTCTTGTCAGTACAGGTAGCAGTTATTAAAAACAAATAAATAAATAACTCTGCCACTGGAGAAAAAAAAACAGAAGTTATGAAGTGTAACCATTCAAATTGTCACAAATAAATTCAATTGTCAAGAAAAAAATTTTAAAATTTTTATGTCAAATTTTTTAAAACGTGACAGACCTTCAAAGAAAAAAAAAAACTTAATTTTGGCGCCCAAGTTAAAAGGCAGTGACTCTTTAACAAGTTAGAAACGAAATTATGTGAGAGACCACATCAAATTTTTAAAATTTATGTTCGATATACTTTTAAGGATTTTTTTCCCTTTCCTAATTATTTCAAATTTTGACAATTTCCTCGAGATTATTTAAATTTATTTGTCGAGATATGATTGTGAGTTTTGTTTTCTGAAATTTTTAACTTCCAAAGATTGTGTCCGGTTTTTTAAGTTGAATTTATTAATCCCGTTTTTCACCTTTGGGTATAACTGGATGTGGGAGAGGAGTCGAACTCTCAACTATTCCTTCGCTGGCCAAGCTGACCATTCAACCATGGGCCTCCCACTGATTATGTCAATTTTTCAAATAAATTTACTTCAACATTTTCTGATCATCAAAGCTCTCTACCGAGTTATAAAATCAGCAAAATGTCTCCAAAAACGCCATGTTCCTTTCCAAAATTCCTCTCTGAATTCGACTTACTCCAATATGCACACATCACAAAACAATTCATTTCATAAATAATGCACGCTTATTTCGTTACCCACCCACTTAACTCATAAATCGATCAACAAGACAAAACAGTCATCCACCTCCAACACGGATACTCAAAATCCTTTCTAACCAAAAAGATCACCGAAAACTAGTTCACGAAGGGTCGAAAACCACATCAAACAATCGGAAATCAGATCAAAAACCCACAGAATCCATATAATCTAGGAAGGAAACAAGAAAACCCAAATTTCCAAAACGAAATCAGGTAGGAAGTAAACGGAAGAGAGGAAAGAAGAAAAAGAGCAACCGAAGAGCGAGATGCTGGACCAAACAGTCAATAAAAAAACCCGAAATTGGTGAAAAGCAAGTAGATTATCTCTTTAAATCTGTAAAAACGATTCGGTCAGCTCGAAAACATTATTTCATCTTTGTCTCATCGACACCTAATTGAATTTTCGTGTATATCTAACTTCCGACGCCGAATTTTCCTACCCGTCACCTGGTTCCCTCTTCAGCTCGAATCTTTTAATTTTCCATCTCAAAACATCCATTAATACCAACTTGTCTTATTTATTAGAACTCTTACTTCGTCCTCAACTCTCTGTACCCCCAAAAAACTGTTTTTCAATATTTTTAGATCTCTAAACCTAAACAGCAAATCGCCTCCATTTTTATTTATCGATTTCAGATCACCAGACAACTTTGATCGATCCTGACAACACCAAAATCGCAAGTAGCTAACACTCATCATCATGTGCCGACTCCGCGTGGAAGATTGGCAATCAACAGAACTATGGCGACCTTGGATGCTGTTGCTCGGATATCATACCGAACCATTTTCTTAGGTTCTTGAGCCACGAACTTTTTCTGTGTGTCTAGAGCGTCGCTTTTCCACTCCATGATGACCTGGAGTAGTTTGTTAACACATTAAGCTAACACCACAATCTCAAACCGATCAGTGCAAGATCTCCATGACCCACAACAACTCTCAATCGATAACCACAAAAGTCAAAAGTTAGCACTAACAAGAAACCTCCAAGAAATCAGAGAGACAAACCCCCAAACTACCGAAAACCAAAGCATCCAAATCAAATTTTTAGCAAACTCGACCCGACGACAAAAATTATGTATTCGGCTTATAACCAACATAACCCAAACCGACCATAACACAAAAAACCGAAGAGCTTATTAAACAAAAAAAAAAGTTAATAACAATCTATCGGACTGTAAATAATTTTATAATTTCCACGCGGTGAGGAAAAAAAAAGGGACTCCATTCAAAAAAATAAAAGGACCACAAGAAAAACCGCCTCGTTCCGCATATCTTATCGTTTTCTTTCAAATTTATTTAATTATTTATTTATTTTTGAGTAAACATTTCAAAATAATCTCGTCCAACACACACACAAAAATTTAATTTCGTAAAACCTGAAATCGTCAAGAGGGAAAACAGAAAAAAGGGGCCAACCGAAAATATTGTAAAAAGTCCGGGCTAACTACAAGACTAACATACGACTTCACACGTGCGAGTATGAATTAGTTATAAACCGATAAAAATCTCAGACTATGTGAAAATGGCCGTAAGGTTCTCCTCGGATTTAAACATAACAAAACAAGGCAGTAATTCTAATTAATGCAACCTACTGAATAAATACCTTTGGGCCTTATAATTAAGACAGCTGTAATTTTTCCGAAGACTTTGGATTTCACTCAAAAATGTTGTTTCTCGACTTTTTAAAATTCAATTCGCATCCCGTGAGCTTCGGTAGAGATCGCGGCCCCACGCCCGCCGGACACCGTATACAAACACCGTGTTTGCGGGAGCCCCTTGAGCCCCCACCTTCCGTCGGCAGGTTCCCGGCTGTGTCACTACCGGTTTGAGGGAACACTAAGCCGAGGGTAGATAGAGACATGGATGGAATGTTTTCCGAACACTTTTTATGACCTCTACCACCTTTAAAAATGTCGCGGAAGGAAAACGGGCCCCATAAAAGAAAAATCTAAAGCCTTTTTCAAAATTCCCGCACGTGTTTTGATTTTCGTTAAGATACGAAACCCGATCCTTCTCGACAACACAAATTTTAAATTTTTACAGTCCCAATAAAAGAGATGTTACGGTTTTAAATAAACTTTGATGGCCTCTTCGACCAAACAAAAAACGACTCAACAGACAACATCCCGGCTATACGACAGGGCTTTGACCAAAATTATCTCTTCGAACTCATTCGACGATAAAAAAAAATTCATCGGATCGCCCAAAAAACCCCATAAAACAACTTCCTTCGAAATATGTTCGCGTGGGCTTATTTTTTGGCTCACTTCCGCCCAAATCCGAAGTTCCTAAATCTTTGAGATTTAAAATCAAGTGGGACACGAGCGACAAACAAAAATCTAAAGGATCTGATCTCATGAATTGTATTTTCTTACAGCTTGCCCTCCCCCGCCCCCAAAAAACGAAGTCCGATATTTCCAATGCCACTTGGAAAAGTTGTGAACGAAGGAGAGGTTACCCAAAATATTTCCGCTTCTTTATTTAAATTTAAATGTCCTTTGAAATTTTTGACAATTTAAATCGGATTTTAAAGACTTTATGGCGATCTTATCTCTGAGAAATTTTGTAAAACGACCTCCCCCTCCTCCCCCTCCCCACATATCCTTGTGTATTTCCTCAGTCTGTCTGTCTGTCAGACTCTTTCCTAAAAATCCTTCCACCAAAATGTTTATATCTAAAATAAATTCGCGTGAATAATGTCAAACACACACTTTCTCCCAAACCGAAAAACAAATTCTCGTTTCGAATAATATACAACCCCCGATCCATCCACCCACCCAACCCCCAAACACAATTTTCGACGAAGACTTGTCTTTAAGACCTAATTCGTTCTGATTTACGACACGGCGTACCTTAAATTCAATTGATCGCTTACGAAAGGTAAACCGCCCAACTTAAACGACTCCTCCAAACACTTTCAAAACAAATTTACTCACCTCCCCCTCCCCGCCTGTGCTCCCGTTCCAAAACCTAACTTCGCTGTGACCGAAATGACCGCATGAAACGAGACTTTACCCAAAAATATGACGACTTTCTTTATTTTCGGTCTAAATTTCTGGTGTCCTTAAATTTAACATTTATTTTAGTGAATTACTACCGACGCATGCTTACTCAAATAAAGAAAAATTTTTGCTTTCAAAATGAGCAATATCTAAATTTATTAATCCCGTCGAGGATTTTTTTTCATTTTTCAAAATAAACAAATTTTCGAGCTCCGTTCAAATTTGTAAACACTTACAGCTTTTTGAGTTCTTTTTTTTAACGACAACCGCGTAAAAAGTGAGGTTCTAGAAACGTTGAAACCTTTTTTTACGCGACAAAAAACTGCAACCAAATTCTTAAGAACATTATCAACTGAAAGAAGAGCTTTTCGAAAAAGAATAAAATTCGAATCGGTTAATCGAGGAGCCCTTTGCAACTTTTTGTGCGGCCCGGCAAAGCACCAATATAATTATATTTATATTAATATATATGGACTCAGAATTGTACTTTCTTTTCTGTTTCCCTCTTAAGAATTTGAAAATTTTTGTTCTCCGACATTATTATTATTATAACATTTTTCTTATATTTATTTTTAATATTTATACTTATATGATATATATAAGACTATTTGAGTTATATTTGAATGTGCGATCTGCGTAAAGAATTTTATTCTGATAATGGCCGCCGGAGCCTTCCGTTAATCGGTTTTTTGAGTTTTTTCACCGCGTAAAAAAAGTCACACAATTCATGATGAGATTTAAAAACGTTCCGAACTTTTTTACGCGATCTGTAGTTAAATAAAAAAAAACTTCAAACGAATCAGTCAGCATTATCAACTGAAATTTGTATTTGTTCTCGTAATTTTCACCAAATCCAAACGGGAAGCTTTTCGAAATAGGGCCCAGAAATTAAGGACCAGGTTATATCCGGTTTAATTTGATTAAGTTATACTAACATGGAAGCTGAATAAAATTGCAACTACAGCTTGTTCTAAGAAGATGGACGGTTAGTAAAACTAACAAACTCGTAGTTAACCTCAATGTTCAGGGATGGCGAACCTTTTTTGATGTCCGTGCCACAAAGTCAAAAATTTTTAAATAAGGACGTGCCACAATAAAATTTCATCCGAAATGCTACCGTGGTGAAAACTATACCTAAGTATAAGTAAAGCAATTCTTCTTTAGACAATTTTATCCAATACGAATCTTAATATACTTCAAGAGAATCCATGTAATATTTTAATACTAAAATTTATAACTTGACGGTTGTAGTTATCGTACTAAGATAGGTATGCAGTACTACAAATTTATATACTAAATTATAAATTTAGTGCAGATGAATAATTTTTAATTACTTCTAAAAAAAATTAATTTTGTTTTTGTGCGTGCCATCAAAATTTTCAAACGTGCCATAGGTTCGTCATCCCTGTTCTAGACAACAGATCAAAAATTTTGAGTTGGTGTCAAAGCCACGGTATCCAAAACTCCAGCCCCGTTTGGGTTTATTATCCGCACAAAAACAAATCAAAGAGACTCGTTTTATGCGATTTGAATCAAAGTGAGTAGGTTTCCGTTAGCAAGGCTCCATTTCCACAGGTTTTGCGAGTTCAACAATAAACCCACAAACTCCAATCGCGAATTTTTCCAGGGCGAACCTAAATAGTGTCCAGTTCCATCGCACGCACGCAAAATATAAAATTACCCGGCGATAAATTTCAACTGAGAATCATCTCTGGGGTGGTACGCCAACGTCTAAACCACCACACCAGACTCCTCTTCGAGAGAAATAAAAAAACCAAAAACATCACGTCAAGAGAAATCGACCTGAACTTCACCTTGCCATCTTCTTCCCACATGAAGAAGAAAAAGAAAAACTCTGAATCATAAAATAAGGCAGAATATAAGTGACAAAAACCGACAAAAACCGTCTCAACGAACCTGAACCCGTTCCGATTTGGTACAAACTCATTTATTCCTCCATTTTAAAAACCTGCGCCCAGCATGAACTTCACATATTCGTATATTTCGCCGAAGCAAAAATCTTTTTAAACGTAAATGAAAAACCTCATCCTCCCACACAATTAAGCTAATTAAGATCTACAATATCAGAAAGTCAGGTACAAACAAGTTACAGGGGAAGTCAACAAATAACATTTTGATTTGGTTCCAAATTTCCATCTCTCTCTCTCTCTCTTCTTTTAAATAATCCACGATTAATAAAAAAATATATATTTCAGTCAAAGAACTTAATTTAAGAACCTGAATTCTCTCTCTCTCTCTCTTTTATCTTCTGTAAAGAGATCTCCTGAGATAATTCTGTTAGCTTCGATCAGGTTGTCGAGTTTTTCAGTTAAACAAAAAAAAATTTGGCCACGACTCCGAAATCAATGAATGAAGTCAAACCTGAAGCAGGAAAAATAATGTCACGGTTTCCAATATTTTGACTTTGTGTTAGAAATTCTTCGGCCGTGTAAAAACAAATTTGAACATCTCAAAATTTTTTTATGACCACCCACCCCTTCACGAAATTTTTTTTAAAAACCGTTAAAACCCCAGTAAAATTTAATGATCACAACCCGAAAAACAAATTCCAAATTTTCAATTCCACCATGTTAATAATTTAAATTAAATTAAAATTTTCAAATTTCGAAAACTCCAAAAAAAAGTGTTAAGATAAACATTTTAATCATAAAAAAAATATTTTAGCAATATCGCCCAAATTTTTAAATTTGGTTTAGTTCGAACTTGTAAAGCTAATTTTGTGTTCTTCTCTCTTATCAATTTAATTGTAATTTAATTCTTTTAACTTTTTTCAAGATGGTGGAATAAAAATCAATTAACAGATGAGATTAGTTGCCAGGAGGAAGAGAGAGAGAGAGAGAATTTCTTTAATTTATTTTAAAAATACTTTAAATAAGTAATTAATTAATTCAAATTTGATTTCAATTAAAATATTGTTAATAGAAAATTTTCGAAAAGGAAAAAACAGTTAGACTTGGATGACTCACGCAATCCTCTTCAAACCCCGAATGAGCTTTCAAAATTTTTTTAAATAAATTAGCACCATTTCCAAACTTTGCGCTCTTCTGTCATCAATTTCTTTCTGTTTCTCCTTCAACAACTTCTACCTGTCTTCAGGTACAACACTTCGAGTGGTTTATAGTTTTGCTGTATAAGAACAGCAGTGTCTTAGCCCCAGAAGCGAATTTACCCAAAATGTCACTATTGGGTAAAAGTTACTCCCCGTCGAGGTTACCTAATTATTATGCTGAATGTTATCTGAAGTACCCAAGTGAATAGCATTTGGAGAAGAGTTTGACGGGTCCTCTTTAAAATATTTAAACGCAATTTTACAAATTGGTGCCCCGTTTTCCAGCCTTAATTTTTGGGTATAGGATGCTGGAGAAGGATTCGAACTCACAACCATTGCGTCCAAGTCAAGAGCTTAACCACTACACTACTCCTCCCACAATTCTTTTACAAATTTACAAAATATACTCAATACCGCGAAAGCCTTCCCGAAAATGAAGGAAGATTGTATTACAAAATCAATCAGGAGGAGTAAGAAGAAAGTAGAAGATAGCACTAATCAGGGACACTAAAAATAAGAAGAGAGAGAGAGAGGATAAGCGGAAAGTATTTAGAAGAAAGAAAACTGCTGTTGCGAGATAAAAACAAATAGATAAAAGCAGAAAGGAAAAATTATATTATAATATATATAAATATAGACTAATATAAATAGTCTTCTTGTTAATTTAATTTCTTAATTTCCATCTATAAAGTCCAAAAATTCAAAACACCTTCTTGCCGGAAGAGAGCTTTGACTTCTTTCCACCTACCCTTTCCTTATTTTTAATTATTATTTAAAAATAAATAAATAAATTATGGACTGACTTTCAAATAAATAAATAATTAATAATATTATTTGGTTAAGTTTTAATCCCGTTTCTTCACCCATTTTTGGTATAACAGGACACAGGAGGAGAATTCGAACTCGCGACTAACTTCTTACTCAGACACTTGACCACTATACCACAGACCTCCCTCCCAACTTCCAATATATTAAAATTTAAGGTACCTACGTATTAATGCCACCGCAGCTACAAATTTTGAGATGGTTTTGCCAAAATTTCAGTGAATCTTGATCGAATATCTCAATTCATAGAAATAAATTTTCGTAATTCAATTTCAACAATTCCGCCATGTTTTTAAAATACCATTTTTAAACAAAGTCACTTTTTTATTCAAATACTTAAAAAACTAAATAATACTCCAAATTTAATATTTGGATTTAAATTTACAAATTTGATGGCTTAGTTCTAATTTATTATATATTTATAGCGCACTAGCGCAACTTCTGCTGCGGTGTTAATACGTTAGTACCAAATTTAAATATCGAAAGCCATTTATTATATAATTAATATATTTATTATTTATTTATTTATATTTGTTATTATAGAAATTTAGATTTTAATTATTGAAATAAAAAAAGTCTCAAAAGGATGAGTTTGAAATGAAGAACCGAAGAATGTTTTCAGATTTTGCAAAATTTCTTCGGTACTTGGGGGTAAGAAGAACGCAAAAAAATTTTTTAATTGACAAATTAATTAATTTATTTGAGTTTAAATCCCGTTTAAACTCTAAATTTAAACTCTAAAGATAAACAATAAAATTTAAAAGGATTTGAGAGAGGATTCGGACTCACAACCATAACTCCTACATTCGGGCGCTTTAGCACTACATCCAGACCCCCGCCCTTAAATTCTGAAATAAATAAAATTTTACCCCCCAATTATACGGACCACTTAGCCACCTCACTACCCAAATTTGAAAAATAAAAATAAAAAAATTTTCCCACAGCATCCCATTTCCTATCAAACTTTCTTCTACCGACGTTGAGGAAACCAATTTGAAGAAACCAATCTTTCAAATCAAAAAACAAAATGGCGTCATTTCAACCCAAAATCTCCAATTTCCTTCACTATTAAAAATTTATTTATTTATAGAATCGTCAACCACAATTAGAAGTATGATTTTGAAAACGGACGACTCATGGAATGCTATCAGAATTCCCTTTTTTTATGCGGTTTTAGCAACCGCACGAGGCTATTTGCTAATGATTTTAATTACTATCCCAAATCACCTCCGGGCTAAATTTTTGTGTTTCGTTTTTCTCTCCTATTTCTTTTCCTTCGACACACGTGCACTAAGGGATTCCCAAAGACAGGACCCCTCCACTCACACAGACCTGATTTCGCTTCGGGTATTTTTCGCATTAATTTTACTTATCAATTTTTTTTCTTCCTCCTCCTCTTCTTCTTCAAGAGCAATTCAAGCTAGCCAGAGATTGAGATGAACGATTATATCTAAGTCTAAGGCCAAGAATTTTTATTTTTAAATTTAACTTTAATATACAGGAAAAATTTTTCCTCTGAAATTAAGTGCATTCATTAAACAAACAGACCCAGAGAGATGATAAATATTTATAAAAACCTCACACCAAGTTCTCGAACTTGACTATCATATGCTGATTAGTGTTTTTATATTTTTCCAAAAACCAATTCGACCAAAACCAAATAACCAAAGCAATCATGTTCCTAACCTCCTACAACAACCTCCCCCACATACGGTTTGAAACCTACCCAAAATAACAGGATACAGAATATTTCTTCAAACCTGTTCAAGGTGATTTGATAAATAAATTAATTACACACCTGCATCATTGCTAGTTTTAATTTTTAGTCAACTATGAAATTAAAATTGAACAAAATAATTTCTTCCTATTTCAAACAACAACATCCTCCTACTCCTCTCCGAACAAAAATTTTTGAACTTTATGAATCAAAAAAAAAAAATTTCAATTAGCAGATTAAAAAAACCATAAAACAACGATAAATTTGTTTTGGTCTTCTGCCTTTGAAAACAGTCTGAGTCATTAAAAAAAATTTTAATTACTTCTAAAAAGAGGAAGAAGAAAAAAATCTCATGTTTTTGTGGAGCTTTATAAACAGTTGCATTTAAAGACTTGAATTGTGCTTGAGACGAGAAGTGGAAGAGAGAAAAAAAAAATTCTGTTAATTACAATCCCCTGACCATCATTCACTTGTGTCAATGTTTGAATTTATTCTACTACTTTTCAACTAACAGTCTGTTATGTTTGATTAAAAATAATTGCAAAAGACTTTTTCTTTTACCCTCCTCATCTTTAACATCTTCTGTTGAGAAGTTTCATTGATGGGAGCAAAAATTTTTAGTTATCATTTAGTTACTTTAGTTTTAATGAATTCAGGAGGAATTAAATTTATTCATGAGTTTTGGTTATTTTAAAAGTCGCCTTTTCAAGAGGGATCCTCGAGAAATTAAGGAAATAAATAAATAAAAGATGAATATGTGATTATCAAAACATTTCCAACAGATGGATGCAGTAGGTGTCGCGACTGCGCCGCCGTGATATGACAGACGCACGTGCTCAATGGCCTATTAGTACTATATGGGTCCCCGACACACACACGGCGTGTTTCCCCCCACCGAATTCTATTTTGGTTTTGTACATTCTCAAAAAGAACGACACCAAGAGGGCCCTCTTCTCTACACCTTAATCCCCTTCTTACCTTTTTCATAATTCCAGTCTTTCTTTTAGAAAAAGTGGTATATCTCCTAAGTTTGTTGTCTATGTATTCCATCTTTATTTTGACTCGTCCCTTAGTCTTTTTCCCGTTGGGCGGAGGAGTTTTCTTATTTTGTTGTACTTGAGTGTATCCATCGTCCACAAGATCTGAACTAATGTCTGTGTTGATGGACAACGGTTGAGATGTCATCGGCCTTCCTCCCGACACTTCTTGATCGAAACACACATCTGAGGATGTCCTTTTGATCCCTCTTGGGATTCCCACATTACACGAAGTTGGTAACATTGTGGCACGTGAAATGGCGGTGTTCAAAGAGCTCGATGCCCGGCCGTGTCCTGAGTACATGTCCGGAGAGCTTTCGCCGCTCAGCATAGACATGTTATAACCTAAATTGAAACGGGTATCACGGCCCCCGCCCTGCGCCTCCATGGCTAACATGTACTCACAGTCGACACGAGCACTATCTCATCACAAAATAACATTTGTAAATAATCACATCAACCGTGTTGCAACACCGGCTTATCGATTGTAAAAAGAAAATAATACACGATAACCATTTTGGATTCACGACCGCACAACGACTGATCGTAATTTGACCCTATCTGCGCAGTGGCGCGAGTCAAAAGAAGGGGAGACAAAAAGTAGTCCGCTTTTTATTTCACTATTTTCTCTATTATTTAACCTTGAATACCGGAAAATCTCACTAAATATTATTAAAAATATATTTTTAACACCATCGCTCTCCTCGTTCACGATGCTAATTGTTTTCAACACTAACAAGATCGGATGAATACAATAAAATCAAATCAATTCTCCTACCTCCCCCTACTCTTCCATATTTAGAAGTCGCTGTTGCCAAATTAGGTAAAGTTCGCCTTGTAAGGAAAACAAAGAACCGCCCATTGAAGAGAGCAGAAATTAAAAATTCGTTGTAGTTCAATACGGTGTTTAAAATTACTGTTTCTTATAGTAAAAATAAAAAAAAAAACATGGTCACGGAAATGAAAAAGGGCTGAACTTTGACGCCAAATATGGGTCGACTCCACTTTAGAGGCTGGTCAGGAGGAAGTTTATGGGTTGGCAAGTCGTAGTTGATTTTCTTTCAATCAGCTGATCGCAGAGCCAAAAAGAAAGAAAAAACGTGAAATGACTAGTAAAGGTAGAAATGCCGTTCGTTTGGAAACGGAAATTGAAAAAAGTCGAGAAGAATCGCGATGGAATCGCGTTATAGAATTAGCCGAACAACTAAAACAAAGATCTCCAACTCAAGGTAAGAAGAAAAATTTTTCTCTTAAAAAGTGAGATAATATCGTTCTATTAGAATCCTAATGACTTCCTTTAAAAGCCTGATATCATTCTGCATTCTTTTAAGGTTATCTTTCATTTTTTTTTGTTTGCTTTTAGAAACCCTAGCAGATTTCCTTCTTGGTGAGGGGAAATTAGAATCTTTTTTGGAAGAATATCCGCCAATTGAAGCAAATATTTCAAAAGCGAAGAATGGCTTGAATGAAGCTAAAAAACACTTGCTGAATGCCACTACTGAGTTAGGAAAGAAGGTATCTGGAATTTTTTTTTCCTCGACTCATGTTCCACTGCACAATTGTGCTTTGTAATTTTTTTGAGAAATGGTCATTCTTTGATCATATCAACAAAGAAACAATAAATGCAACTAATTATTCCTAAAATGAAGGTTTGTAAATCTCTATCGAGTGCATAGTTGTGTAGAAATTTTCATGACTTCATTAGTGAATCCGCCATTAAAAAACATCCAGATAAAAGTCAGAGAGGTTAGGTAGCCAAAATTTATGAGAACTTTGTTGTGTGTTTAGCTCTTTGATTGATTAACTAACTCTTGTTTTGTTTAGGAAAGAGTTGCACTCGATGGAAATCTCCTCCTGGGGAAATTAAACTACGCTTGTGGAAGATATGATGAAGCTTTGTTGCATTATGCCAATGCTGAATTAGACTCACTAACGGAAAAAGAACTTCCAAGTCGAGGTTTGAAAATTGTTGCTGAATCTTATGCAATTAAAGGTGAGGGAATTGATATCTGAAATTGTAGTCTTATATTTTGTAGTTTCCAAAAAGAAACAAACTGCTTGTTTCTGCTGGAGTCATTTTATAACATCAACAAAGACTTGTCAAAGTTAAAGTAGCAATTTGAGAATGTTTTTCTTTTTAACATTGCTTTAGTGCTGAAGTGATATTTTTCTTTAAAGGATTATGTTTAGAAAAAGTATCACCGACTTCCACTTCAAAATACAAACAGGCAGAACATGTTGAACAAACAACAAAATGTTTCGAATTGGCATCAGACCTCACACTTTTGTATCTTCAAGAGTTAGACAAGCTTCAGCAGCAAGTTACAACCAACACCTCATCATCAGGTGAGCATTTTGTTTTTACTTTCTGTATATATTTATAATTCTATGATTAACACTTTGATTTATGTTATTAGGCTCACATTCTCCTCAGCCACCAGCTCCAGCCAGACAGATTGGGCCAATTCTTGAAACTGCTCTTCAAAGGGCTCCTTTACTATATATACAGACATCGAAGTTAGATCAAGCAGTTGCTAGGTATAGAAGTATGTTGAGTGCTGTCGAATCAAGTGCTACTCAAAGCCTTCGGTTAACACTCACAAGACAGTTAGCTGAAGTGTTACTAAGAGGACTTGCTGGTACCCTTTACATTCCTCCTGCTCCATCTGTTAAAGGTGAGACATGCACACACACACACTCTTGACGTAAAAACAGAACAGCTGAAGGATTAACGGTGTTTAATTTTGTTTACAGCTTCAAAGAAATCTCAGGTTAACGTTAGTGAGAGTCCATGGAAGCCAAAGCAGTATTCAGGTTTTAATCTCTTTGTTCCTACGATAGACCACGAAGAAGTTATCTTGCTACTTCTCATAAGTAAAGCGATGGCGGTTCGTGACACGGTCCTTAGTCAGTCTCCTGAGTTTGAGGAAGCAAGGTTAAGTGCTTTAGAAAACGCGAAAACCGTTTACGATCTTCTCGCTGTCGCCGTGATCAGATGGGGTCAAGCTTCTCTGTTAAACGAAGTCTTCGAAAGAGCGATGAAATTTTCCTTCGAAGAGAAACATATCTGGATGCAGCACGCTCTCTGTTTGGTGTCGATGGGGAAATATTTCCACGCTTTGTCTGTTTTAAAAGAAGTGAAAAGGCTGTTACCTGACAAAACCATACCTTGTTTGATAGCAGCAAGAATCTGTTACGAAAATTTAGAAAGGTAAAGTGTTCCCGGATCAATAACGACGACAGTTTCGCAAAGATTGAATACAAGTCGATAATAATTACAAAATTAAAACTCGTCTGACATTTAAAAGACGTCTCTTCATAAAAAGTAATCGACGGAGTTAGCGAAAGCCAAATTTCCACTTCTGTTTCAGGCCGAAAGAAGGAGTTGAATGGTGTAAAGAAGCCATAAATAGAGAGACAGCCAAGGACCAACATTTAATGTCTCGTTGTCTTCTGTACCTGGGAATCGGATACCACATCATGGGACAACAAACCCTCGTAAGAATGGAAAAGGATACTTTTAAGAAAAATGCAAAAAAATATTTCACCAGGTAAATTGATGACCATCAAGAGGACAAATAAAATTTTGTGTCCTTTTCTAGACTTTCTAAATTGTTTTAGGGCTTTGGAAATCGATCCAAACGACCACTTGGCAGAATATTATCTCGCTCTCTATTTAGCATGTTCTCTTCAAATAACGGAAGCCATCAAACACGCCAAGAAAGCTCTTTGGTATCAAGCGGAACACGCTCCATCTTTACAGTTGTTGGTTCTGTTGTTAACCTCACAGAAACAACACGAAGAAGCTTCCCAATTGCTGGAAGCAGCTCTCGAGGAGTATCCGGATGATCTCAATCTCATGTACATCAAAGCTCATTTAGAATTGTATTGTAAAGGCGGTGAAGTTGCACTTATCACGGCGAAACACATGCTCGGGATATGGAAAGTGCTTTACGAAGAGCAAACAATCGTCGACACGACAGATATGTCCGACAAGCGAAGCGACACGAAAAGCACTTTTCAGTTGTATGCGACAGAAATGTCCGATAAGGATTCCAGTAAGTGTTTGTACGACAGCATTGCGAATGAAGTATTGATAATGTTTGAGGCGGTGAATAATTTCTGTGTGTTTTTAGGCTCGCTTCATGCTCAATCAATAGTCGCATCGAGAGTCGAACACGCTTTATCCGAAGTTGCCTCTTCCCTAAGTTCTTTCACTCCAAGACCGGGACCGCAGCGTGCTTGGGTACTTCAAGTCCAGATCTGGCTACTCCTTGCCGAGATATACATCGAAATGGATGAATTGCATTGGGCTTCTGCTTGCGTTCAAGAGGCGACCGCCATTTATCCTCTCTCACATCAAGTCATGTTCACCAGAGGCCTAATACACGAACGGAAGAGAGAGTTCACCGAAGCTCGACAGTGGTTTCAAAACGCGGCCGCCATTAATCCGACACACGTAAAAAGCCTTCAGCATCTGGGCTTAACTTATCATTATTTAGGGTGTCAGAGACTTGCGGAAAAAACTCTTCGGGATGCTGCAAGATTAGATCCGAATTCGCATTTAACCTGGTACAATTTGGGAATCGTGTTGGAATCCTTAGGTGAACACGAAGGGGCAAGCGACTGCATGGCAGCTGCCCTGGAAGTCGAAACCATAAGTCCCATTTTACCGTTTACGATAATTCCGTTAACTTTCGAATAGGCGGCGGCATGCCGCAAAAGGTTCCTTTTATAGAAACCAAGGATATAACATTCGTTTTTTTGTTTTTAGTTTTACTTTAGAAATTTATTCCTTAGCCATAGTTTTTTTATGATAAGACCATCACACTATATGTACTTAAACTGTTAGCTCTTTTTTTAAATACAGTATTTAAAGCATTTGGGTTACAGACATAAAGAAACTTCTGGAAAGATTCTACGCTCAGTAAGCAATCACAGAAATTTTCTTTTTTATTTAATTCTAAAATATTTATTGCTTTTTAAACTTTTTGGTGGGTTATATTTATTGAAATTTTGTTGATTTATAGTAATTTAAATAAAATTTATTTATTGTTGACATAATTTTTGAGTTATCACTATAATCTTATGGATTTTACTAACTCTCCTAAAAAGCCTTTATATGTGAATCACGTGATCAGAAAATTCGACAAAATGTTAAAGTGAGATGAGTTCGTTATTTTAGTGAGATATTTTTGTTGGAATTAGTGACTAAACCTTCACAGATATGAATATAAAGGTTTTGAGATTTGTATTTCCTCCATTTTTTTTCGTTTTACCTATCCCACCGCCTTCTAACCTTCCTTTTTCATTCTCGCGTTTCTGCTTGGTTGGATTTGGGATTTCTTAAAAATGGCGTTAAGTGTTAGGTAATTTACTTAACTTTATTTTGTTGTTTTTATTATATTTATAAATTTATTATATCTAGTTTTTATAATAACTTTTTCCTTTTAGTACCCGGTTATGCGGAAGGAACCTTTTTGGTGGCCATATTCTTCGGAACATATCGGTTTATCAGTGAGTATTCTGGGAAATAATTTTATTCAAGTTTTTGCATATGCTTGGAGAATATTGTCTTTGAAGGCTTAATTAATATGTTACATACTTAAAAATGTATTAAAGTTACAGCCATTAGTGAAAGTCCCTTTTCATGTTTTTGTTTCAAAGCTGCCAAGAAAAATTTCAGTCAGTGAGTTAAAATGTATGCTTACCTTTTTATAGATCTCGACAGTTTCCTCTACACTCAAGACCAGCAACTGAACCCATTGATGAAGGACATGATGAAAGAAACATGCGCTTATGCAGGCCAATGTCACCTCACATGACGATATATAAATTTCAGTTACCAGCAATATTGTCAATATCACACAGGATTACTGGATTGATGCTGAGTGGTTATGCTGGTACTTTTGCTGTTGTTTCTTTGCTCTCCAACAAATCTATGGGAGATATTGTTCAAAACATAAGTCACTGTTATCCTCAGTTTTTTCTACTTTTTAAAGTTGGGTTGATCTTCCCCTTTGCCTATCATTTTTTCAATGGTATTCGACACTTGGTAAGTTTGTTTGTATTATTTTTCGTTTTTCATAATGACTCTGGTTAAAAGGAGTGATTTTCAGTTGTATTTGATAATCATTATTTTTTAAATTTACAGATATGGGATGGAGGCAAAAGTTTAACTCTTAAAGGAGTGTATACTAGTGGCTATTTAATGCTAACAGTAGCAGGAGTCTCAGCCTTAGCTTTATGTTTCATGTAGGCTAGTGTTTTTGTTTTAAGTAGCTGAGGGTGTATTTTCATCATTTTCATCATTCAGGTATTATTTATTTGAATTTAGGGCAGTCATTATCATATTGAGCTACCTGTAAAACTTAATTGGTCTTTGCTAGAGAGAAAATTTTTAAGTACTGAGACTTGCTAAAAAGAAGCCATACGAATAATTTCATTTTATCGCCTTGTTTATTAATCACTTCATCATCATTCCAAATTTTAGAAATTGATTTGTTTGTATGATGGTGCACTAAACAACTTTTGAATCATTTTGATAAATAATTTACTTGTGAGAAACCCTTTGAGATTGATTTTTGATTTATTGTACTGTCACCTTCATGCTAGCCCAAAAGATTCATCTTTGTATAATTGCTTTTCATCATTTTTACGATCTCATGAGCCTCTAGATACTACCTTATAAGGTTTACAAACTTCCTTTCATCTTTGACTAAAAACAGATGGCAGTTAACAGTCAAAGAAATAATTATTCATGTTTAAATTAAGGATATAATCTGTTTCGAAAGAACTTGAGAATATAGATGTCACTATTCTAGAAGACTCACATATCTTTTAAGTTTGTTTTTTAAATCAGTGATAAAATGATAAAAAGAACAAGACTCAAATCAGTACACAATACCACAAACCATGTGTTTACTCGTCTATTCCTTTATCTCTAAGTTGTTTTCTGTTTTATCACTTTTGTGACATGTTTTCAAATCAAAGCTCTCTTCTGTCACTACCATCTTTTGATGAAACTTTGATTTACTATTTACTTAATGTCACACATTTCAAACCCTCCCAAACTTTTCATTTACAGATATGGGATACAGGAAAGGCTCTTACCCTTAAAGGAGTTTACATAAGTGGTTACTTGATGCTCTTATTTGCATTCGCTTCATTTGGAGGGTTGTATTATCTAGCCGAAGAACAGAAAAGACTAGAAAGAGAGAGGATAGAAGCAGAGAGGAAAAGGAAAGCTGAATTAGCAGCAGCTAAAAAAAGCAGCTGAAGAAGCTGAGAAAAACAAGAAAAATAAGAAGAAAAAGAAATAAGTTGCAGATTCAACGAGCCAAATAGAATTTTTTATGTAAAAATATTTCTCATCCTAATTTATTGTAACATCTAAGGAGACAAATTCTTAGAAGTATTATTAAGTATTGTTGACATGTCAAATTTTTTTTGGCAATTGTAATAAAATTCATTTGTAAAGATTAAATACCTGTGTGATGAAGTCAGTTATTGTTTTATCGAAACAACCTTTTCTCTTAAATTTCTAACTCATTTTAATAAGTTGAGAGTGATTGGGAATGATGATCAAAATGAAGCTGAGAATGTTATCCAAATCCCAATTTCATTGTCTTTGATATGAAAATTCTATTGATAACTTTTTTGGGGTTGGAGTTCAAACATTTTGTTATAATTCCTGAAAGTAATTTGAGTTTCCTAGAAAAATTTTCAAAAATAGGGTTTAATTAGCTTCTCATTAATTATGTATTTGGATTATTATCATCAGGATGATGTGGTATTTGCTAATTTTTCTCACGTTATCAGTTTGTTTACTTATTTATAAAAGTGATAAATTTGAGATTATGAGATTAAAATTTTGGATTTTATAGATTTGTCTCTTCACAAAATACCTTTTAAAAGACATAAAACTCATCCACCATATTAGAGCGCGCTATTTTTGGCGTCCCCATCCACAAATTCCGTTTCATGAAGTTTTCTATTTTCGTGACACACTTTTTACTCATATCTCGGTTAATTTATGACATAAATAAATTTATATTTTTATGTCGTTCAATTAAAACAGTCAATTAACCCTTTTTTCGTGTCGAGAATGTCAAAAAGGCGGTTAAAGAACCTCACTCCCGCTATGAATTCCTCAATAAATTTTTAAAGACTCATGGGATTAAAATCTCAAGGACGTTGGCTGCTTCATTTTGCTTCTATAAAGTGCAATCGTTTTTTTGTTATTATTAAAAACCTTGATAAATTCAGCTGAGATAAAGGTCAATGAGTGATTTGCATCCTGCATTGAGAAAAATTGTTCCGCACCCATCACCCTGCATATTCCAGGGACCAAGCCAGCTTCGCTTATGATAACTTCTTAATTGATGTGTTGAATCAAATTTATTTCTTTTCAAATTGGAATATTATTAAAAATGTTGATTGATTTTATCAAATTTAAATTAAATTAAAATTATCGAATTCAATTAATATTTCATTTTGCGCTATTTATAATTAATTTTTTAATGAAGTTTGGGCAGGGAGGTAAAAAATATTTACTGACTCACGTAGTACTCCGATTGTCCAATCGAATAATACATTGGTGGCGTCTTTCCTACGAGTTGTTTGTATTTTCAAATATTTCAAGGTATTTATCCAGTGTTTACTAACTTTATAATAATAAAGTGAAAATACTTATAATCTTTAAACGGCGGAATTAGTTAATAATCACATTTTAACATAAGAAATATGAGGAATTGAAATCTCCCGCCATGCGGTGTTTACGCTTCTCAAAAAGCAAGCTTCCATTTACTTAGTAAGCTTACTGGTTTTTCTCGTTTTTAAAACATCCGTTTTGTTTGAATTTGTGGATGTTTATAGGTATGTCTATGTGTCAAGTACTGTTAATCAGACTAAACTCGACTGAATAATATTATTTATGCGGTCAATCCTTTATCTCGGACTTTTTCAATCTTAATTTTTAATCGCATAAACGGCGTCGATTTTTTTGGAGCGGTTTTCTTTTTTGGAAAATTCCCATTCAAGTTGGGAAGGAAAAACCAGTTTGCTTTCATTTTTCCAACTAGTACTCCAATATGATTATTTAAATACGGTGTAATTGATTGTTGTGATTATTATAAACCTTTCTGTCAATTTATTAAACGGCTTATTCGCTTCTATTTAAATTCATTTTTAACGGTATTATTGTTATTATGTTTGTGTGAAAATTGTTTTCTTATTTTAGTTTGATTTTGGGTGTTATTAAACCGGTTGATGTGGTGGTGAAAATGAGGTTTTGAGAAAAAATGCGGTGTTGGTTGTAACGATCAAAACAACCTACATTTGGAGATGAAAGGGCATTACCCCTTGATATCCAGTTTACCTTAATTGCAATCCTCAGGTGCATTCCTAATTGAATCTAACTGCAAACTGACAAGTGATTCGGTTTTGAATCAAATTCTCTCTTAATTTGTGTTTAATCAACAAAACTGCTCAATCGGTTAATACTAAATCAATTATTATTAAATATGTGACAGCCTTTTAAGTGTCATAAGTTCATAGAAATATTTTAGCACTACAATCTAGTAAAGGGAAGGGCTCTAGATTCACTCATAATTCCTCGAATGATTTGTTAATATTCTCTCTGTTTAGTGTTATGTCATTTCGAGTTATAAATAAAAAATTTTTTTGAGTTTAATTATAAAAACGGGAATATTGTGATTTGTATCACAGTTTCGAAAAGAGTATTTGTGTAGTATTTCATTGTTCGAGGTTTTAGTTTCACATCTTGAGAATGAGATCTCTTATAATGATGACTAAGCCATTAATTTGAAACCATTTTGAGGTTTCACAGCAAATCAAAGAACTATTTGTTTACAATTTTATGGTTGTAGTAATATTTTGTTTCAGATATTTTATGGAGTTGGCGATAAAATTTTACAGTTTTGTGTTTTAACAATGACCAGAATTGTTATAATGAGAAAGGGAGGTTGAGTGTTAATATGAGAAATTGATTTTTCAGAATGGCGAAGACTAAAAAGTCCTTGGTGGCTGAGAAAACCGCAGATGAGGCTGTGAACGAAGTCATAAAGAAAACACCAAAACCTAGGGGGAGGTCAAAGAGTCGAACAGACATAAAAGCCAGAAAATCATCTAAAGCTAGGTCTAAGAGTAGATCTAGAAAGGCGGAACCAAAGGCCAAAGCTAAATCCAGGTCCAGGTCGAGGTCAAGATCCAGAACAAAGTCACCCAAAAGGAGAGGAAGGCCAAGATCGCAGAAGAATACGACTGAAAGTCGTGGAAGACCGAGGAGCAGAAGCAGAAGCAGGAAGAAAATTGATACAGCCGCCTTGAACGAGCTGATTTCTAGTGTTGAACAAAAGAGACCCAACTTAGGTGAGCTATACTGAAAGTCAGTTAGGAGATGTAAGGAGTTAAATTTCTGCTGTAATTCAAATTTTTGTTTCAGTTTATAAGGATGTGCTTCACGATGACTTCACAGCAAAGGAGTCGAAACTTAACGAAATCATCAGAAGAAGTATTTCCAGGGAACTTTCACAGGAGAAGATGGCGAACACGTACAGAGTACCGAGTCACACATCCAGTTTGAAAGACCTAAAAGAAGTCGAACCTAAAAATCTGGATGGAATGAGCAAAGATCCGATGGCGTCTTACCCCAGGAAGAGTCAGTCCTTTTCGTTCTCTATTCCTTCATGGTTTAGAGCGATATTTGGCTTGACGGTCCCTCCATTGACCGTTTTGTTGCTCCATCTAGCGTGCAATCGCTTTCAGTGCACAGTTTCCAAATTTCACATCCCTCGAAATTGGAAATATTATCTAAATCCAGAAGCTTTTGAAATCCTTACTGGATTCATCTTTGTTCAAGCAATTCTCTCTTTACTGCCGATTGGGAAACGTGTCGAAGGACCGGCAGGAGCGAATGGAATTCTGCTGTATCGCTGCAACGGTTTGTTCCTTCGTCATTATGTTGTCTTCTCCAGTTAAAGATGAGCCGAACTGTGATTGATATTGTTGTCTTTGTCTTTACAGGTTTGCTATGTACTTTCCTCACCATCGGTATAGCAGCTGGCTTGTGGCACTTTAAGTTTCCAGTGACAATCGTCTACGACAAATTGATTTCCCTTCTCGTCGCGTCAATCATAATCGCTTATCTTTTCGGTTTGATTTTGTTCATCAAAGGAGGAAGGGCTCCTGTGCCTGCATTAAACCCCGCAGGAATCGTCGGGAGTAGGTTACATCAATTTTACGTGGGTCGCGAGCTCAATCCGTTAATTTTCCGAAAGGTCAATGTGAAGACATTGCTGATAAGAACCTGTCTTAACGGAATGGTAAGCTTTTTCTCTGCTTATTTATCTATAGATATCTACAAGACTCAGGATTTAAATCAAATTTTTGGATTTCACAGCTCCTCATGAATGGACTCATGGCTTTGAAGGCGTACGAAGCAAAGCAAGAGATCTCCTACACGCTGGGAACTTGCGTCGTATTGAACGCGCTTTTAGTCGCTGATTTCTTCTGGTTCGAGAACACTTTCCCGCTGACTTATGAAGCCATGTACGAAGGAACCGGTTGCTCTCTAACTTTGGGCTATTTCCTATACCCGTTCATGCCGGCTTTGGTCACCAAATACATAATCCAGCACAAAGTCGAACTCCCCGTCTGGAGTTACGTGGCCATTGCCATCGGTTTCATCATCGGTTTTGTCATATACAGAGCGAGCAACTTGCAGAAAGCCGCGTTCAGGAAATGTCCTCTCGATCCCGCGCTGAAACGTAAGTCCAATGATGAAGTCTGTTTTCGAAAAGCAACAGTCGGACCACGCCTTTAAAATTTAAATTTTCTAGAAAGGGAGAAGGGGGATCATCTATGTTACACCCTTTTTAAAATGGTGAATACTAATCATTTCACTGAATAGAAATCCATGAAACGGAACTTGGTATGTTCTTGTTCCGGTTTGACAATTTCGGAAGGGGTTTTGGTAGGTGGACCGTGTCCACGACTCATGTACAACTAATTTCTGTGGAGTGGTTCGATACGCAACCATAATTTTCGGATGGGTTCGTTCCATCATACAATTCATCCAAATTACATTTGAAACTGGGTTCTAAAGGGCTAAGAAACACCTATTTTGAGTCATAAGTAATTTCCGAACAAATTCAATAAGTAATACACATTTCTATGAAGCATCCAATGCTCATCTTCAACGATAGTTTATTTCAAAAGTAATGCACACTTGTTTGTCTTTAAGTCTAAGGTGACAGGTAATTTTAAGTTATTGTATTCAACCCATTCAGGGTATCCCCCTGACCCTAGATAAATTGGTGACTGGGAAGAAGATTGTTATAAACCCAATAGTGTGCATTATTTATGAAATGATTTTTTAGGTGTTTGGCAATAAAAATATCTCAAAGAATAAAAAATTTTGTTTTTGTAATTACAGAATACGAAGCGTTGTCAACTAACCGTGGCAAGAAGTTACTGGTAGTCGGATGGTGGGGTTGGGTCCGTCATCCGAACTATCTTGGCACCATCCTTCTTCACTGGGCCTGGGCATCCACAGCTGGTAAGTCGGCCGGGTTTTCAGGGAATACTAGAATGATAACAAGAGAGATGGGCGTTGATCAATGTTCAAAACTTTTTTTTGTTTAAGGTTTCAGTCACGTGATACCGTATTCAGTTCCGTTACTCGTGACGATTTTGCTGATGTATCGAGCAAGACGAGTGGATTCGTTCTGCAGTCAACGATACCAATCAGCGTGGGGAGTGTATTGCAGTAGAGTGCCCCACCGCATCTTTCCACACGTCTACTAATCCGTAGGACTTTATGTGTGATCACGTGATGAGAGGTTTTTTGCGATTTTTAATATGATAGATAGAATGATGATGATGGAAGGAAGAAAACAAAAATCGTGCTCATATAGAAATGTAAAATAGGTTGATCTCATAGTTGAGAGTGTGACAAAAATGAGTCTCTTTTATTTTGAACAAAATGATGAAGTTAACGTTGGCAGACGAAGTGTGATTTGTAACCACAACCTCCCTCCCCAAAGTTTTTACCAAGTCACCGCCATCTTGGAATCAGATTTATATATTATTTAAATTAATTTTTTGTTTTTAATTCTTTTGACTTATGTGGCAAATCTGGTCTGATTCCTTCAGTGTGGCGGTTATGCAAAATAAAAATTTTTATCCATTTTTACATCTTCAAACCTTTTTTGATGTTTTTTAAAAAGCTTAAAACATTCTTCTTAGTATTAATATTATAATATCACTTAGTATTTGGTTTTATTTTAATTCCACCTATTTGTGCCAAGTCTTGTTAGTGAAATTTTTTTTTTAAGCGGTGGAATGTGATTTATCAACACTAGATTCACAGATGTTGGTTGTATCGGGTACCTGTTTTATTACCTGGAAATGAGCCAATTTGACTCATGGGACAAGCTCACGTTTTTTAATTTTATTTATTTATGTTATTAGTGGGCTATATTCGAAGATGAAAGTTTGATGAATTTTTCAAAAATACTGCACATCTTCGATTATTCGTTTCTATAAGTTGCGCTTATTTAGCTGGAGGCCTGGTGTAGTGGTTAAAGTGCTCAAGACCTATGATTGTGTTGTTCTAATCCTCCTCCCATATTCTGTTACACTCAAGAATGAAAAACAGGATCAAAACTAAACTAAATAGTGCTTGTTTTGTTCAAGAGCTCATTTCAAAAGTATTGCACACTGTGGTAGAGAAAAACTAAAAATTAAAATATTGAGTCAGACTAACCGTTTTGTGTGCCATTTTTTGAGTAACTCATTTCATAGTTAGTGTTAACATTTTTGAAGAAGAAATTCATGTCAAAATTACTGTACACTTTGGACGAGGGCTTTTAAGCCTAATTTTCATGTGAATCTGTTTCAAATGTGAGTACTTCAGTGTACAACTTATCTGATAGCACACTTGAAAGCTCGTCGATTTTAAGCGAAAAATTTTCTCAAAGATTTGTTACAAACTAATTTGTACCTGTAAATTCTAGAAACATAGCATTTTTATGTACAAAATAAACAAAACGAAATTTGAAATGAGTCAAATCAACCCATCTTTGTAAATCTAGTGTTGGAAAATTTTCATTTTGGATTTGATTCGTTCCAGTAAATGTGCCATTTGTTTCACAAGTTATGGAAAATTATTTTTTATTTCTTCTTGATGTGTTCAACTTCTATTTTAGTTTTTTAAAACTATAAGCTTCCCTTTTGTAAACCTCAGACTCGTGTGCCTTACTATCTTATAAATAAAATGAAATAAAATTCGGGGGGGTTGTCAAAATCATTCTTGTTTGCCCGAGGTAACTTTTTAATTAATTAATTAGAGTAAATTTATTTAAAGAAAATTTATATTTAATTTGTAGAGGTATCAAAAGTTAATAATTGTAGAAATTTTAATTTTAATTATGTGTGACAAAGGAATTTTCATTTTCCCCTTTCATCCCCTCATAGCCAAATTTATAATTAAAACGGTTTTGCCAGACCAAAAGGTATACAATGACATGAGGTAGATTAACATCGTCAAATTCGTTCCTTTCAGAAACCAATTTAGATATTCAAATCTAAGTCTTGGTGAATCAACAAACATAATCGTGATTAATTTGCTTAAATTAGAATTAGACATAGTCGAGATTGATTTAAGAAATTATCTTTTCAAATTAAACATGGGGAATGAAGGGATAGTAAGTTAAGTAGAGTGAATAATTAATTAGGGATAGTGTGATAGAAAGTGACTTAGGTCTCTTTAAAAAATATAAAATAAAATTTGCAATCGAAAGCTATGTTATGGAATAGTTTTCTTCAGTTGTAGGAATTTTTCTTCGGTTCAGAATTATTGAAACAGATTTGTGTTGATTGATTCGAATACTGTGACTCTCTTTGGTATGAAGGTATTTGATGGGGATCTCGATGAAGAAGCTTAAAGCTTCAGATTTTTATTTTTATTTGGCAATTTGAAACTTCAATGATTTTCAGATGGAGAGTGAAGTTTTGCAAGATTTTGTATAAATACAGTATAATGATTGATTGATTTTTCCTCGATTACTATTTTTTTACACAGTAAGTTTTTATTAGTGAACTTTTAATTGTAGAAAATTTATTATTATAAGATTTATCTTTATTTAAAATATATTTACCTTTTTTTTGTATACTTTGATTTCCTTTTTACGTTTTTGAGATGGTTGTGTTTGTTATACCCTCTGTGAATGGCACTATATATATTCTGAAAGTATGTGCCATGAATATGACCAAAAATATATTCAGACAGCCCTTACTTCTGCACATTTTTAAAAATTCAATTTTGGGGTCAGATTCCCACAGGGGATGTTGTGGGTTAAGTCCTTGGTACTCAAACTGCAGCCCACCAAGCTCTACCGAGTGGCCCAATGCAAAATTTGTGAAAGGTTGATTGCTCATTGTTAAGTCTGTCGCCATTTTTCTTATGTGTTTCAGACTTTAACTATTATTTTATCATCAATTTCCAACCAAACGTCTGAACGCCTACCGAACGTTTTTTTGTAAGCGGTGTAGCCTAGTCGCGATGGTCACAATGAAAATTTGGCCCAGGAAGGAAAAAGCTTGAGAACCAAGGGGTTAGGTGGACTACTGAGCTGTCTCCTGTCAGGAGATATCAAGCTAGCCATCAGACTAACTTTAAATAACTTTAAATTCACTATGTGCATATATTCATATATAATATAAATACTCTAAAGCATAATTTTTGGTGCATACTTTTCACATCCCTTTACCTTCAAGACTAAAAGGTTGAGGGCCCACTGTATAGGTCATAACCAAAGTTCGACCGATTCTGTCACTTCTCCATCATTGTTGGACCTAATTCAATTAATTGGTTGATTGTATTGATTTGATTCTTTAGATAATAATTATGAATATACAATACAGTATCTAAGGATATAGAAAAGTTGATGTCGTTCCAGCAAAGACCTTATCTTCACTTTAGCCACTTCCTAGCTGGTAATATGCAGATTATCTAGACCAGCAACCAAACGTTTGCCTGCCTAATCTAAGTAATCTGAAAAATAGCCATAATTGATCCTATTATGTACATTATTTAGGTAAACTGTAGAATAAATAATTTCTGCATTTTAGGAGGAGCATGTATAAAATACAGAAATTTTGAAGTTTTCTCTTGAAAGTGCATCAAAGAATTAAAACTTGTTCAGCTGTATATTTGCTTACTGTAGTAAAATTCTTTCAAGAAATCCATTATACTAGACTTAATACTGTTCATTACATATCACTTTTTACTAAAGTAGACTATTTAAACTCATAAATCAATTTAAATCTGATTTAAATTTGAATACAAGAGACAAAAAATTTTTCACTCTTTCTTCTGACTTCTTTTCCATCTTCTCTCCCTCTAATTCAAATTCACTCCTCTTTACCTAACTGACTTCACAATTCACCTAAAATATTGCTCTGCTCCTATACACAATCCCTTAAAGCTTACCTTACAAACTAATTATTATACAGTACATGGAACAGGGAACAAAACCAAAAACTGTATCAAAGACTCCCCCCAAGTCAGCATAAATTTTATTTGACCAAATCCAAAAATAAATTTCAAAAACAGTTGGAGGTCATGCTGATAAAGTCAATTACCACCTTTTATGAGTTTAAGTACTGCATCAAAAAGGGGCGACAAACATGCAAAACAAATTTCCAACTTAGGAATGAACTAAACAAGGATCAATAACACCAACGACAAAGCCAATTTTCAATTTTTCACCACATATATATATATTTCACAATTAAAAATAAAAATTCAGTTTCCTAGGCAATGAAGACATGACAAAACCCAAAAATTTTGGTGACAATTGCACATTTTGCACTATATAAAGACTTACACATATTTTTATTATTATCTTGTCTAAGCTAAAAGAAAAAAATAAATAAATAATTATACACCCATAAAGCTGTGAGTAATACACATCAACAACACAACCCATAAAATAAAATTTCAAAGACAAATCATCTTGACTAATTCATATAATTTATCTTTCACAATTTCATTTAGAAATTATTAATTACAAACATAATTGTATCTGCAAAAGACAAGGATTCACCTTGACTACCTGCTGTAAAACAAAATTTCAAATTTTATATATTTAGTTTCAAATTCAACTCAAAAATAAAATAATTCAAACAAAATTTGTTAAAACATAATTTAAAATGAAAGCATCTCTGCTGGCTAAAACAATAATCTTGTACTGTTGTATAACGTAGAAACAAAAAGAAATAGTTAAATAAATAAATCATAGATCTCTGCTTTGAATTAATTACTATTTTTATAACCATTATGACAAGTGGATATATTACAAGAAGATCAAAAGCTAAAGGAATGCAGTATTTGTGTGAAAAACAGAAAACCAAACAAACTTGAAAATTAAACCTGATAACCTCAAATTCTGTCTTTCATCACAAACCACAAACAACCAAAGATCCCTTTTCCTATAAAAATCAAGTTTTATCATAAAACTTACCAACCGAAGAATGAATTCAGGTACGACCTGACCTCAGCAAAACTGTAGATAAACTTAGGGCAATAAAACTTATCAATTTAAAATATAAGACTTTGAAGGTTTTTGAAATTGCGAAACTGAAAACTTCACACTAACAATTTTTTTCTTTAGTTTTTAAATAAAAATCAAATATTTGGACACATTAAAATATATACTCGAAGACAATTATTAAAATATTTAATACATTTAAAAATTTCACAATGAAAGATAAATGCTAAAATATTTTTCTCTCCCAAATTCCATCAAATGAGGATGCAGAAAAAACCGTTGGAGGAGGAATGTCGACAAACCGCCGCCATTTTGATTTTATATAAAAACCGACTTGGTCAAAACCACTAAAACACATTTCTGTTTCATGTTTTGCTCTTGTTTTTAATCTAAAATAATACATTCGTGTCTTATAATATGTTTAGGAATGAATGAAAACAGAAGAAACATTGAATGGTTTCAATATTCAGGGAATTCTACTTTGGTCACCACGAAACAAAATGTCGCCAAATTGATTTGAACCAATTCAACCGGCAAGAGCTTATTTTTAAATTTACAACCGAAATTAAATGGCATACAATAAATAAGACAGGGATTCCTCAAGAAATGAATCTATAATAAACGATAATTCGAAATATCTGAAATTAATGTTTTCTGCCTTAACGCCAGGTGAGTAACCGGCAAGAAGTTTTCCTTACATGAGATGGAAATGAAAAGAATTTTTGGAAATAAGTATTTAAAAAAATAAAATAATACTCTTTGCTATATACATAACTATTTTGATAATTTTTTCTTTCTAACTTGGCTTTGGACATAACAAGAGGCTTACAAAAATAAAGACAAACTCAAATTCCCTCATTTGGGACTAAATCATTAATGGACCAAATGACGGTCTGCAAAACAATAAACGAAGAACAATGTAAATGCATCAAGTTAATACATTCATGAGAAAAGAAATGGTCTTGCTAACTAAAACAAAATTTTGAGAGAATTTTCAAATAAAATTTGAAGCATTACACTTACACTGTCATGACATAAATGGTTAATGCAAAGCCTGTTACAGAAAGGGATAATGTGAATAGACGATAATCTGAATCAAAGCTAGTTACACTTAAGATAAACTTTAACAGATGAATAAATAAATAACATATCACATACGACATAAACAATCAGACTGTCGGCTGGGTTGTCCATCTCGATGCAGGTACCTTGACTTTGAATCCCCATACTGGATTCCAGAGCCTATCCTGTCTGGTTCAAGCTCGCCCACTTCAATCTTGGCTAAAATTGATTTTGAACATTTCAAAAAGGCCTCCTCCACACTTTCGCCTGTTTTTGCACTGGTTTCCAAAAACATAAGCTCTGAAAGAGTACAATTTAAAGAATATTATGACCATTTTGAAAACCACTGTCCTAAAATAAGTCAGCTCTAATGACTGAGTCAAATTAAAACAGCATTAAAAGTTTCACCACAACAGATCAGTAAGCATTGCTCATTGACAAAGTTTAAATAAAAATTGATGAGATATATAAATGAAAACACCAACTCACCATTTTCTTGTGCAAATTTACTGGCCTCCAAAAATGTCACTTCTCTCTCTTTGTCTAAGTCTTTCTTATTCCCTACGAGTAATATTACAATATTCGGACTGGCCAAAGTCTTCGCATCAGATAACCATGTTGACAATGCATTAAAAGAATCTCTACTGGTAATATCGTAGACAAGAAGAGCTCCTGCAGCACCTCTGTAATATCCTTTTGTTACAGACCTAAACCTTTCCTGTCCAGCAGTATCCCAAATCTGAAGTTTGACACATTTCCCACCTACATTTACAATTTTCGACCCAAACTCAACTCCAATTGTGTAGCTGCTATCTTCTTTGACTAAAAACAAAATTTTTTAATTAATTTACAACTAATCCACACTAACTAACATAAAAACATCATTGAATCTTATCTGGAAGCAAAAATCAATAAATGAAATTGTAAGGCTATTACACAGAGCGCCATAATAAGGGTTTAGCTTTGCACTTTTAATTATTAGCAACCAAAGTCATAATTAGGAAAGAGAAAATGATGTCAATGGATTCTTTAAACACAAAAGCACAACCTTCACATTAATATTGAAATATTACTAAGGACTCTTATGAATTAATCAAAGGAAAAGCAAACACGCAATTTAATCGGTGTCAACTTAAACCCATATCAAGCTTTCCATTTCATCTAATAATGATTTTGATATGCCTAACACCTCCACAAAAAAGAGAATCGTAATCGATCGAGAAAGAATCGCATTAAAAGGATGTCACTACTTACACTGATTCCTAATAAACTGATACAGTAAGCAAGATTTTCCACAACCTGCGCTTCCAATGACGAGGAATTTAAAAAGGTAGTCTGTAAAATGGAAAGAAAGAAAAATCAAAAAATGGTGCCTTTCTGTATTGACAGCTGCAATGTCAAAATAAGTTTTAATTATTGCTTGATTCTTACCGTACGATTCCGACATTTCTTTATCCAAAAAATAAATCTTTAGTTTAACAATTCAAAGTACATTTTTACTTTAAAAAAAATTAGAGAAAACTTCCGTTCTCGACACACTACACCATTTTATTAATTTTTGTAAACAGAAGACTTGAAATGAAGTCAACGCAGCTTACAGACCCAAGCCTCCTTGAATTTTGTGAATCTCGAAGGCTGTGGAAGAATTTAACCGCCACAATGACTGACGCCAACCGATTTTTAATTCAGATTTTCGTGATTATTTTCCAAACAAAAATTACAAAATTCTATTAAACTCTTGTTTATTAACAATGCTTTTAACATAGCTTTATTAAATAAACAAGAAAAACATTTAATTCTTTGCCAGTTTTGTATAAAATCAACATGGCGACGTTCAGCCTCACTCATTAAATTCGAACGACAACTTCATGAAGAAATTAATTTCGAGACGGAGATAATTAATTTCATCAGCTTATAAAGTTTTCGAATGGTTGCGCTAATAGTTACCGACAGGTAATTAATCATCCCTTTATTAATCGATTGATAACACAAGAAAAACATGCGCGAACGGATTTGAAAATTCGTTGCTAAGCAGAGACTTAGCCCCAATAAAGAAATTCAAAATGTCTTGTAGTTGTAAACTGTTGCAAAGAAGGCTGGAAAAAATGCAGAAAAAATATATCGCTCTTAAAAGAAACCATAAAAAATTATTAGGTAGGCTTATCATATTGAAACAATAAATAAATAAACAAGATGAGGAAGAGTTATTCAAAATTTTGAATTTTGGTTCATGTCATTAGAGAGTTCCTTCCATTGGTAGATAATTTTGTCAGATAATTGTACTTTTATTATAATTTTGTCTCAATTAAACTTTTCTAGGTATATCAATTCTGTTAACTGATGCACTTGAAGAATTAATTAGAGGAGGAATGAAACCTGGAATCAATGAAACTCTTCTCTCTTGCTCAACAATCTATCCAGATCTGTTTGGAAATGTAAAAGCTAACAATTTGGAGGTGAAATCTGTTAATAATGAAAATGATTTAGAGTCTAGAGATGAGAGTGGAAATGCTGAAGATGAACGTCCAACTGAATCTCAAAGAGAATATTATGAAGGATTTTTGGCCAGACCTAGAATACCGTGAACCCCCCAAGTTTAGAATTATTGAGGTGCCCCTGCCTTCAATTTGAGACAGTTTCCAAGTCTTAAGTGGGGGTGTGATTGGAAAGCAGACCAGCATCTCAGCTCCAGGATAGGAGAGATGTGGGGAGTAGGAGATAATAATAGCAGAGTGGGAGGATGGCCAAAGAAAGAGAGAATAAAAGACAATACAGCAGTAGACAGAAAGATTAGAAAGAATGGAACCAAATCAAGGAGGAAAGATGAAAAGGACGCGGTTAAGAAAAGAATGTTAATTAGATGAAAGACTTTAATTATTAAATTAACGCTGCCATTGGTTGTTTTCATTCATGTATCTAAAAAATTTCTTTTTTAATTTTTTTTATCTATAGATAATTTTTGTTGACTTGTTAAAACACTAACACTAATAAACTAATAGCTATTCCATCGTTATCTGGTGTTTCTATAATCGATCCCATCAACTCACACTTTCTAGTTAATTTCCCAAAGTTCTTCTCTCACCTATTTCAAAAGTAATGCACACTCTCATGAAGAATTCGTTTCATAAATAGTGCACACTCTCACAGAAGATTCTTTTCCTAAGTAATGAACATTTTATAGAAAAATTCATTCTACAAATAAGAGATACTTATTTCATAAATAATGCACACTTAGGTTGGTAATCTACTATAAAAGTGATGGTCTGTTGTAGATAATCTGTATCTAACCTACTTACAAACTGAAAATATTTTAGATATTTGCTGAATCAAGGTTTCTGAAGGCTTGAGATTGTAAATTTTTATTTATTTATTCTTCATAAAGGTTCAAGCTGGTGTCAGTAAGAAGGTTTTGAACTTTATAGAGAGGAAAGCAGTCAATATGCAAACTACCTGGGTAAAATATAAAAAAATTCTTGAACCCTTGAGGGAAGTAGTTAATTTGCAGATTAACTAAGGAATGAAGGGGGTAGTGAGTTGATAAGTTAAAAATTAAGTTTCAGAAGCCATTTGAGCTTTTGACTTAAATTTATAAAGCAAATTAACTTAGAGACAATTGAAATCAATGACTTTGTAAGGTTGGTACGATTTTCGCTGTTATTTGAGCCATTTATTTACAATTTTTGTTTTTAGTAGTAAAATGATCCTGGTAATTGAGTCAATTTAAAACCAAACCGTTTTGTTGGCAACCCATGAAATAAAGACAGCATTGCCAACATACTAAACGATGTACCGTTATTTTTAACATACTCGACCCCCAACCGCTTTCTTTCTCACATGACCAACTGTTCGTTTGAATTATTTTTAGTCCTCGAATTCTCACTTGAGAGGAAAAAAAAATCGTTTCAAACTTCCTTTCTAAAAGTGAAGAGCATTATTATCTAATTATGCTATTTAGGCTCATTTCTGAAATCATTTAGCCTGAATTAAAAACGTTCAACAACCAGATCATGCTAATTGTTGATCAAACGAATTCATAAGTCAACGGACCCGTCGACCAAAAAAAAAATGTCAAACATTTAAAAAAGGCAAAAAAACGAAAACAACTTAACTGGTTTTAAAACGTAGGAGTTGTTGTTGTTCTTTTGGATACGAGTATTACAACTCTTTCTCAAGAGGGCAGTTTAAAACTTGATTTAGAAAATGAAAAAGTGAGTCACCAAAATCCTGGGCTGAGTCATAGCCATATTGGGGAAAAGTCAGTTAGTCACGCAAAAGGTGGGACGCGTCACTTGGTAGGTTTTGTCCCGAAACCGGGAGCGTTTTCGACCAATCAGAAGCGAGGATTGTGGGACGCGTCCGAGGTTATAAATATAAGTCGAACGGGCTGGAACCTCATTGTCAAAAGTGTTTTGCGAAGTTCTTTGAAAATCTTCAAAAAACATTTTTTTCTCTTATTACCTCAAACCAAATCTAACTAAAAAGAGTCAAAATGGTAAGTTTATACTATAATACACCTTATTGACGAGTTTTAAATATTCTGTAACGATTTATAAGACGTTAAAATGAATTTTTTTTCACATGTTTGACCGGTAGTGAAATGCTTCAAACGTTCTTTGATTTGCTTCCTAAAGGGACGCCATTAGCCACGTTTTTTTTATTTTTGATATCTTTATTTAAACTCCCTTTAACCATTAGTAAATACCATTTTTGAGTAACCAAACGGTTTTACTGTTTTTTTAATTTATGAATATGCAGGTGTTGAAGTGACCTCGACACCAATTTTAGAAACAATGGCCCCTTAAAATTGATTTGGTTGGGAAGAGTGGATTTAGGTTAATGCATTCAGGTCGTGGATCGATGAAGAGATTGTAATCTTTTGTTTTTTTTTTTCCTTAGCGTGAATGTATCTCAGTTCATGTTGGCCAAGCCGGTGTTCAAATCGGTAATGCTTGTTGGGAGCTTTACTGTTTGGAACATGGAATCCAACCTGATGGTCAAATGCCATCAGATAAAACTATTGGAGGTGGAGATGACAGCTTTAATACATTCTTTAGTGAGACTGGTGCTGGTAAACATGTGCCAAGAGCTGTGTTTGTTGATCTTGAACCCACCGTTGTTGGTAAGTGAAAACTTCTATGATTACGTTGAGTCTTGGGGGGTTTTGCTTGTTCGAGTTGGGGGTGTTTTTGTGTGTGGAGGTTAGAATCTTGTGGTTGATTTGGTATTTCAAAGCTGGGTATCATATCAATTTAAATTGTCTTATTTTTGTAGATGAAGTTCGTACTGGAACTTACAGACAGCTTTTCCACCCTGAACAATTGATCACTGGCAAAGAAGATGCTGCCAATAACTATGCAAGAGGCCATTACACTATTGGAAAAGAAATTGTTGACTTAGTATTGGATAGAATCAGGAAATTGGCTGATCAGTGCACTGGTTTACAAGGATTCCTCATTTTCCACTCATTCGGAGGAGGCACTGGTTCTGGTTTTACTTCCTTCTCATGGAGAGGCTCTCTGTCGATTATGGAAAGAAGAGCAAACTTGAATTCGCCATTTATCCCGCACCTCAAGTTTCTACTGCTGTTGTCGAACCATACAATTCCATTTTGACCACCCACACTACTTTGGAACATTCCGATTGCGCTTTCATGGTTGACAACGAAGCCATTTATGACATTTGCCGCAGGAACTTGGATATCGAAAGACCCACCTACACGAATTTGAATCGTTTGATTGGTCAAATCGTTTCTTCCATCACAGCTTCCCTCCGATTCGATGGCGCTTTGAATGTCGATCTTACCGAATTCCAAACCAACTTGGTACCATATCCCCGTATCCATTTCCCTCTTGTCACCTACGCTCCTGTCATCTCAGCTGAAAAAGCTACCACGAGCAATTGTCCGTCGCCGAAATCACCAACGCCTGCTTCGAACCAGCTAACCAAATGGTTAAATGCGACCCACGTCACGGGAAATACATGGCTTGCTGTATGCTCTACAGAGGAGATGTCGTACCGAAGGACGTGAACGCAGCTATCGCCACCATCAAAACTAAGAGAACCATCCAGTTCGTGGACTGGTGTCCGACCGGTTTCAAAGTCGGCATCAACTACCAACCACCGACCGTCGTTCCAGGTGGAGACCTCGCCAAGGTCCAACGTGCCGTGTGCATGTTGTCCAACACCACTGCCATCGCCGAAGCCTGGGCTCGTCTCGACCACAAATTCGATCTGATGTACGCGAAACGAGCTTTCGTTCACTGGTACGTCGGTGAGGGTATGGAAGAAGGAGAATTTTCCGAAGCTCGTGAAGATTTGGCTGCTTTGGAGAAGGATTACGAAGAAGTTGGAATGGATTCCGTCGAAGGAGAAGGAGAAGGCGGTGACGAATATTAAATGAGAATGAAATGATAAAATTAGAAGTAGCGTTCATGAATTCAGTGAAATAAAGTTTGGAACGTTGAAAGTAATTTTTGTCTTCTTCTTTTGACCCCAAATTCCTTTGAGTTGTTTCTCTCATGAAAAGAACACACGTCGTGTTGTCTTTTAATAGACTCGCATGGGTTTTGTATGTTTCCACATTTTTTAACCAGATGTTGTAGACTGGTTCATGACACCAACTTGGAACAGTGGGAGAGTGAACACACATAAACTGTTCAGTTTAAAGCCTTTCAAAAACATTTTTATAATTAACCTGAAGTATTCTAATTAGACTTAGACATTTTAAGAGCCTTTCTCTTTGAAAATTTGTGATGAAGTCCCAAATTTTTGTTGTCGAATGTTCTTTCTATAAATTAATTCAGATTTTGAATTGGGGGCTACAACAAGATGGTTGACTTATTGCAGGGGTTTCATGTTTTGTTACATTCGACATAGCCTCCACCATTCTAACTTCTACTTTCTTTCAAATTTTTTATTTTTGGGATATCGATAGCCAAGGGAACTACCATTTGGACACCCTGAATTTTCTTTTACCAAATGAAGTAGACACTGCCATGATTTCCTAGAATGAAAACTTAGAAGACACAGTTCATCTATTGAAATGAATTTGATAAGTATGTCATCTTATATAAGCAGGGGAGGATGCATTTTGTTTAAAGTAGTCTTGGGTACTAGTTACAAAATGAATTGTTGGCAAAAGTGTGCATTAATTTTGAAATAAGCTTATTTATCATTGTGGGATGAATTGTCAACGAATCTGGGTCATATTCATGATATAGGATCTGTCTAATGGTGTGTGTGTAATATTTATGAAACGAGTTCTTCCTCCAAAAGCTCAAACTCTTCTCGATTTTCTCTTTTCATTGTAATTCTTCGTTTCCCGTGTGCAGTATTTATGAAACGAGTTGGGAGGCCTGTGGTGTAGTGATCAAAGCGAAGTTGTGAGTTGGAATCCTCTCCCAGGTATACTCCAAGAGTGAGGAAACGGGACACAAGCAATACTCTCCTTTGGGAATCGAGAAAATGGCCCAGAAACGAGTTCTTCCTCCAAGTCTTCAATATTCTGGTTGTCCCCCCCCCTCCTCCAATTCTCGGTTTCCCGTGTGCAGTATTTATGACATGAATTTCGTTATAAAAGTTTTGGGTCACTTATGAAAAGCGGTTTTGAAATATCGAGTGTGCAATATTTATGAAATGAGAACTGTCGTCCACTGTGCAATATTTATGAAATGAGAACTGCCGTCCACTGTGCAATATTTATGAAATGGGAACTGTTGTCCACTGTGCAATATTTATGAAATGGGAACTGTCGTCCACTGTGCAATATTTATGAAATGAGAACTGTCGTCCACTGTGCAATATTTATGAAATGAGAACTGTCGTCCACTGTGCAATATTTATGAAATGAGAACTGTCGTCCACTGTGCAATATTTATGAAACTAGTTATTCCTCCAAATCTTCAATATTCGGGGTTTTCCCCTTTCTAATTTTTCCCCTGTGCATTATTTATGACATGAATTTCTTTTATAAAAAGTTTTGGATTACTTTTGGCAAACTGCTTTTGAATTTCGAGTGTGCAATATTTCTGAAATGAGATATCCATAAAAGACAATGGTTCATACAGTACTACCTCTATCAGATCACCCTAAACTCCTATTTTCCTCGGGACATATTTTCGTGGTTTTATATTATCCGAAAGTATAAACCGGTTATCAAAAGTTACCCTGCAGCAGAGGTTCCCAAACTTTGTTCTGTCGTAGACCTTCTGCCATGTTTTTCGGTTTTGGGTAGACCCCCTACGTACCTGATTTTTGTAAATTTCTCACTGTAGTGAAGTAAATATTTTACTTGCTAGGTACTTTTATAAATAATGTATAGCCTATATATTTATATTATAAGATAGTATAATGTACGTAAATGGGTACTACCAGTGTATGTTGAGATCCACTATCGTGAACCCCCATTTTCATTTCATGGATCCCCAAATTTTTTTTCGCTGTTGTAGACCCCTTGCAGGTTGTCATAGACCCCTTGGGGTCGATATACACCACTTTGGGAATCACTACCCTGGAGAGTGACACTAACTCTACTTCTGTCCAGGTCACCAGTTTCATTCCCAAATCAAGGAAAGGAAGGAACTTCAAGGCAACAGGAAATTTAAAATAGTCACACTCATACTTGATACGCATAATTATATTTTCGATTAGATTTTATAGATAAAAGAGGCGGGAAGGGGGGCGTACTACAGTTTGTATAATATTATATACTATAACTACCACCAAATAGATGACATCCTATTTTAATTCAAATTAATTGCTTGTTACCGCTTGAATTCAATTTAACGTGAACACTATATGAGTCAATTTGACTCACGAAAAACTTTATGTCAGTATTACTGCTAATATTATATTTTAGTTTTTCCTTAGCTTAATTAAATTTTTTGCTTTTGAAACAAACTACTCCTGTAACTGTGCAGTATTTATGAAATTGCTATCCTTAAGTGTGAATTACAATACTTATACGACATACCCTCTGAGTTAATTTTGTTTTTAGGCAAAACACCATCACCCGATATGTTATATGAGTCAAATTGGCTCACAGATATGTGATCAACTTTCCTAAACCTAGTGCTAATCCACCTTCATCAAATACCAGACTTACGGTCTCAGCCTGATTTGGGCAAAGTTAGTCTCAACACAAATCATCTGAGTTATGTTTGGCCTTGTTTATCATCAGCTCCATAGTTTCTCCATAAGTTTAGCTTAGTGTGCATTATTTATGAAATGGAACAACGCTAAATAATAAATAACCGGATTTGGGTCAAACACCAACTTCGAACTTTAAGTTCCAAATTGGCTGAGTTGAGTAATATTAATACAAATATTGTAGTGTTGATTGTAGTGTTTATATATTATAATGATATTGTAGTGCTAATATAAATATTGTAATATTCAGAATTTATTTCTTTTTGGTCAAAAACAAACATCGACTTTGTTTCACGAGCCAAATTGGCTCGGTTACTTAGTCACATGATCAATATCCGTAAGTCTGGTGTTAGTATACACCTCCACGACCTCCCTCTCCTCTCTGCCTCTCTTAAAGACAAATATTTCCAAGAAGAGAAAATTTGAAAACCTTCCGAGCTTTCTAAACAACATTTATCATCCCCTCAATCAAGTATATCACCATAAAGGTCGCCATTTTGTCTTCTGTCAACTGTTAGTTTCAAACCAGTTTTAAGTATAACCGTCGAGAAACAAAACTGAGACTGAAGTCGGAAGGTTTTCACAGATTCTAAACAGTACGACAGGAAGTAGAATCAAAAGACTATTAAATCCTTATACAACAATCCTGTAAGGCCAGCTCACATACGAGGGCAGATAAACTACATATACAAACCGAAATCGAACACACTTATAAAAATATAAGTTCACTGGACCCATCATCATAAATTCCGATATGAATAAAATATACGAAAAATTATAACTTGGTTAGAGTTCTCTACGTCCAACGATAACCAATCACTTCTAACGAATCTATAGATAGATAGATAGATAATTTATATATCTTCATCTACTATAAGAAAATAATAATTCTCTCCGGTTAACTACCATCAGATGAGGAAAAGGGAAGGAAACAGATAAGCTGGGATGTTAGGTTTTGGGATTTGTGTCCATCAACTCCCTCTCTCCGACTCTATCTTACAGTAACCAGTTACAGACAAAGAAATTGTTACAGGCTTACTGTCTTTATTTTCTTAGGCAATTTCAAATGAATCCTGAGTCCAATATCATTTGGAACTTTGATACAGTGGCGAGGTGCTGACCATTTTCCTGAGTATAGAAATTTATTCGCGAATATTATGAATTATACTATGACATTTGATGAATATATATATATCGATTTCTATCTTGAACTCTTCGAACTTCTTTCTCTCTACTATCCTACCAGGACCGGGTTAGGTAGATACCCCCACTGCTGACTATGGGTATAACAGGGTACGGGAGGAGGATTTGACCCCACGACCTTAACTCTATAGTCGGGTACTTTGACCACTACACCAGCCCTCCCGATTATACTATAAACATAATATATCAGAGGTGGCCAACTGGGGGTAGAAAAATTTTGTAAGCAACCCACGAATTCAAATACACTTTGCCTCCTCTTAAATTAATATTTCAGATTCTTAACTCGATAATATATTCTAACAGTATAACTGTATAAAACTGTCTGCTTACATATACTATTTGTAAATATGTCGGAATAAAATTTGCAAATTTATTTGTAGTTACAGAAAATATCAACCCCACTAGACGGCCCAAAATTGTGTCGGACATTTTGTGTATTTATGACTTTATACTGTAATTAAAATTATTATGCTTATCAAAATATATATACGTTCCCTTCATTTGCCATATTTTTGAAATTTAAATTTTTTAAACTTAATTATATCGTCAAAATTTGAACACTACTCATAGACTACTCATGGTCGCCGCAGAATATATTTTTACAGTATAAATAGCCCCTAAGGGATAAAAGTTTGGCCACACTTGTTATATAGCGTAGGGATAACGCAAACTATTATTGACTCTTGATAGCTTTGAACAGTCTAGTTATCCAAGTCACTGGAAGCGTTTTTCGAAATTTGGGTGTATAGCATCCACATGGGAGTTGGCCACTCCAGTGTTGTACCTCGGTGTTAGTGTTATGCTATCATATACTGACTGGTTGACATATAGATCTGTATCTTCTACTTAATTTATCTTTTGAAATAAGCCTTATACAGTAACAACATGACATCTACTCAAAGCTCCATTGCCTAAGAAAATAAAAAGACTCCGGAAAAACACCCGCGGCGGATAGAAAATTTTTACAAAATACTCCGCGAATGTGAGGAATCACCCTAACTCACTCGCTTTTCGTGTAGATAGTCACTGCCTTCTAACACAAACAAACAAAAAAGTAAAATCGATCCAAAACCAAGAGATAAATCATAAAAGATAAAGCGAGTGGTGGCGGGGGGGAGTAGCAACATCCTTTCATAGGACTGATTAAAATTCATAATTTGTCAAAAAGAGAGATTTAAGGGATGACGTGCACGGGGGTGGTTTCCTCCGGACTCGGTGAATCGTCTCTCCGAGCTTTTACTTTGACCACGGCATGTTGTATCCCCTGAGTCACGTGTTGAGTATACTTCGGGCCCATGGTACCCGGCGTCTGAAGCCTCACTTTTTCCGGATCGATGCTCGTCGAGGTTGCCTCATCCGATTCCAGCAGGAAAAACATTCCGAAATTGAGCTGCGGGATATCGTAGAAGACGGTCAGAGTGAAGATCAAGAATGTCAGGCCGGTGAGGAGATAACCTGAAACGGAAACCGAGCGTGAAAGCTTCGAAAGCGACAGCTTAAACCTGAAGGAATGAAACTCCGACACTTACATGAGGTCAAGATCTTGTACACGGGTCTGTTTGGCTGGTTGGGAGAGTCTCCGGGTATGTAATCGCCCAAACCGATGGTGGTCAGCGATATGAAGCAATAATACATCGAATCCAAATAATCCCATTCGGGTTCCAAGTAAGCAAACACGGCTGCTGGCAAAAACCAGAAGAAGGTCACGAGTAGGGTTCCCACGAGGAAGAGGTGAAGAAGACGGATGTTGAATGGCTGATACAGATGACCGAGTTTCGAGTTCAGAAACTGGAGAAGCTGGGTAGACGGAATCATTAATCTTTCCACGAGGGCTGTGAGAAGCATCAACGTGAGCGGAATCCCAAGAATCGCGTAAATGATGCAGAAACATTTTCCGGCTTTCGACAGCGGGGTCACGTGACCATAGCCTGAAACAAGTCAATTGTTAAATGACGCCATTTCTCACATATTCATTTATCTTATCCCCCAAACGTGACGTGTTATCTAGTAGCTAAATCTACTCACCGATCGTGGTGACCACAGTGCTCGAGAAGAACAGAGATTGACCGAAACTCCAGTTGGGTTCACCAGAAACGTTTCGAACAGCCGACACTCCCCTGTTGCTGGCGCTGATGATTTTCTCGATGAGGCTTTCCAGCTCATCATCTAGACAAAAACAAAAGAAAAATATAATTTTATCTGGTTAGCTCGAAACCTGTATATTAGGTACATCGGAAAACAATGCCGGTTCTGTCCGTTATACCTGATAAGTACGTCACGGTAAAAGTGATAAAACAAGCCAAATATACATATAACTCCCGGCTGTTGTTTATAATCATCACCTGCGATTAGTTAATGTGACAAACTAATAAATATTTATCACATTTACCGGCTATTTTAAAAAATCTTCAACCCCTTATCTGAGTAAACTTTTATCAAACTCCTCATTACTCGATTTTATAAACTATCCGGTAAAGGCGATTAATATTCAGTAATTTATCACATTAACCAAGCGCAGTTGGTGATTTTAAATAATCGCCGGCAACTATATTTCCTTGGAACCGAAAATAATGTCGGTCCTATGTGTTACATCTAATCTATATCACGGTAAAAGTGATAAATTGGTCCAATATATACAATTCCTTGAGATTATTCATAATCACCAACCAAGCTCGGTTAATTTGACAAATTACTGCGTATTTATCACTTTTACCGGCTAATTTATAAAATCTTCAGTTTATAATGAGGAATATAATGATGGTTTACTTAAATTACGAGTTGGAGATTTTAAAAACTATCCGGTAAATGTGATAAATATTCAGTAATTTATAACATTAAACAAGGTTAGTTTGTGATTATAAATAATCATAATTGTATATTTATCAATGAATATTTTTACCGTTAATTGATTGTTCAACAATTAGATTATTCAAATCACCAACTGCGCTTGGTTAATGTGACAAATTACTGAATATTTATCACATTTACCGGATAGTTTATAAAATCTCCAACTTATAATGAGTAATATTATTATATTTTATAAATTATAAGTATTTGTCAAATTAGCCGCCTTGGTTGGTGATTATGAATAATCGCAAGGAATTATATATGACCAATTTATCACTTTTACCGTTATATAGATTAGATGTAACACACAGGACCGACATTATTTTTGGTTCCAAGGAAATATAATTGCCGGCGATTATTTAAAATCACCAACTCCGCTTGGTTAATGTGATAAATTACTGAATATTCATCACATTTACCGGATAGTTTTAAAATCTCCAACTTGTAATGGTGTATTTGATAAAAGTTTACTCAGATTGGAGTTGACGATTTTTTAAACTAGCCGGTAAATGTGATTAATACTTACTAATTTGTCACATTAACTGGCCAGTTGGTGATTATAAACAACAGCCGGGAGTTATATGTATATTTGGTCGTTTTATCACTTTTATTATGACATATACGAATTACTTTCTGGTTCACGTACTATTTTGTTCTTTTATTCCTTATCACGGTCCTGATTTTCGTAAAACCGTGTTGGGATTTTATTGCTTTCAAACATCAAGGCATTTTGGGAAAAGTGGTTGCGGTATTTCCCATCTTCGTGCTTAGTCTTGTTTAAAATGTGTTCTCCCTCCCTCCCTCCTCTCCTCTACCATCCTCACCTCTCTCCTCCTTAAAGCCGCTCCTCCTCTCATACGTTGAATTTTATGAACTCGTTTCACGCCCGCAGCTTTTATGATGTTTCCGTTTCATAAAAAGTAACCTTTCGCGAGCTTTCGACTCAATCTGATAACTCTAAAACCCGAATTTTCAGTCAAATCCAAGGGAATCGTACAAAGAATTGAACGTCAATGTTTAGACAATGAGGATCATAGTGTTACCAACTTGACAACATCAAATCCCGTTCTATGAGCTTCTTGATTAAAAAGATATTTATTACGGATAATGTTAATTAGATAATAGTTAGTTGAATTGGAAAATGGGGATCGCGATTCTATGATGCAGAAGTTATTGCTTTAATTAGTGACGATTTCGAAATGATCGATGAGGACTCGTTTTACGCGTGTTTGAACCTACGCCAAGTCTTTTCAAATTTTTTTATTAAATTTTTTTTCATATAATATGAGTCAGAGTTTACTGTAACAACTTCGCCAAATACAGTATTTTATCTTCTGTAGATTCTTTTTAAGAAGGCCATGATTTCACACACAAACTGAATGAAAATGGGGATCATCTTATAATAAATTCTCTTCTGGTTTCAATCAACTAAAAAATCTGTTCTATCAGATGTAAGAGAACAAGTCAAGACTAAAAAACAAAGCAAGTGTTCTTTAAAATTCATTTCATAAATAATGCACACTTCCCTAACTTCAGAATAATCCCTTTTCACAAACAATGCACAATCATAGCAGGACCACCCCATAAATCACATGATTATAGGTCTCGTTTCATAAATATTGCACATTTCTAACCAGATCTCATATCATCAGTAATGGACACTTATAGACAGATATTCTTTCATAAATAATGCACACTAATCTCTTTCATTAATATTGCTTCCAAGATCTCATTTCATAAATATTGCACACTTCTAGCAGAATCTCATTTCATAAATATTGCACACTCCTAAGCAGAATCTCATTTCATAAATATTGCACACTCCTAACAGAATCTCATTTCATAAATATTGCACACTCCTAGCAGAATCTCATTTCATAAATATTGCACACTTCTAGCAGAATCTCATTTCATAAATATTGCACTCTTATAGCAGTCTCATTTCATTCTAATGCACACTCTAGCAGACTCTCATTTCATAAATATTGCACACTTTAGAGCTCATTCCGCGCAGACTCTCCTTTCATAAATAATGCACATTTAGCAGATACATCATATCATATTCATTTCATAAGTAATGCACAGTTTTAGGTAGATCTCCTTTCATAAATAGTGTAAACTTGTAGCACAATCTCATTTCGTTACTAATATACACTTATAGCCGACTCTCATCGTTATGAGTAATGTATATTTCTAACTAGATCTTCTTTCATAAATAATGCACACTTTTAACAGGATCTCACTTCACAAATAATGCGCTATTATAACAAGGTCTCATTTCATAAATATTGCACTTTTTTAATTTTTATTTACAAAACGATCCTGGTGTTGCTTTATATAATTATAGCAGGGTCTCTTTTTACGCGTTTAATTTATGTTCTTTCAGAAAGTCAAAAATCTATTCCTTTTCGGATGAAAGATGATCTGCAGTTTATCACATCATTTTTCATACTCCTCCACCCTCTCACCTCATCCTCATCTATCGCTGAAAACAAGACCTGACGCTAACTGTTATTGCTATAAAACTTAAGACAGGCTAACAAATTACGCGAAAGAAATTCATCCATCAACCTTGATTGAGATGAAATCACGAGAAGTAAATTTCATAAATAAAAGCCACTTCTGGGAAAATTTCCCGGTGAAAATTTTCTAAAACAGAAATTTTCCAAACAACGAAAGACCTATCCATCGCTCACTCTCCGAAGAAAGGAGTGAATTGGGAGAAAATCAGAAACGACAGCAATTTACCTCCTGCCGCGGATCTCTTCCCTCTTAATGCTTAGTGGAAAATTTTTGAATTTTCTTTCGCCGCCCGGAACGGACTAGAGCTTCCAATTTAGATTTTCTGTCGGGGTGGTGACCTTGAAGAAGCTGTCGGCTTGAAAGGGAGGAGAGAGTTTGTTTCTGAGCTTTCATCATCAAAAAATATTTATTTCCGGTGTTCAACTCCAAGCCTGGAAGCTTTGAAGTTCAAACCACACCACTCGATGTGTTTCTCTTTACTACAACTACCACCACTACAAAAGTAGTTAAGATGATTAAATTATGTACTTGGGAAAAATGAAAATGGCGGAGTGTGTGAGATGGGAAACGGATCCCAGTTTCAACCACAACCGCAACCACCCAGTTGGAGAGAAATTTCGTCTGCTTCTGAAAGTTTTTCGAAATTTAATTTCCCCGACCGCGCTTGATTGTAAGGAAAGAAAACATGGAGGAGAGGTTTGGCAAAAACCGAAACGGAAAACAAACCAAACAAACATCTCTCTCACTCCTTTCTCTCGTGATGCAAGTCTTTTCAGTATCTTGGGAGAAGAACAGTATAACAGATGAACCATCTCGAGAGAGGCCGATGGAAAAATAGGAAACGAGATTAGATGCGGCGTTCTCTTGGGAGGACTCAAACCCGAGTTTTCATCTCCATCTTGTGTGCCTCTCCCACAGGTATTTCCGGTTATGACTTGATCATTTCAACTCAAAACTTAATTCCTTCATATTCCTTTATCTCTCTATCTATTTTCAGTTCTTTTATCATATCGACGTGATAAAAGACAGGAAAAAAAATTCGGCAACAGCGACAACAACATCAATCGATATATCGCAACACAATAGGAATACATAGGAGAGAACATTTCAAGAAACCTGTCCGAGAGATTTCCAAGAGAATCAAATAAATTTTGTACAAAGGGTGACACCATTGAAAAGGTTCCATTTTATGAGACCTTTTTCGCACACCAAAAATTTTCATTTCGACATTTCCCATTTTCCCCGAATCTTCTTCACACCAGCAAGAGGTGACCCGTGACGTAATTCTGACGGTACACAAAGAAATTCAAATTTTATTCAAATTCCCTGGAATTTATTTTATAATAAAATAAATATTATTCATTCATGAGAAGGAAATCCAGTTTCGCACGAAACATGGAAATCACGAAAAACTGTTTAAAATGAAAAATTGTGTTTATAAGACAGTTTTCGAAATTTGCATTTTTTTCTGAAAAGAAATTTCCTTAAATTTGAATTAATGAAATTAGAGCTTCGCGCAAGTTCGTATTAGTTTTGAACTGAATTCTTGGTAGCGCTGTGCATTATTTTTGAGATTAGTTCCTCTTAAAAGTGTGCATTATTATTGAAAATAGTTCCTCTAGTAAGTATGAATTATTTTCTAAATAAATTCCTGCCAAAAGTTTGCAATATTTTCAAAATTAATTCCTCAAGAAAGTGTGCATTATTTTTGAAATTAGTTCCTCTTAAAACTGTGCATTATTTATGAAATTAGTTCCTCTCAAAACTGTGCATTACTTTTGAAATCAGTTCCTCTCAAAACTGTGCATTATTTTTGAAATCAGTTCCTCTCAAAACTGTGCATTATTTTTGAAATCAGTTCCTCTAAAACTGTGCATTATTTTGAAATCAGTTCCTCTCAAAACTGTGCATTATTTATGAAATTAGTTCCTCTTAGAAGCGTGCAATACTTTTGAAATTAGTTCTTCTCAAAACTGTGCATTACATTTGAAATCAGTGCCTCTAAGAGTGTGCCTTAATTTTGAAATCAGTTCCTTCTAAAACTGTGCATTACTTTTGAAATTAGTTCCTCTCAAAAGTGTGCAATATTTTAAAAATTACTTTTTCTCAAAACTGCATTATTTTTAAATCATTTCCTCCTAAAACTGTGCGTTACTTTTGAGAAAGAAAAAATTTTTGTAAGAGGACAAGAGTAAATTCGAATAGGTTTCTCGTGATTTTATAAACGCACAAAACAAGACCTGGCTATAAATGAACAAATAAAAGGCCCGAAACCTGCTGACAAGTATAAATAAATCCTCCAACAGTTAAACATGAGTAATACAACTTCCTTGAAGTATTAATACAAAAACAACTCGCGTAAAAAAAATCTGAACGCGTACATGTACCATACTCTCAACTCGTGTCACTTCACTTAGTATTGAGTTCTAATCTGTTCTAAACAAAAATCCGGAGGCAGGCTCTTACCTTGGACGCAAGTATTATCCCCCAAAAACTCCATTTTGGCCCTTAAAACCGATTCCCTCAACTCTTCTTCCTGCGGAGCTTCTAAAACGGCGAAAACCAATCCTCCGGTTACCAGATAAACCCCATAGAAAACCAGGTACAAGCTGAGCAAGAAAGAACTTCGTCTCAAGCCCAGAACCCGTTTGACCGTGTCTTCATCATCCGCCTCCTCTTCCTTCGTCAACACCACTTTCTCCTCCTTCTTCCTCATCAGCGGTTTTTTCTCATCGATTTCGCTGTAGTCCGGCGGGGGTTGATCGTAATAATTATCAACATTTCCCGTTCCGTATTGAGTCGACATTTTTGAATGATACCAAGAGGCAAACCGAACCCGACGAAGAGAACGTGTGTTCGCGAGCTGACTATCCGACTTGTACTAAAAGAATTTTCTTTCCGAGAGGAATTTTTTCTGATCTTCTCCCTCTTCGTCCCTCTACCTTCTTCTAATAATAACTTACAGCGATTAGTGTTGGACAAACAGAATTGCAATTAAAAAAACATCGCATTTGATTATTTATTACAATAATCCTCTTTGAGTAATGTTCAATGCATAAACAATAAGACGAGAACGGATACACAGAACCGTGATGACATCTTCCATTTGACATTTGACAAACTCCTGACTTAGAAAACGAAACCGGAGATCAACCTCCCCCGATACCACCCCCCAACGGTCACCTACTCACTACGGCCACCCACATTCCGAACGCCTTTCCCGTTCTTAACCGAACGTAAAAATATTTTTCAAGACGAAAAAATCGAAAAACTATTTAGATAACCGGGAATCACATTAAATGATCCAATCCAACTTTCAGATAGGAAATATCAAAGTTTAGTGATCGAACTATTGATCACGTGATTGTTTCACTTTCGACATTTTCTATTTACCTTGTGAACTTGGAACAGAGCTAAATGAGAGAACGTGAGTGGGAGAGATGAGGTGGGTGGATGAAAAAGCTCGAAGGAAGCTTTAAGGGAGAGAGAGTGACGCAAATACGTCGATTTTGATTCCTTGACGAGATTGCTGACAAAAAGATTGCTTTCCCTTGTTTGGAATTGGAAAATCAGCGATCAGACTATTTCCGGTTTTGTTTCAATTCAATTCGAGGGAAAATGAGAGACAGATCAGTTCCCCACCCAAAGGAACCGTTTTGTACGAAAGCGTATCTCCTCTCTAAAATAGAAAGTCAAAATTATGAGTCAATTTGACTCGTCTCAGTACTTTAAAAAGTCTTTAAGAACATAACCTTCACTCTGTCGAAGGAATGACTATAAAACCTTCTCAGGTTTAGTTTAAATAACTCGCATAACTCATCCAGCTGTAAACAAGTTTCTAAAATAGATTTGTGAGTCATATTGACTCACCTCAATGTAAAAATGGGTTTAAAAACCTTCAGAAATCTCTACAAATCTTAAAATAAAAATTTCCTGCCAATTTAATTTATTAAAGTTTGAAACCCTTCTTAGAAGTGTGCATTACTTATGAAATTCTATTCACATGAAAGTGTGCAATATTTTTGAAATAGGTTCTAAGTGGTACAAGTGTGCATGATTTTCGAAATGAATCCTTTCTAGAAATCTACATTATTGTGTTCACTGAAGTGTGCATAATTTATATTCTATCGTTTCATAAATAATGCACACTTGTACCACTTAGAACCTATTTCAAAAGTAATGCACACTTCCAAGAAAGGTTTCAAATTAAACTTGTTGAAACGATATTTCAACAAAAGTGTGCATTACTTTTGAAATGTAATCTACGTAAAAGTGTGCATTACTTTTGAAATGTAATCTACGTGAAAGTGTGCAATACTTTTGAAAAAAGGTTCTAAGTCCTAAGTACAAGTGTGCATTATTTTTGAAACGAATCCTTTCCAGAACTCCGCATTATTTAAAGATTAAATCCTTCACTGAAGTGTGTATAATTTATATTATATCGTTTCATAAATAATGCACACTTCAATGAAGGATTTAATTTCTAAATAATGTAGATTTATAGAAAGGATTCATTTCAAAAAGAATGCACCCTTGTACTTACGACGTAGAACCTTTTCCAAAATTACTGCACACTATTGTGTAGAAGAAATTTCAAAAGTAATGCACACTTCCAAAAAGAGTTTTCAGACGAAAGTTGTTAACTTTCAATAAATTAAAGGAACCACATTTCAACAAAAGTGTGCAATACTTTTGAAATTCAATCTACGTGAAAGTGTGCAATACTTTTGAAAAAAGGTTCTACGTCCTAAGTACAAGTGTGCATTATTTTTGAAATGAATCCTTTCCACAACTCCGCATTATTTAGAGCTTAAATCCTTCATTGAAGTGTGCAATTATTTATGAAACAATATTTCCACTAAAGTGTGCATGACTTTTGACATAACTTCTGACCGAGTCCTATGGAACGAATGATCGAGTATTCATGTTGGTTACAATTTAGCAGGGCAGAAAACAGGACGCGTGGCAATTAGGAACAATTAAAAGCTTTCGAGCGTGACGTGTCTTCCCAACGAAATACTTTCCCGTCGAGAGATATCGCTTACACGACAAGATCCGACCAGAGATATCGCGAGACAAGAGAGATGAAGAAGGAAATATGAAACAATTCGAAATTCAATCAGTCGTCAAGAAGATCGAACGGAAGAGAATATGAGGAAAGGAAATAAGAGAAGGCTGTGACCCATTCATCTCGAAACTGATTTACTGTTATGAAACCAAACAAACCCTCCGCTACCCCAATTCGCCCACCGGTTAAGTTCTTAGAAAATCAGCAAAAGGATTTCGGATTTCGTCCAAGGTAACACGTGAAAACTAAAACACGTGTCCGAGTTCTTTCGACTTTGGGAAACCCACACTAAATCGAGAGGAAAATTTGGAGAAAAGTCCAGGAAATTGATTTCGTTCCAATACCCAACCCCAGAAGAAGAAAAAGAAAGCTGTTAAGGGAAACGTTTCTTTTTAATGGGAACGACAGTCAGCAATTTGAGAAATAAAAACTGAAAGCTAACGACACTCCTACAAGTTTTAACAACCTCATTTGAGCTCAAGTGCGCTTTCTCTCACTCACGCCATTTTCAAAATTTTTTCCTGTTCCACTCATATCTTCTAGATTTCCTTAAAACCTCTAAATCCCTTCCTACTGCTGACTGACTTCTCTGTGTTACGTGATGGCAAACACGTGATAATCCGTTGTAACTCCTGACTGCAGCTTACGAGTCACGTTCAAACCTTGTTTCCTCCAACCGATTCATCTTTTATTTATAGAGAATCATCCTTTTCATTGTCATTTTCCAAGTACGTCGTTTGTCTTTCCTTTTGTCTGACTGGATCGTTGGAATGTCTTCACAAACTTCCTTTATATTTCATTTGGATTCTTTCAGCTGTGAGTTCTTTAGAAAAGAATTTCCCTCCATCGAGGAAAATAACTCGAGAAGACAAAGTGCGATGAGAATGTGGAAGATGAACCATTATCAGACAAAGAGTGAAAATGAAAATGAACAAAAGACGAAGATGAGTGAACATATTTCTTGAAGTGAAATTTCAGCAGAAGTTTGAAGCTTTCTTAAACAAACCTTCAAAGATTTATTTCATAAATAATGCACACTTATAGCAACCACTCACCTCATAAATACTGAACACTTTTGGGAGAGACTTACTTCATCAAAACACGCACTCGTTTAACATGGATTCATTTCAAAAATATTGCACACTTTTATAGCAGACTCATATATAATGTTAATAAAATGCATCCTTGTATAAAATGAACTCATTTCAAAACTAATGCACACGTTTAACACGTCTTACTTTCAAAAGTGCACACGTTTAACAAGTCATAATTTCAACATGGTCAATTTCAAAAGTCACGCACACTTTTACAAAGATCCCATTTCATAAATATTGCACACATTTATAGCAGAAATTGATTTATATATAATATTAATAAAATTCATTCTTGTTGAATGCGAACTCATTTCAAAAGTAATGCACACCTTTACGACCCCATTTCAAAAGTAATGTAAACTTATAATAAAACCACATTTCATAAATATTGCACACTTTTACAACAGACGTTTATTTTATATATAATAAAATACACCCTTGTTTAATATGGACTCATTTCAAAAGTAATGCACACGTTCAACACGTCATAATCTCAAAATGGTGAACACATTCAACATGGTCAATTTCAAAAGTCACGCACACTTTTACAAAGATCCCATTTCATAAATACTGCACACATTTATAGCAGAAATTGATTTATATATAATATTAGTAAAATACACCCTTGTTGAACTCATTTCAAAAGTGATGCACACTTCTATGAAGTATTCATTCCAGAAGTAATGCACACTTATAAGAGGATCCCATTTCATAAATATTGCACACTTTTACAACAGACATTTATTTTATATATAATAAAATACACCTTTGTTTAATATGGACTCATTTCAAAAGTAATGCACACCTGTACAAAGACCTCATTTCATAAATATTGCACACTTTTATAGCAGATATTTATTTATGTATGATATTAATAAAATAAGCCCTTGTTTAATATAAACTCGTTTCAAAAGTGATGCACACATTCAACATAGATTCATTTCAAAAGTGATGCACACTTGGAAAATAAATTAAAACCGTTTCGAAGTGAAACATGCTCGCTCCTAGGTGTTTTCATTTGTTTATTGTCAGCCACTTGTAACAAAATCGATAATCGCTATCTTAAATCGTCAGGGAACGTCAGAGGCGTTGATAGGCCACCCGGTCGATGTACTCAAGCCAACTAGTCATTCAGCTCAATTGGAATGGGAAGAAAGATAAGCGAGAAGGCACGAGATCGGGATTCGAATCCGCAGCTCGGTCTTCTCTCCTTCAGAAAGTCAAAGACGAACATGATCTCCGAGCGAAAACAAAACATTAGAGGATTAACTCCGACAGCAGACGTCAACATAATGTATGTTAAGCTCTAATTCATAGAGGTAACAATGAAAAATTAATGAGATGAAGTAAAAGGAAACGTTCGAAAGGAAAAACATCTGTCACGAGGTGGACGCGTGATTTTCAACGGACACAAAGGTCGGCGGATTTGTCAAGGGCCGGTGCGTACCGGTAATCATGTCCGTCAGCTTTCGAACGGGGCGTTCGGGATTAGCCGTGACGGAAATTTGTCTTCCTTTTATGCCTCTTTTCCTTTCTGAAGAGAAAAGAACCGAGAAGGTCACGCCTCATCTTCTCATTCTAAGTGCTTCTGCTAACTCTTGTCTTCAAATTTACTTTGTTCTTGAGAAATATCGAGTTTCTCGATGGATTAGTAGAAACTTGATGGAAGTGGAGGGCCGAGAAGTTATTTAAAAAACAGAAGGATTTAATCAAATTCAAAAGCATTTCTCCGTCCTCTTAAGAACCTTTAGACTTCTATAAAAATTTGTATTAATCCGCAAAATACTAAAAACAAAATTTTGACTTCCACGTGCTCGCATAACTTCAAAACACACAAAAACCGATTTCCACCAAATTTTACCACAAACAACAACTACAGTCAGGAGACGAACACTGTTTAACTATATAGTACATCAATCAATCAATAAATCGAGCGAATAATACCATAATTTCCGGCGATTATTCATAATCACCAACTAAGATTGGTTAATGTGACAAAGTAACGAGTATTAATCACATTTACCGGCTACTGTAACAATATCCAACTCGTAATCTGACCAAAATTTTATTATATTCCACATTGGAAGTCAGATATTCATAGACAAATCTGGCGAATATATGCCATTCTGTTTAATTACCGACTATTAATCACATTTACCGGCTAATTTATAAAATCTTCAGTTTATAATGAGGAATGTAATAGGGTTTACTCAAATTACGAGTTAAAGATTTTATAAACTAGTCGATAAATGTGATAAATAGTCATTAATTTGTCACATTAACCAAGCTCTGTTGGTGTTTATGAATAATCGCCGGGAATTATATTCACGTGGACCGAAAATAATGTCGGTTCTGTGCGTTACACTTAATATATTTCACGGTAAAAGTGATAAAACAGGTCAATATATATATAATTACTCATAATCACCAACTAAGCTTGGTTAATATGAGAAATTATTGAATATTTATCACATTTACCGGGTAGTTAAGGAAATATCAAACTCGTTATGGAGAATTAAATCAAAATTCGTTCAGATGCTTTGCTGCTGTCACTTTTTGGACAAAAGGCAAGCAATCTAAGCAGTTGTAACAGCAAACTAAACTCCCAACAAAATCAGCGACAGAAGCAAAACATCTGAGCAACATTTGCTTAAACTTTCTCATAACGTGTTGGATGCTTCCTTAACAACCCGGTAAATGTGATAAAATTCAATAATTTCTCACATTAACCAAGCCTAGTTGATGATTATGAATAATCGCCATTAAATTATATATATTGGCCTGTTTTATCACTTTTACCGTGAAATATATTAAGTGTAAAGCACAGAACCGACATTATTTTTGGTCTACGTGAATATAATTCCCGGTGATTATTCATAATCACCAATTAAGCTTGGTTAATCTGAGAAATCATCAAATATTTATCACATCTACCGGATACTTTATAAAATCCTCATTTTAATGGGGAATTTAATAAAAGTGTGCATTACTTTTGAAATGAATCCTTTCTTTAACTGTTTCATTCTGAAAACGTGCCGAATTAATAAAACGTATTCTGCACCAGTGCAAATAGATTCTTCTTGTCAGCGTGCAATACTTATGAAATGTACTTTTACTAAAAATGTGAATTATTGGGTGGACCGGAAAATAGTGTCGATACTTTGCGTTACACCTAATATATGTTAGGGTAAAAGTGATAAATCGTGCGAATACATATATAATTCCCGCTGATTATTCATATTCACCAACTAAGCTAATATTTATCACATTTACCGGCTAGTTTATAAAATCATCAACCTATAATGGGGTTCACAATAGAAGTTTATTCAAATTACGAATTGAAGATTTTATAAATTATCCGGTAAATGTGATAAATACTAATATGTCACATGTCAAGTTTAGTTGGTGATTATGAATAATCATCGGGAATTATATATATTTATTTGATTCATCACTTTTACCGCAATATATCTTAAGTGTAAAGCATAAAACCCACGTAATTTTTTAATCTACCTAATACAAAGCTTTTAGGCTTACTAGATAAAATTATATTTTCCTTTTTCCTCCCAATTTATCACTTTCACCGTAACATATATTAGGTCTAATGCACAGTACCGATATTATATTCCGGTCCATCTATTATTCTCACGTGTCAAAGTTGGAAACTAATTATATCAACTTTTACAAGTAGAAGGATAACTTTAAAACTCTGCTAATTAATCAAAATAAGTGTGCACTACACGTGATAAATGAAGAAGGCTAGCATTTCGACTATAAGATGAAACCCTGAGCTGTGCACTTCATACCATCACAGTGAAAGACATTCCAAACCCAAACTCAAACAGACAGACAGTATTTCTAGCCTAATTTCAATTAATATTTGGGACACTAACATATGTTTAGGAAGTTTGAAATCAGTTGACAACATACTACAAACAGTTCATAGGTTGAGTGACATACACAACTTCCGGTGGACAGACAAAACACCCAACAAACCAACCTTTTCCTTTAGTATATATTACAGCTAAATTTCGTAGATCATTTTTTATGCGCATTATCTAATCAATAGATTAACAATCGCGTTTCGTGAAATTAATTACATAGATAAAGCCTCTCTACGTTTCTTGTCCCCTTAATTAGATATCAAAAAATAGTTTCATAAATTATGTTAATTTATTCTGTTATTTCTAAAAACCATCTTTTTATTATAATGATTCCTATTAGTACATTCAGATTATCTAAATTATATCTAACAAAAGTGTGCAAAACTTATGAAACGAATTCTCTCCAACAGTGTGCATTATTTATGAAATAAACCCTACCCAAATCGCCTAAAGAAACGTTGCTCTTGTTCCATCAACCATCTTATTCTCACTTTGACGAGCTCTTAGATAATTTGCAAAATGACTGACACGAGTATTGTTTAGACCAGTGATTCCCAAAGTGGTCTATATCGACCCAGGGGTCTATGACAACCTGCAAGGGGTCTACGTCAGCGAAATAAAATTTAGGGATCCTTGAAGTGAAAGTGGGAGTCCGGGATAGTAGATCTCAACAGTACACTGATAGTATCTATTTACTTACATTATACTATTTTATAATATAAATATATATATATGAAAGTACCTATGAAGGGAAAAATTTACTTCACTACAGTGAGAAATTTACAAGGATCAGGTACGTAGGGGGTCTACCCAAAACCTAAAAACATGGTCTACGACAGAAAAAGTTTGGGAACCTCTGTTGTAGACACTCACTGAATTAGCGATTTAGTAGTGAGTTATATACTGCATTACAATATTAATTATAATATAAATAACAATGACAACATAAAATGGAAAGAAACAAGCCTAGAGAGAATGATATAGCTTACGAGAACTCGAATTGTAAAGTCTAATTCTTGGGAGGATGTTTTCTATTTCCGGTTATGAAAAACCAGAGCAAACACGATTAAGGAAATAAACGCACACAAGGACACGCCCATGGCTTTATACAATATTTAGATTATGACAAAATTATAATTAATTAAGTTAATAAAGGAATTAGATTACAAGCTTAGTGCTGACTAAAAGGAGATGAAAAGATAGACTTTCCTCCTTTATTCATGGACTCTATGGGCCCTGTGCCCCCCGTCCTCCTCTCTCTTTCTAGTTATCCTTTCTTCTATCCTCACGTCCGAGCTTACGTTTGTTCCATAGTCTTCCTCACCTTCTATGACCTTTTTCCCGGACTCACCTTTTTTATCTTCTGTTATTTTTTTGTCTTAGGGTTGAATTCGCTGACCTCGTTTCCATTCCTCTTTCCTAATTCCTACCTTTATCGACTTTTTTATTTTTCCTTTTCTGTCAGTTTTCCTTTCTTCCTCTTTCGATTCCCGTCATTCAATCACTCACCATCGCTTTCATTATTTCCTTTGTTTCCCTCCCATAGTCAGCATATCAAGGTCGAATAAACAAATCCCAGGGACTACAGTTTTCAACCCTCAACAAAAACGACGCCATGTTGTCGTTTTTACTCATCTTCATCCGCCGATACCTTCTTCAAAGCTTTTCGACTTTCCATTCAAATCTTCTCGCTGTCGCTTACACAATGACTCTTAGTCAGTTGACTTTCACGTCTGACCTTCACCATCATCCATCCTTCGAGTACATTCGGTCAGATCATTATCTATCCTAATCTTCTTTTTCTCATTCATTCATTCATCCTTTGACCTTTTCAAATCATTCACCGCTGTTTTAGTCAGTTTTCCGTTTTTCTCTTTAACTTCCTCCCACCGCCCTCTCTCCTCCACATTTCTCGGGTTACGAAAAACCGCACAGAACTTTACACCAAAATTATGTTATCGAGTTTATAGTAAAAATATAAAACAATTATACAAAGTTAACGGAACTTGTTTTCGAAACTGTTTCTATAAACTTTCATAACAAGGGAACCATTTTTGTTTTTAATTAAAATCAGACAAAATGAGAGAGAGAGAGAGAGGAAGGGAAATAAAAACTTTCTAAATTTTTGATCAAAATTATATTCCAAGTTCCTCTCAACTAAAATATTTGTTAAGCAAATTCTATTCTGACGTTTTCACAACCTACAGGGAAATTGTTTTAGAAAAATAAGCTTTCGAGAGATAAAATTTACCTTAAAAATAATAACAGAGAGTGAGGGTAGGTTAATGAAAGCGAATAATTATACATCGACAAGAGGTGGAAAATTCTCGATGACACAAGCGCCTAAAAAAAAGGAAACCGACCTCTGTCATTCTCTTAGGTGAAAGCTTCCGTAGGAAAAATTAAGGAAATTGATTTTCCATTAATTCCTTTCCACTTCCGGCCGACCTCGGACTTATTATAAATTTCCCGTGTTATACTCTGATTGAGTTTGTATCAAGCCTCGTGAAAATTCTCACATCCGTCCAGCAATTTTCGGCCCTAAAAATTTTCATTTCCTCCACTTCTACAAGACCATCTGATGTAATTTTGGTGCTTTTCATCTTTCATAAAAACAAAAATGCTCATTCCTTACAAAACAAAATTTATTTACAGCTGACACGAACTTGACAGGTACAAAATTGAGAAATATGGAAAAGTTGAGTACAAAAGTTTTTAATTAAATTTTAAATAAATAACTCACACAAGTCAGGAAGTTTGCTGACAAATAACCAAATTAAGCGTTCATAGCATACGGAACAAAATTGGTAGGAAGGAAATTCAAAAAAATAAATAAATAAATAAACCCAACTGACCATTATTTACGAAATGAACTACTACCTTCTCCAAAAGTCTCCATACAAATATAACTAAATAAGGAAGTGTGCATTACTTATGCAAAATAGAAAGCCAGAGTATTTAGTAACAAATTAAAACCAACAACTCCGCAACAGTAACTAAATTTGAATAATGACAATAAGTGTGCATTATTTATGAAACAAGCAGGAAGTTATCAGTAGGAAATGTATTACAGATGTGGATTAATAAATAAAGAAACAAACAAAAATGAATTTGTGCATTATTTATGAAATAAATAAGCTGTAAGAATTGTAATAATACAAATAATTAAATAAATAAACCGTGTGCATTATTTATGAAATAGATTTTTTGCCAAAGTGTGCGCATTTTTGAAATTATTTCCTCCCCAAAAGTGTGCATTATTTTTGAAATCAGTTTCTTTTAAAGTGCATTATTTTTAAAACTGTTTCCCCTCGAAAGTGTGCAGTATTATTGAAATAAGTTCCCCCCAAAAGTGTGCATTATTTTTGAAATTAGCTCCTCTCGAAAGTGTGCATTATTTCTGCAATTGGTTTTTGCCTAAACTGTAAATCATTTTTGTAATTAGTTCCTCTCGAAAGTGTGCATTACTTTTGAATCAGTTTCTCGAAAAATATGCATTGTCATTGATACAACTCTCTCCTAAGAGTGTGCATTATTTTGAAATAAGTTCCCCCCAAAAGTGTGCATTATTTTGAAATATTCCTCCAAAAGTGTGCATTATTTTGAAATAAGTTCCCAAAAGTGTGCATTATTTTTGAAATACTCTCCTCCCAAAAGTGTGCATTATTTTGAAATCAGTTCCTCTCGAAAGTGTGCATTATTTTTGAAATATCTATCCTAAATAGTAATGTGCAATACTTATGAAAGAAATAAGAGGGCAAGGACGTAGACTAAACAAAGGAATCGCAGGGTAGTAGCGTTACTACAAAGATAATCGCTGATGGTAATCACTCCTTACCCAGGGAAAGGTTCTGCCATAATTTCAGCTAAGTTTTACAAAGGAAGTTTCACTACAACCCTACCTTTAGGACACACCCACAAACATAATTCCTTCATACCAATTACCACAAAAATATGCTATACTAGACACAAAATACAAAAACCGTTTTTGTAAATCCCAAACCCGTTAAATCAGTTCTCAACAAAATCAATAAGCTAAATAGCTAACAATCCGGCCCTTGAACATCTACAAACCACCCTGAAACCATAAATTAGTAGGCCTATTGTCGTGTTCGAATATTTAATTTAGCAGTTTGTCAGTGTGTCCAAAGGTTTCGATGAAACACTTCCAGTGACTGTTATTTCGAAACCACTTCATAAGTTTCTGTTTTTATTTTATTTTCCTCTCTTTTAATAAAACATGAAACATTCAAAGAGGCCTCTGACCTTTACATGGCTTCATTTTCCCTCATTATTTACTTTTTTCCAACATTTTTGCCCTTTCAACCCTCATCATCCCTTGTTAGACTTTTTCAAAAATGAATGAGAAAAACACCGAATAAGTATTTTTAGAAAGTAAAGAGAGAGAAAAGAAAAAGTAATTAAATATTTAAGAACTCCGTAATGAAGTTCTCACAACACAAAAAAAAATGGCGCCTACCTGCTGGTTTTATATTTCCTAAACAGGACCCATTCATTCATTCATTCGTTCAAAACAAATCATTCGGTCGGCTGACTTTTTTTCAAAATTTTAATCCAACCGTCGACGTATGAAACCCACGGGACCATAATGGAATTGTTTTAACAACAAAAAGGTTCAATGGATGGAAAACAAATTTTAAAAAGGTTTTCAGCCTCCGGGAAAAAAAGAAAATTTTTAACACCCACCCACCACCCCTTCCCCACCGCCTTCTTTAACTCTGTTTTGTGGAAAATTGATGAAAAAGGAAAAATAAATTTGAGTGAAGCTTTGTGTTGCCTCCCACGCGTCATAACCATTTGAAAATTTCACTGAAATGGCGGTGCAACATCCTCTTCGGGCAATTACCTTTTTTCCAATTACGACAACCAACTTTCTGCTGAACGCCTAAATCGGTCGATCTGGGACACTATAAGATATTAGGCGGACCGGAAAATAATTTCGGTTCGGTGCGTCACAGCTACGTTACGGTAAAAGTGATAAATGGGGCAAATGTGAACAATTCCATGCGATTATTCATAAGTCCCAACTAAGCTTGGTTAATGTGACAGATTACTAAGTATTTATCACATTAACCGGGTATTTTAAGAAACATCCTACTCGTAAGCTCAGTAAACTTTTATAAATTCCCATTATAAGTTGAAGATTTTATAAACTATCCGGTTAATGCGATAAATATTCAATAATTTGTCACATTAACCAAGCTTAGTTGGTGATTATGAATAATCCCCGGAATCATATCCACGTAGACCGAAAAATAATGTCGATTCTGTGCGTTATACTCAATATATTTCACGGTAAAAGTGATAAAACAGGTATATGTGTTATTTTTGCCGATTATTCATAATCACCAACTAACCTTGATTAATGTGAGAAATTATAGAATATTTATCACATTTACCGGTTAAGAAATATCAACTCGTTACAGAAAATTAAGCAAATTTTGCTCAGATGTTTTGCTTCTATCGCTGATTTTTGTTGGGAGTTTAGTTTGCTGATACACAACTGCTTGGATTGCTTGCCTTTTGTCAGAAAAGTGACAGCAGCAAAGCATTTCAACGAATTTTGATTTAATTCCCCATTACGAGTTTGATATTTCTTTAACTACCCGCAAAATGTGATAAATATTCAGTGATTTCTCACATTAAGCTTAATTGGTGATTTTGAATAATCGCCTGGCATTATATTTACTTGGAACCGAAAATAATGTCGGTTCTGTGGTCACATCTAATCTATATTACGGTAAAAGTGATAAACCGGGCGAATATATATATATTCCTCGGCGATTATTCATAGTCGCCAACTAAACTTGGTTAATGTGACAAATCACTTTTACCGGCTAATTTATAAAATCTCCAGCTTATAATGAGGAATATAATAAGGGTTTACTCAAATTATTATTATACTAGTCAATAAATGTTATAAATAGTCATTAATTTGTCACATTTACCAGGGTTAATTGGTAATTATGAATAATAGCCGATAAACATATATATGTTCGCCCTGTTTATCACTTTTACCGTGATACAGATTGTAGGTAACCCACAGTATCGACATTATTTTCGGTTCCAAGTAAATTAAGCGGCGATTATTCATAATCGCCAACATTGACTGCCTGATTTACGAAATCACCAACTCGTAATGTGGAGTAAACCTTTATTATATTCCCCATACACTCAAACTTGTTTTGTGCGGTATTTTTTGTGCGATTTTTTAACTGTGTGTCCGAAAACTATATTTTATAGCTATTTGTGAAGCTTTGTGCAATTTTTTTCTGCGTTTTCTTTTATGCGGTCCAAACCACCGCACAAAAACAAGGTTGTTAAATAACAAACAGTGTAATTTATATATATTCGCCCAATTCATCACTTTAACCATAGCATATATACGATATTATTATACTTTCCAGTCTACATAGTATAAACAATGGCAAAAAGTCACATCTCACACGAAAATAATAAAGAACCCAACGGATTCAACTTCTCTCTTTTCGTTTGATTTACAACATCAAATATTGACAGAAAATATAAATTCCATCTCAAAAATATAACGGAAAAAAAAATAAAAAGCTGTCAAGTGATCTGGAAAAAGCTCTGAGAATGGTAAAAGAAAGACCTCTAGATAAGAATAAAACAGGGGAAACATGTTTTCAAAATTTAAAATTGAAAATTGAAAAAAATATCTCTATTTAGAAAGAAAAAGATCATTGTTCTCTTGAGTATCAAAACAGATGGGCAACGTTCTGAAGAGAGACATGTGTTCTGATGAGAAAATGGAAAAATGGAAAATTAATTAAACTCATTATGCCAGGAACCAACTCCAAAGTAAACTTAAAGAGGATTAAATTTGAAAAGAATTTTAAATTAGGATGCAGTCATAGTTGGAGGTTATAGACTGTAAGATTTGATACTTAAAGACTTTGAATGAGTTGAAAGAGAAGTCGCCATTTTGAATTAATGAAGTTTGCCCAAGAAAACTTTTCCATCGATAGCTTAAATTTTGTTTACTAAGACGTTCATTTCGATTACAGACAGGACAGGAAAATGGGGCAAAAAATTGAAAAGAACCCTTTCGTATAATAAATATTTACTCTCATGTTCAAATATTATCGATAAGCTTTTTTTGCATCCCATCTATTTCCCATCTTGATGTATGCAAATCCCTTTATCCAAGTTCATGCCCAAACAAGCACTTAACAATAGAATTCGCTTAGGGAAACTCCCATGAGAAACCTAATTATATCCGATACTAAACTCCGGAGGGACGACAAAATTCAAGCTTAAAATTTCGATTCCGCTTTAATGGATGATTATGAGCTTATTGAAGGGAATTAGAAACATTTCAAACGAACTTACCGCTCACGCACGGATGATTTTCCAGAAACTCCTTTCGAGCTTGTCTTAAATTTTTATAATCTCATTCTCCTCCGGATCTTGAATGGCCGAGAATACGGAAGCTCCGACAATCAAGAATACTATGTAGAAGGTGGTGAGACATAACAGACGTATGGTGCTCCGCCTGATTCCAAAATTCATGAGATGCATCCTGAAGGAGAGAAGAAAAAGAATGAAAATTGACTTTTGTTTTTATTTTCTCATTTATCTCTTCCGACACTCCACGGCAATAATTCATATCGATCGTCAAGTTTCTGTCCTTGGGTTCAAGAATTTCTGTTGTCCCGTTTTTTAAACCCAAAACATATGTACACATAAACCCAATTGACTTGGTAACGGTTTTTTGAATCCAACCCATCAAAGATAATTAAAACCGTTTTACACAATAAATAAAACCAAATTAACAATTAAAACCGTTTGAGTTTGTTTAAATTTCCATCAAAATACAAAATTCGCCACGAATATTAAATAAAATATTAGATGTGTACCTGAAATCTGTTTAAATTGACAGTAATGAGGTGAGCGGTTCAAGTGACGCCAAGCGGCCATTTTGTTTTAACGAAAAAAAAACATTTTACTTATAACTCGTTGGCTTTTTCTAAATAAACATTAAAAATTCTTAATTTTTTCAAGCAACCAAGCAAAAGAAGATTTATTCTGTTCACTGGAAAACTGTCGAGAAAGATAAACAAGAAAAGCAGAACCTTTTTCACAAAGTTTTACGAAAACCAACTTTTCTCAAGTCATTTCCCTTATTTAAATACTTCATTATGCAAGATGGCGGTGAAGATGGAAGGTAACTCAAACTAAAAACGTGAACAAAGTTATTCAACGGAAACACTTGTCACAAACTTTCAACAGGGGAAAAGGGTTTTAAAATTTATTATTTCTTTCGTTCTACTTTCATTTTGTAAAAAATCATTTCGTTATGTCAATCAAAATGTGCTAATCTTTCAATGTTTTTCGATTTACTCGAACTGACCGTTGATTTAATAAAGAAGGGATTTCATCTTATTCAAGCTCCATTGATGTGAGAGAATTTGTTAAATGAATATTTCATGATCCCCGATGGGGAGGACTGAACACGATTTACTCAAACTTCCTTTTAAGCGAATTAAAGGATTTTGTCTGAAGTGTTCCCCGTAAAAACAAAAGAATGTTTACCATCATTCTGAGCCTAACAAAAATTTTATTTATTTGCTCTTTCTCCAAACGACTCGGATTTATTTTTCATTCAATCAAACTCGTTTAATTTAACGGTTTCGATGTGAGGTTTTTCATTTGTGAATTGGTTAAACGTTTTACGGTTACCCCACCACAGTTTTTATCAGTATTAGTAACTACTACCGTTCAAGAGAGGTTATTGCCTATTTTACTACCACTTACTTTTCTTTTATTTTCTTGTTGTGAACCAATTAATATTGTTTCCTTTCAGCAATGCACTTCACACAAAACATATGTTTGTCACTACCTCTTAAAAACCTTTCCAGTAGGCTGAAAAATGATTTTCATAAATAACAGACACTCACAAAGAACTGAGTAGTTTCATGAGGAACCCATTTCATAAGAATTGCACAGTTAAATGGGTAATTCATTTAAGACATGATGAACAGTATCATAAGACTGATGGCATGTTTGTATGTGTGCTTCCAAAGATGGGAGTTATGAAATGACTTCTTAATAGAACTGTGCAATATTTATGAATTAGGTGACTCAGCACATTTTAGAGTATTCACCACAAAATACTTATTACAAAATATCATACACATCTGATAAAACTCAGTATAATTTCTCAATCAATTAATAGCAGAAAGTGTGCAATATTTATGAAATAAAGTCCTCATATAACGCGTTATTCATGACACAAACTCTTCTTCCAAGTGTACTTTACTTTCAATAAACAAATCCTTCATTAGAGTGTGCACTACTTTTGAAACTTATGAACCCAACACTTCTTTTAAGTGCACATAACTTAAAAATGAAATTCAAAATGGCTGTTGTATCGAGATAAATCAAAATTTCTTAAGAACCGAGCAAATTACACTAACCAATTCAAAAACGAACTCTTATGAAAACATGAATATTTATAGTATTAACTTCATTAACAAGAAACTCAGTTACATTTTTAATACTGAAAGTATAAAACGCGAACTAATTCAATAAACAAATTGCGAAGTAATCCTTTTCCCAGGATCAAAGGTTAAATTTCTAATTTTCAAAAACGTTAACGACATTTTCGAACTCACTCCCACTCACCACCTTCGAAGACTGAAACGATACTATGAAAGAAATAACGAATACAAAGCTATTAAAAAGAAGACCGGATGAGACGAAGTACAAACTTTTTTTAAAATTCTCAGAAAAACAAGCGAGGACAGGAAGTCAAAAGAAAAAAATAAACTCAAAAGAGCTTGAGACTAACTTTTGAAACAAAAAAATTTTATCGAATTCCAGGAAAGACGTTTAAGAGCTTAGCGTTTCTAAGAAAAACTTGAAGAAGAACATTTTTAATAAAAGAGAATCAAGCTTGAAATTGAATAAAAATTAAACTGTCAAATTATTACATAATCTTTCATGTTATAATCCCCATTTTTGAAATTGCAAAAACTTTTGACGTTATCAAATTACGACTTGAGAGAATTATGATTATAATTAAAAAATTAATTTTTAACAATTACTTACTAATTATATTACATATTATTTAATATATGTCAAAAATGAGATTAATTATCTCGTTTTATGGGTTTTGTGAACGATTAGACGCTACAGACGCTTTTGACGTTAATAAAAATTTTGAGAATTTTTTTTTATAGATGGCGGTGACTTTTTTTTATTGTTGGCAGAAAAATTCCAATCCAACGAATTGTAGTTAATACCAAAATAATTTCAATTTAGTGGGTTTAAATAAATCCCGAAATAATAATTAAAGGAATTGTAATTATGATTAAATATTTATTTCTGAATATTTTTGGTGATATTAATGAGATTGATAATTTCATTGATGAGTTTTATGAATAAATTGACGCCATTAGGTAGAAAATTTGAGAATTGTTTTCTATGGGTGGCGGTGAGTTTTATTATGTTGGCACCAAAAACTATGCATTGATATTTAAAAATATTTGGTTTTTGTGTAATTTCAGGGATTTATTGATTAAATAATGCGCACTGTTACGATGGACTCATTTCAAAAGTACTGCACGGATATGAGGAATATTTTTCGTAATTTAAGGATTCATAAAATGAGTAATACGGACTTTAATGGTAAGTTTAAAGAGTTCAGGTGTTTGTACCTGGTCATCAATCACACACATATTTAGGATGTTTTAGGTTTTTAGATTTATAGCATGGCATGACAACAACAGTTACTAAAAAAAAATTGGACGAGAACTATTGTCCGAACTAGTGCTAAGACAAAGTAATTAACCGAAACCTGACCACATGTCATTTGCCGATTTGTAGCAACGAATTATAGTAGTTTAAACAAGTTTTATGAATAAATGAGATTGATTTATCAATGAATGAGAAGGTCAGTGTCTTCGGCTAAAAGAAATCAAAAGTTTTCAACCCTTACCTGAGACTGAAGCGTAATCAATGACCGAACTCCGCGGCGTCTCACAACCGTTTGAACGGGAAAAAGGCGACCGACGCTCCACCAACCTCCTGAACTTGAATTTTCGGGGCGGACGTGAATTTTCCTTATTCTTTTCGCTTACCACACACCCCTTTCTTCACCCAGCCACCCCCCGAGCACTTTTTTCTCATTCATTTTTTTGAACACTACCCCTTTTTTGTGTCTTTACATGAATGACGCATTTTACCCTGGAATCAATAATTGTTTAGACTTTGACATACTCTCAAACATTATTGAGATGTGTTGAAAATAGTCATGAATAAGGTATGCCAACCTTAAAAATACTCAACTAGCAAAGAAGGTTGTGCTTTTTAAAAAGATTAAAGTAGGTTTCAGAAAAAGCTGACAAACTAGGAAAAACAATTTTTTAGAGTGTCAGAAATAGTGTCAGCTGTCAGAAAAATTCATCAAAACAAACCGGAAAAGGAAAAGACTCTAGAAACAGCAAACATTTCTCCAGACCAAAATATCCATTTTCATGTAATAACCTCAAACTAGTCATTTCATAATGGTCACTTATAGGAAGAATTCATTTCATAAATAATGCACAGTTAGAATTGCAATTTAAGGTTCTATACAATTATATTGTTGTTATATTTATTAAATGAATAACTGCTGTTCATCATTCAAGGACACATTATTTGTGTTCTTGATGGTGACCTGTATCTGGGTTCTTTATTGACCTAAGGCTATGAATAATATATGATATAATATAAAATTGATCAATTGATCACAATTTATTTTGATACCTGAATTTATTATAAGGTGACAAAAGTGAAGGGGTTTCTAGAAAAAAAATTATAAATTCATACAATAAGCTGGTGGATGAGTCGTTCAATGAATAACTGTTTTGTAAACCCCTCTGGTGATATAAATTCATCCAAATGTGATTCAATAAAACATTCCGATTTATGGAGTCAGAGGAATTGTTCTTTCTGACCTTCATAGGTGAACTCAGGAGAATCAAACTACCTGGAAAGTTCTTCCCGTTTGGAATTCCAAAAAATTAGCAACAATAAATTTGTATCGAAAATAGAATTATGATAATATTATCCACTATCTCACGAAGAAATATAACATTCCAATACTGCGTCACAATATCTATCATCACACCACCTATTTTTACGAATACTAAAACTAAAAATCATCTGAACCCAACTCTAGTCAAATCATCAAACACAATTAGGTGAGTGCCATAATTTATCTTTAGGCCTACTCCCTTTTGATATTATATTATATACTATTCGTTTATTGTTTTAAACCCATAACCTGTGCATTATTATATATAACTCATTTTTACTATTAATTTATACACCTCATTTATGGGTTATATATATATATACATATTCATTTATATGGGTTATACTATAAATTATGGGGTATACATATTATATATTATAACAAACATGGGTTTTATATAATAACTCATTACACTATAAATTATGAGTTATGATTATGTAGGTTTGTCATGGGTTATATATTATAACTTAAACATGGGTTATATAATAACCCATTATACTATAAATTATGGGTTATGATTATATGTTTATCATGGGTTATATATTATAACCCAAACATGGGTTATATATATTATACTATAAACTATGGGTTATATGTTCGTTCATCATGGGTTATATATATAACCCAAATATGGGTTGTTATATATAACCCATCAACTACCGAAAATTTAACCCAAAAACTAAAGTTGTGTACCCAAGAGGATGCGTGGTCATGGCCGATTTCGGTGTCCTATCATTGATGACCCCATACTGGACCACGGGAACGTCGAATTTATACTCCTCAAGGTCAGAAGAACGTTGCAGTACTCGATGCCAGGAAATCCGAATGAACTCATGTTAAGAGTGTGCAATATTTCTGAAACGGATTATTTTTTAAAATGTGCAGGATTTATGAAATGAATTTTTTATATCTTTATGGGTTCATGACTTTGGGATTCATCTTAGAAATAAAGTGCAGACTTTTGGTAAAAATTCATTTCATATGTATTGCACACATTTCATTAATATTTTATTAGACATAATATTAAAATTTTATCAAAATAAAAAAATATTTTGCAGTGATAAGAAAAACTGTTTGAAACGTTCTTTAATGAGATTCTTCTTCTTCAGAGGGAAATTTGTGAAAGGAAAATAATAAAACCGAAAGAATTTTCCTGAGCACACAAAAAAAGGTAAAAAAGGTGGTTGATGAACGAACCTCCACAATTCCCACGAGGGATTTAACTAAAAATCCATAGATTAGCTTATCAAAGGGAGAGAAGGAGAAAAGGCGGATAAAATCGAAAGAGCTTCCTCCACTCTCGAAAGTAAAAGGAAAGAAATAATGGAAAGGAAAAGGAAATTGTTAGCAATAAATTTTCAAAAGGGATGGAGATGGAGGAAATTACAAAAGTTGAATTTTGTTAAATTTTGTTTTAAGAGGGCTTACCGAGCCCCAACCGTGAATACGTCTCCATCCCTTCTCTCCATTATTCGGATGTACTCTTACTACAGATGCAGACGGGGATGAAAGGAGACAAAGGGTGAAAATGTCAGAGAAGGGTGTCAGTTCAACTGACGTGGGGTAACTAAGGCGGTGAATAATGGAATGACGGACATGGATTACTACTTTTTTTAAAAGGTCACCATGGGGCCACACCTAAATCTGAGAGCGTGAGGAATCAATGAAGTTAATTGAAAGCCTAAGTTTAAACGTTAACATCAAAGACTGTGTTTGTGAACGATGGCTCTTTCATAAGTAATGCACACCTTTCACTTTTTATTTATATCAATATTTTGGTACTTAGTCATAACACAACTTGAATATCTATCAATAACACAATATTAGGTGGACTGGAAAATCGATTCTGTGCGTTACATCTAATATATGTTACGGTAAAAGTGATAAATCAGTCAAATATATATATCCCGGCGGTTAAAAGGAATTTCATTGTGTTTACCAAACGAAAGGTTCATGTCACAAATAATGCACATTCATAAGAGAAATTCATTTCATAAGTAATGCACAGTCGTTAGAGGAATTTCATTATGTTTACAGATCGAAAGGTTTATTTCATAAATCATGCACAGTCGAAAGGGAAATTCATTTCATAAATATGCATGAGAGCAAACATTTATTTCGAAAATAATGCACACTTGAACACAAACGACATTTCATAAGTAGTGCACATTCCATAAACAAAACAAACTTTTAAATAGATATACACTACCTTCACTAATAGATATACATAAATACGTTGATGTATAAATATATTAGGTGGACCCGAAAGTTACATCTAATATATGTTACGGTAAAAGTGATAAATCGGACAAACAGATTCCGGCGATTATTTATAATCACCAACTAAACTTGGTTAAAGTAACAATTTACTGAATATTAATCACTTTTACCGGCTAGTTGATAAAATATCAAACTTATAATGGGGATTATAATAAAAATTTACTCAGATAACGAGTCGGATATTTTATAAACTAGCCGGTAAATGTGATTAATATTCAATAAGCTGCCACATTAACCCAGTTTAGTTGGTGATTATGAATAACCGCCGGTTATGCTATGATATGCATATATGGTATGAATTTCCGGTTTACATAATATATTTATACATCAACGAATTTATGTCTATCTATTAGTGAAGGTTATTTAAAAGTTTGTTTTGTTTATGAAATGTGCACTACTTATGAAATGTAGTTTGTGTTCAAGTGTGCATTATTTTCAAAATAATGTATACTCCCACGTCTGTGCATTATTTATGAAATGAATTCGCTTTACGACTGTGCATTATTTATGAAATAAACCTTTCGATCTGTAAACATAATAAAATTTCTTGAACTACTGTGCATTACTTATGAAATGAATTCCCCTTATTATTGTGCAATATTTATGAAATGAACCTTTCGTTTAGTACACAATAAAATTTTTCTAACGACTGTGCATTACTTATGAAATGAACCTTTCATTTGATAAACATAATTAAATTTCTCCAACGACTGTGAAACGAATTTTTCTCATTATTGTGTATCATTTATAAAATTAATTCCTCTTTCGACTGTGCAATATTTATGAAATGAACCTTTTGTTTTGTAAACACAATAAACTCCCCCTAACGACTGTGTACACTTACTATTTACAAATGTAAACCTTTTCTTTGGATAAACAAAATAAATGTCATGGAAATGAAATGGGAAATAAATGAAAAGCGTCAGAAAGTTGTAAGTAGGTCTAATATAAATGGACGGCTGACAGGTCAATAAATAAGCAATAAATAAAGTTTAACAGGGGAAAGTTTGAAGAAAGTGAATAGATGGATGACGGAGAGTTATGGCGGAATAAAAAGGAGAAGAAGAAGAAGAAGACGTTCAACCAATTTATGATGATTTCGTTTTAATGGTGGAGCGTTTTTGCGAGGTAAAAGCTTCGCTACCCCCGGTTTTTGAAAAATGTAAACGGAAAAGGGGGTTGGATTAAGATCAATAGAAACACGCGTGCGTGCCACATATAAGAGCACTGATTCTCCACGCGTTAAAAATTTTCATTTTTTTTCAGACTCTTTCCTCCTCTCTCTCTCTCTCTCCTTGTTTTGAAACGTGTGCGTGAACGTGTTGCGAACGGAAAACGTTTGCATGGTGCGCTTTCATCTAACCTCGAAAATTTCGGAGGCTTGACCCAGGTAAACAACATTTTTTCTTTGATCCTTTGTCTTGAAGTAGATAGATGTAGACGATGCTGACTAGGTTTGGTTAGAGTGATGTAGTGTTTCGGGAAAAGAAAAATTTCATTCGAGAGATGACATGTGGTCGTAATTAGCCTCAGGCTGCAGGAACGGGAGGGGAAGGAAGGAAGCAGGAGGAGGAGGAGGGGAAGTAGAGCTACTTTAGGCAACAAGGTTAACGTTCGCCAGGTAAGAGCTTTTTAGATTTGCGGTTTCCTGCACGGGATCTATCTAGTCCTCAGACCTGGACACTGCTGTTTGTAATACGGAAACTGTAGCCTGCTTTGAAGCTTTAAAATTTTAGCAACTGCAGCAAATCTCTCATTTCGTAGATATCATCTGGACCGGGAAGTAATTTCGTACATGTTTTAAGGTGAAAGTTATAAATCCGTGGAATAATACCATAAGACCCCCCGCGATTATTCATAATCACAAAATAAGCTTAGTTAATGCGACCAACTACCGGATATTTATCACATTTACTGGATAGTTTTTGAAACGGGGAATTTAATAAAAATTTGCTCACATTGTGGGTTGGATACTTTATAAACTATATTTACTAAACGAAGGATTCATTTCATAAATAATGCACATAATAATGCATCATAAATAATGATTATTTCATAAATAATAGGCTCATAAATAATGCACACTCAAAGAGAAATTGATTTCATAAGTAATGCACAGCCGTTAGAGGAATTTCATTGTGTTTACTAAACGAAGGGTTCATTTCATAAATCATGCACACTCATAAGGGGAATTCATTTCATAAATATTGCACAGTCGTAAGGGGAATTCATTTCATAAATATTGCACAGTCGAAAGAGAAATTCATTTCATAAATATTGCACAGTCATTTGGGGAATTCATTTCATAAATATTGCACAGTTGTAAGGAGAAGTCATATCATAAATACTGCACAATCATATGGGAATTTATTTCATAAATAATGCACAGTCGAAAGAGTAATTCATGTCGTAAATATTGTAGTTGTGAGAGAAACTCATTTCATAAATGTTGCACAGTCGTAAAAATCTGGACCGGAAAGTAATATCGTATATATGTTGCGGTAAAAGTGATAAATCGGGCGAATACATATATAATTCCCGGCGATTATTCATAATCACCAACTAAATTTGGTTAATGTGGCAATTTATTGAATATTAATCACATTTACCAGTTTATAAAATATCCAACTCGTTATCTGAGTAAATTTTATTATGTTCCCCACTACCAGTTGGATATTTTATAAACTAGCCGGTAAATGTGATAAATACTCAGTAGTTTGTACATTCATCAAGCTTACTTGGTGAATATGAATAATCGCCGGAAATTATATATCTATTTGTCCGATTTATCACTTTTACCGTAATATTAGATGTATGGCAAAGAATTGACACTATTTTTCGGTCCGCCTAATAATTTACATTTTTAGTAAATCCATTTCAAAAGTATTGCACACTTTCTTGAGGGATTATTCAGAAGGTATGAGAGCTTTGATCGAACTTTTGTTTTTGATTTCAGTGAAATGGGTGAATTGGACCTTCTGCCAGGCGAAGATTGTCTGGAATGCAGTGACGACTTAGGTCCGCCTCCGAATGACATTCTAAGGTTACCACCTCCTCCCCTCCCGTCTTTTATACAATTAGAGCCGGGAAGGGAAAACTCTACGTGTGACAATCAATGCGTCGGAATCGCACAGTATCCAGGAATAGAACACGTCGAATTGACTCATCGAAGATCGACAGTCGACGACACTTGGTTCTTCATCATAGGCGCATCCTGTATCGCTGTTCTGGTTCTTGGAAGTTTGATAACATTCCTCCTACTAAGATTCAGGGCTAAAATCTCGAGGAAAAGCTCAATTCAGGTTGCCTCGACTGTCGTAAGAAATGGTCCTGCGGTACTCTACCCATATTCCTCATCCCAGGCATCCGATAGTAAAATCCTGTGGGCGACGCTGACTCCAAGAGGAACAGCTCACCACTACACCACTTCGGGATCTCGAGACCAAGCCACATCACCTTCTTACTCGGGTCCGTGTAAACCGAGTCTGGCTCCACCGGATCCACCGATTACCTTCGACAATACTGGATACGTTGATTCTGACTCACAAACTCCTCTAATGGAAAGTTACCAACTAAGCGAGCTGACGGAAAGTGATGGAACGACCGGTTCAAACACTCTACGGAAATGTCAAAGACCAAAGGTATCCTCTCCGACAAGGATAGAAAACCCGAATTTGCCTCCTCTTAACCTTCATCCTCATCGAAGCGTTCGGAGGGCGACGTTACAAAGAAGAGACTCTGATCTGCACAATCAATCTCCTAATTAGTTCATCTCTATTCTAATATAGCGGCGTCGATATCTATCTTTCTAGCACAAAATCTTTTTTCTAAAAGCTTGTTTTGAATTTAGAAATATGGCTAACGCATCGAGCTTTTTTACTCAATAACTTAAAGCAATTTTTTCAATTTAATACTATGTACATAAAGCGTTTTATTAAATATAGATTGAAAATTATAAATAAATTATTAATAAAGTCTATTCATGTATAAAACTAACTTTAAAGACCTGACTTCAAATTTGGTGACTGGGAAAGCATTTAGAAGTCCAAGGAAGCTGCAAAAGCTCAAGTCATAAATAACATCCCACGAAACAGAATCGATGACCCAAAATCCCTTTCAAAAGTCATGCACACTCTGGACAAGATTTAATTCTAAACAGAAATGTACATAAATCCAGAGTTCATTCTAATAGTACCCACATCTTATATGAGAATACTCAAGCACAAATGAAGTGATGAATGAAGTGTGCATTATTTATGAAATTCGATCTACACGAAAGTGTGCAATATTTTTGAAATAGTTCTGAGTAGCACAGCGTGAAATCTTTTTTTGTTATAATTGAATCCTTTTTAGAAATCTATATTATTTAAAGATGAAACCTCTGATTGAAGTGTGCATTATTTATGAAACGATATTTCCACATGAAAGTGTGCAGTATTTATGAAATTAAATCTTCATCAAACTGTGCACTATTTTCGAAATGAATTCTTCCTAGAGTGAACAATATTTATGAGACAATATTTCCATCAAATTTTGAAATTAATTCCACGTGAAAGTGTGCAGTATTTATGAAATGAAACCTTCATCAAACTGTGCATTACTTTTGAAATTAATTTTTACAAGACAGCGTGCAATATTTTTGAAATGAATTCTTAGAAGTGTGCATTATTTATGAAATGAATTCGTCATCAAACTGTGCATTACTTTTGAAATTGATTCTTCACCCAAATGTGCACTACTTTTGAAATTAATATTACAAGACAGTGTGCACTATTTATGAAATTGATTTTTCATAAAGTTGTGCAGTATTCATGAAGTTAATTCTTCACAAAATTGTGGGCTACTCTTGAAATGAATTCCATATAAAAGCGTGCAATATTTATGAAATGAATTGTTCATCAAACTGTGCATTACTTTTGAAATTAATTTTACAAGGAAGGGTGCAGTATTTATGAAATTGATTCTTCACCAAATTGTGCACTACTTTTAAAATTAATCCTGCATAAAAGTGTGCATTATTTATGAAATAGTCTTCCCTAAAATCCACTAAATCAAAATAACGTATAGTTTGAATGTTTTTAGACACGATTTGGAGGCGAAGATACATGACCCTGGACTTCTTCCGATGCTGCCTAAGTCATTATTCACACACTCATAGAAAAATTCATTTCATAAGTAATGCACACTCGCTCCCACCTACAATCAAATTTCCAAAAAATAATTTACAACCTAGACTCCAAGACTCCCTTCCATAAACCGAACACACTTTCATTCAAAAAAAAAATAACGGAAGTTATTTATGACTCAACCAATGACAAACAGGTCATTGAAATCAATCGAAACATTTTTCGCCAAACAATCGACGCGTTTTCAACTCCAACTGCCAGGTGATGATGGGATTGGTTGAAATCGGCCCGAGGCAATCAATCGAGTCCATCAAACTTTTGCTTAGGCCATTGAAACAAAGGAAGTCGACCGGTCCGGTCATTCGAGATTTGAAAAGGTCAAAAGCCCAAACGCCAGCCACAAAGACACGACCAAAGTCAACGATGAGTAGGAAAACGTCCACAAAAATAATTTCCCGCCAAAATTTTTGTTTCATTTTCAACTTCATTTTATTTATCTTAAATTTTCTTTACACGACACACACGTCAGTTTTGTTTCAAATCCTTTACTTTTATTTATTTATTTATTTATTTTTCTTTATTAAATACTTAAACTCTAAAAACTTTTATATTGAATTCCATCTATTCTTATTTCATTTTGATATAATGTGCATTTTAATTTTGTTTTTGTACACCAATTACGACAAAACTCCTTTTAAATTCCTGTTCAAGATTCACATTTATACTTATAATAATATAAGAGGGGGGATATCCAGAGGGTGGAGGGTATAAGACAATTTATATGGTCCGACTTGTACAGTTTAGAATATATTCGCTGAGTTTACTGTGCACTTTCCACATCAAATCCGAAACGACGTTATCTCCGACCAAAACTGTTTCATATAAATATACAAACACATCATAGATAAGACAATTCACATTTATAAACACAACACGGTGCTCTAAAAACGAAATCTTGTATATACGACACGATACAAGTTATAAAAAGAAAAAAAAACTGATCCACTAGATAAACAAAGAGACAACTGAATATTAAAACACAACAGCTATGCTGGATAATATACTAGACAATGAAGAGAAAAAAAAATGGCAGCGCGTGTACGTAAACACCAATATATACAAAAATTTTCCGGTTATCTGAAAATCATTCAAAATGTGTCTGGACGATAGTAGAATCCAAATAAAACAAAAACTTCTCTCTTAGTATAACTATAAACGTCTACACCAACACGCGATTAAACAAAATCTTTTCCTTTATCAACATCAACAATCTAAATATTATCTTATACTAAAAGATTCTTCTTTCTTCCATGTCCGACGAATTTTTTCTTCACTACCAGACACTTTGTTGAGATCATGTATGTGCAAAACCCGAGCTCAACAGTTTATTCGTTGTCAATTCACTGTATCTTATTGATTAATAAAAATAAAATAAAAACAAAAAAAGGCAAAAACAAACTGGCGTGCATATACTCAAAAAAAAAATTTTATATATCGGTGATCCAAAAATATTTTCATAAATTATGTTGTCATTCGCTCGATACAAAATACTTTAATAAAAATAATATAAAAAAAATCTTAAAACATAAAACATATACTGATAGAAGTAAATAAAGAAAAAAAAAATAATATAGATCGACAACTTTTCTTGATTTTCTTTAGAGTCTGATGAATCTGTTCTTTTAGGTATAATTTAGAAAAGAAAAATTTTTATCAACAATAATCTTAAAAATTAATATTTCCTATTAAATAATCTTCGTCTCTATTAATTTTTTTTATTATTTTTATTATTCGAATACTTATTTTTCCCCTGTCTTCTCTCGTGATGTGATTGCGTCGGCTCATCCTTTTCCCCATCCTTTTCTTGATTTGGTTTCTTCGCATTTCTCAAACTCTTTTTCTTCGGTGTCTTCTCCGTCGACACTTCCTGAGACCGTTTTGCCGCTGCCTGAAATCGAATACCAAGAGTATAGAACAATATCGTGGAACGTCAAACCATGTTAACACGTTGACGAACCCCTACTCATAAATTACCCACGGGTGGGTCAAAGGATCTCAGGATGTAAATTTTATGCCCATAATCGTGGCATATTAATAAAGCCAGTCGTTTAAATGAGATTGATTCCACCCCTGTCCTGTACCACAGATACTAAATAAAATAAGCTCGAAGTGATTTTCTATTCACATTTTAAACGCTTTGAAAATATTCAGAGGCGTAGCTATCGCAAAGTAAGAGTGAGGAAGGGCCCACGGTATTGGGAGCCCCTCGTCCACTCTATAAAGAAATATACTGAGAGGTAGTACAGAAATAATACAACACAGTTCAGAGTGTATACAAACTTCCACTTGTTTACGCATTAAATTAACTATAATATATTAATATATTATACTGTAATCAATTTGTTATACTGTAATTAGTCTAATCAAAGCTGTTTATAGATTCGAATAAGTAGTCCAATTTTTTTATTTGATGTCTTACAAATAATAAAAAAAGGGCCTGTTTGCTCAAAAATTCTAGCTACGCCACTGAATATATTACAAACTTCAAATATATGATATATGATATATCTATTATATACTCAAATTTCTTTGAATTAGAACAATCAATTCTCTGTCACACTAACTGATCCCGCTTTAAACAACATCCCCTCCAGAGAGAGACACGTTACTCCCCTACCAAGAGGTCTTCTTGTACCAACCATAACTGACCCACCGGTGGCTCAAACAGTCGTCAACGTGTTAAAATAAAAATAATAAAAAATAAAAAAGAATTTTCCCTCCCGGGGGCAAAACCGAAGACAAAAACCGTGGCCCGAGAACGGTGAAGAAAGGACGAGAGTCTGTGATCAACATGATCGGTTGGCAATCCTGCGATGATCCGATTATCCACCAAACTTGGTTGAAACACACACACATACAAAAATAAGTTACCTTTAACTTTCCCTTCTTTTTCATCGGGGTTTCCTTAACGGGGACAATGTCAACTTTTCGAAGTACTTTAGCAACTACCCGAGCTTTTTCGTTCGGCGGGGAAACTTTCAGTTGGTCTACTGTTTTTGATGATTTCGATGGCTCCGATCTTCCGCCACCCCTCTGTCGAAATATAAAACAAATTTAAAACTGAGGCGAATCATTAAAGAAAAAAATTGAAAGAAAACCAAAAAAAACCAAAAACCAAACCAAAACCAAACTAAATCAACCCCACACCACAAAAACAACCAACGAGGACGGTCTCTACACTCCCCCAAGACTTCTATGAAAGGAAGCGAAGCCTTCTCGAGGACTATACATAGTACTACACTACAGAAGAAGATGAACAAATGAAGATGAACTGATCTACAACTATTTCAAGCTACGTCGAGACGAATAAGTCATTTCGAAGACACGAACCTTTCCGGTTTTGCCCTTGTCAGGTGTCTTTGTCACTTTCCTCGTCTTCCTACTGCGACTTTTTCCCTTCGCCTTCCTCGGAGTTTTCGCCTTTGTTTCACCTTCCCCGGAATCATCTTTCTTAGCCTGCTTCGGACTTTTACCCGGTGACGAACTCTTTTTCCTCTTTGTCGCCTTTTTAGGTTTTTGTAATTGTGACTCATCTTTGTAGAGAGACAAATCGACTGCAAAACAAAATTTTTATTTATTCCCAAAGACAGGGCGACAGAGAGAGAATCTACCTTCTGGGACATCTAACAAACCCACGACAGACTTACTTCCGTCCGGATGTTCTTCTGTGATTGATGGCTTTTCTGTGACTCCCTTTTCCACATCTAGCGCTCTCTTTAATATGTTTTCGATGCGCTCCAACTCTAGCTTACGCAATTTGTACATATTTTTATCCATCTTACTTAAAGCGACTGTCGTCAGAATGCATTCGAAATCTGAAAAATTTGATTTTTGAGAGACGGAGCCTCAATAAATTTATTTAAATATGACTAACCCAAAAAAATCGGTTGGATGATGGAGGTTTAAAATATATACCAGGAAAACTTGGACGCCATGTCAAGGATTTTTCAGCTAGGAAATGTCCACAACTGGATCAGGATTTCAGGGTAAAGGCGACACGATCCTAAAAAGTAAAAATTTAGTGAAGGCAACTCGTTTAGAGATTTCAGGTTTGTTTACATTTTCAACAGCTCACCTGTGAAATCATAAAAGTCAGGAGTGTATATGTCTCCGTCATCGCCACTCTTTTCTTTCTCCTGCGATAGCCACCTGATACGGATACGATGGGACGATCGGTAAACGTTCTGTAAAGTTTGGCACAAGTAGAATCCACCTTCGGCGTTTCTGACTGCCAGAAACTCGTTTCTGTAACAATTAGTAGTAGAATTAGAAACTTGGGCACAACCTGACTAACATCTTTGATATTGTTTTACTCACTTGTAAAAGACGATGAGCTTCTCTTCGCTATTCTTCGACGAAGCATCCTTTTCCTTAAGTGATTTGTTGAATAACGTCGCTAGTTCTGGCAATGGGCTCTGGTATGGCAGTACTTGTGATCGTATTCTTCTAGATTTCTTCTCAGGCTCCGGCTCGTCTTCCTTCTTCTCCTGCGGCTTCTGTTCCCTTTTTCTTTTGTTCGTCTGAGGTGCTGCAGTTTTCGCTTCTGTTTTCTCCGTGCTTGTTCCCGCTTCTGAATCATCATTAGAGGCCTTTTCCTCACTTTTCCCTTTTGGTTCCGGGTTGCTTTCTCCTTCCTTGGAAATGTTTTGTTTTGCACTTTCCTCTTTCTTGTCTGTCGTCGCGTTTTGTGGCTGGGAAGCTACATTTTGGGCGGGTTCTTGATTTTCAGATGTTGTTGGTTCGTTAGAAGTTGAAGGAATTCTTTCATCTGAATGATTTGAGTTGGTCTGTTGAACTGAAGCCTCTTCAGGCTTACTACTGGGAACACTTGAAGATGATTGAGGTTGTTGAGTATGTGGAGATGTTTTGGTGGTTGATCCTTCAACACCATTAGAAGTCGGTTTTGATGGAGATAAATCTTTCGGTTTATCACCAGATGGCTTGGTTAATGATGATTGAGCTTGGGAACCAAGGACTTTGTTTTCATAAACCAAACTCAATGGAACTGATGAATGATTAACACCGACTGGTGGCTTATTTGGACTTGTGGGTATCTGTGGGGGAATGACAGATAATTTAGATTGAACAGACAGCCCTATTGGGGACACAGAAGGATTGGCAGTTGGGCTTGAGCCGATTTTGGAGGGCTGGCTTCCTGATGAGGGCAGTACTGAATTTATGGCAGGAACACTCATCATTTTATTCCTGTAAAATAAATTTTAAAAATAAAATAAAATACATAATTCATGTAAAACATTTCAAACAAGACAAACAAAGCATTCCAATAAAAAAGTAAAAATAGCTGACTTGTAACTAAATAAACAGATCATAAAAAAGATTAAAATGAAAAATAGAAAACAAAACAAAAAAAAACATTTCAAGTTTTTCTAATCCCAAAAGGGTCACAAGATGAATCTACTTAAATAAATGAATTATCCTTTGCTCAATCTCCGTTTTAAAAAGCTAGCTCTATTATACTATTAAGCCACATGAATAGCTATAAATAAATTAAAAATTTATTGAACTGATAGAGCAACAAAAATGCAATAAAATAAATTCAAAATATTCGAAAAAGATCAGAAAGCAATCAAGAGAAATAATATAAATTGGCTTTGAACTTAAGGACCAAATGCAAAGTCATGATTGGAGCATTTCTCATTCAAATTGATTAAGAAAATCAATCAAACATTTTCTCAGGTGTAATTTCACTTTTATGATAAATCTAACTTTTGAAAAAATGAAATTAATCTCAACTAATTTCAGATTGATTTTGTGTAAGAGAGAAATAATAAATAAACAAGGAAAACAATGGGTAACACGAAATTTTTTTTTTATAATTCCTTTACCCGAATTACGCGGAAAAGAAGAGAAAATTTCAACAATCCGTCAATTACGTTATTATTTCAAATGATTTTATCCAAACGCCGTTACTAAGACAAATAAATAGACGATGTACATGTCAGAAAAATCATATTCGGATAATCAATTACTTCTTACGCTCCAAAGCCTCTTTTCGAATTATTATTATTTTTTACTCCGACGCAGGCCAGTGAACGCAACCGTAACTCCTATCTCACAGTAAACAATATGCAAATTTTACAACCGAAAACCAAGCACATAAACATCGTTTAACGAGAAAAACAATTGAAAAAAACAAAATAAAACAAAATATAAGTGTTTGAAAGAGTGATTAGATGCCAACTTGAAATGACACATACGTTAGTTGGGGACAAATCGGCTGAGGTGAACTTCACAGCAGCGGCGACCGAGAGGAGGTATTTTCCGCCCGAAATAAAAAATTCTACCCGGTTTATTTAAGTCTTTGAACTCGAACAAAGTCTTTATCTAATAACTCGATTCACAACTGATTAACTATACCATCAAATTTCATTACAATTAAAGCCATACTTCAATTCAAACAAAAAATTTTCATGGCGTCTTTACAATTCCCACAATTCTGTGGGTGAATGACAACAAATGGCGACTTCCATGCGCAAGTAGCGCCATATTGTGGGTAGGTCGGCTAGTGCCTTTTCCACGATATGATTAATTATATTTTTACTGTTCGACCTCGAAACCATTTTTAGAGCTTATTAAAAATTATCGGATGTATTTTTTTAGAAAATTTTTAGCCACTCGGGATTCCTTTGAAAATCGTTCATTATCATTAATTTGCATTGGCTCACTGCGTTGGTTACGTATCATATTTTAAAAGTTTATCAGAGAGATAAACAAAGACGTTGGTATTTGATTATTAGAATGATAGAGTGATAAAATGTCTAAGCTATTGTGCAGTAAAGTTTTAGTTTATTTTCAATCGTTAGTGCCTGTTTCGAAAACTTTAAAAGTAAGTTTTTTTTTAAGACCCCCTCTTGACCAGTTTTTTTGTTTATGATACTCATGGATGTTGATAACTGTTCGAGATTAACATAATCAAATCACCTGATTTTTGATGAAGTATTGATTTAATTTTTCCTTTACCTTTTAGGGGATCGGAACAAATGTTTCAAAATACTCGACAGCTTTGCCCGAAGCTGCTAACACGACTTCGTTCGTTGCAGCTCAAAGGCCATGGACTGAAAAGCTGACATTATTTAACCAATGTGATTCTCCCATGCCAACTTATAGAGTCCTTAGTGATGATGGAACCAAAATATTAAATCCTGAAGTTAATTATTTGGTGAGTATTGTGAATCAGAAGAAATAAAGTTTTGGAGTGGTAAGAAAACTTCTCCACTTCTCTCTTTCCAGGCCAAATAACATATGTTTGATTTCCATTGAATTCAGTTTATTTATTTATTTTTATTTTCAAATAATATTGTTTGTTATTTGATGTACCTTCTTCCTGCCTGTTGAGAAAAATAAGTGTCTAAAAGTGTAGCAAAAAATTTTAAATAAAAAACTATGAACTCCAACAGTTATGATTTAAGTTCCTGGTTACGTTAAAAATTTTAAAAAAATGTTCTGATAGTTCTTAGGTGCTGATACTGATTTCAATCATTTGGTACCCTCCATTTGAATTGGTTCTTTATCTTTCAAGGTCCTTCAAAGATGTGGCCAACTCAATCTTTCCCTCCACATATTGACCATTCTTTGAACAGAATTATCTCTTTTGGTTCCTCCTCATGACTTCCAGATCTCTGTCTCAAACCCTTTTATTAAATCTCTCCATTTCCTTTTTAGAAACTCTAAAAACTGGCTAAAACTGTCTTGTAGTTTCTCATGCTTCTCATTTCTTTTAATTTTGTCTCTACTAAGACATTTTTGTGAAGGATTAGTTTCAAAAGTGAAGCACATTTCAGCACAAATCTGTTTCAAATATTTCTCATGTTTATAAATCCTCGTTTTCCAGGTTAACCAGCAGCTCATGGAAAAGATGTACAAAAACATGGTCATGCTCAACATCATGGACCAGATTCTGTTTGAAAGTCAGAGGCAGGGGCGAATCTCATTTTACATGACCAATTTCGGGGAAGAAGCTTGCCAGATCGGAAGTGCCGCAGCATTAGCCCCTGAAGATTTGATATTTGCTCAATATCGCGAAGCAGGAGTGCTCATGTATAGAGGCTTCACTCTAGACGATTTCATGAATCAGTGTTACGGAAATGAAGGAGATGAAGGAAAGGGACGACAAATGCCGGTGCATTATGGATCGAAGAAGTTAAATTTCGTGACCATTTCTTCGCCATTAGGAACTCAAATACCTCAGGCAGTGGGTGCTGCATATGGGTACAAGAGATCAGGATCCAATCGATGTGTCATAACGTATTTCGGTGAAGGTGCTGCTAGTGAGGGAGATGCTCATGCTGCGTTTAATTTTGCTGGAACTTTGAGCTGCCCTGTTTTATTCTTTTGGTAATTTTGACTCATTTTGCTTTCTGTATTTATTATTTGAATTGAATTATTGATTATCGGGTATATTTTCACAGCCGAAATAATTGCTATGCGATTTCAACACCTTGCCATGAACAGTACAAAGGTGATGGGATTGCTGGTCGAGGTTTAGGATATGGAATTACCTCAGTTAGGGTTGATGGAAATGATATCCTGGCTGTTTTACATGCAACTAAGGAAGCTAGAGATTATTGTATAAAGGAAAACAAGCCGGTAGTGATTGAAGCAATGACTTACAGGTATGATAGTAATTGAAATTCATCCTGATAGCCAATTTTTAAACTTTGCTGTTGTAGAAACGTTTCTAACAAAATGATTAGGGTTAAAAGTATAGCTCAAGCTTGCATTTCACAAATATTGACTTTTTTATAATGTAAAATATTAAATTAGAATTAATATTGTCTATAGATTGAAAATGAAACAAAAGCTGAGAAAGGTTTTTCCTTTCATTAAAACTTTTCAATCAGAGATTAATAAAGGCCTTGCTTACACTATATTTTTGTCTCAATGCTGTCCATTCAGTTAGCAAATGGCTGATATTGTCATTGTCAGTCAAATTATATTCCTTACAGATAGCATTTTCTGTTATTAAAAAATTATATAAGTATTCAGCAAAGTTGCCATGACCCAACAGCACTTGGGTTGTGTGACACCTAAAGTCCACATTTAAATCTGTCTGTTATCTAGGGTGCAAACTGTATCCTCACTTGCCATTTTTCAATAATATTGGTCTCAATGGGCTTGGTTATATCTTTGCTATCTGTATAAGCTTTTATCATATCCCTGGGGTTGAGGCACTGGTCTGCTCCATGGATATAAAGCCCCTTTAAGCCAGACCAACCAAATGTCTTGCTTAGAGACAGATGACAGTGACAAGGAGTAAAAAAAATTTGTATAAGTAACATTGCTGAGTTTAGATTATAACTTATACTGAGTGTTATCTATTTTTAATCTGTTTGAAAGTAGGAGTGGTATTTAGAAAGTAAAATTCTTTTATGAAAGAACCATTAGCAAAGTGAAACCAGGACCTCAAAGGAAAACTTTCTCTTAGTTTAACTAACTGTATATTAAGTAAAACTTACAGTAAAAATACATGTATAAAGATAATATTAATACTCTTGTACTAAACATTCCATGGAAAAGCCACAGTCAAGAATTAAAAAATTTTTTTGAATTTCAGAATCGGTCATCATTCCACTTCAGACGACAGCAGTACTTATAGATCTATGGATGAAGTGAAAGAATGGAATGAACATAATCATCCAATCCTAAGGGTGAAAAATTTTATGGAAAATAAAGGATGGTGGAATGAAGAAAGAGAGAAAGAATGGAAAAATGATGTAAAGAAGAGGGTGTGTATAAAAATCATAATTTTGGGGTTGGTTGAATGTTTCAGCCCCATTTCACATTTTGTGAATAACCAGGGGCTCCAACTTCAACTCAGTCACTGAATGTTAATCCATCTGGCAGTTATATTCTTGATTATTGTTCTACAACATAACTTTTTCAATAAGCATGTGATCACAGCAATGGTGGCTTTGTTTTAGGTTATGAAAGCCTTCAATGAAGCAGAAAAAAGGAAAAAGCCTGAGTGGAAGGAACTTTTCTATGATGTGTATCATTCTGTACCAAAACACATAAAGTAAGCAGTTGAAGAGCTTTTGATTTCATTAAGAGTCCGAGTAGGGCCTTATTAATTGGTTTATTTATTACAGGAAACAAATGTCTGAAATGGAGGATCATTTAAAGAAATTTGGACAACACTATCCATTGAAAGATTACAAGAGTTAGTTTTACTTAAAATTAAGTATGGAAGAATGCAGGATATTAAGTTGAAAGAGAAAAAACGTCCCTAACTTAGTAAGGTAACAAAGCCTTCCATAATTTAAGTCCTCAACTGTGATTTTTTTCCGCCATTTTAAGTAGTTCAAGTTGTACCTTAAATTACCAACTTATCCATTCCATTGTTAAGACTTGATGTTTAAATTTTTATTATTATTAAGTTTTCAAATGATTAGGGTTGCATATGAAAGAAACTGACAGTACAAAATGTTTTCAAAAATTTCTATTTGGACTTGGTGAGGGTTGAGTTTATAATAAAATTTATTTTTGATATTCTATGTTTTACATTTTTACTATCCATCTGCATCTGGGATTTTCACTTCAAAATATCTCTTCCTTTTCTCCTGAACCTTTTTCTTCTTTTGTTTCTTTTCAATATATTTTTGTATTTTACCAGTCTTCTTTAAATCGGAATACTTATCAACAAGACTAGCAACTTTCTTTTCGTACTTAGTCCTAAAATATGGTTTTTGACCACTTTCTAATGCTTTTATCTTCTCTTGTCTTTCTTTTTCTTCAATTTCTCTCTTCTTAGCTTTTAATTTTTCTTCCCTTTCTTGATTTTCCATTCTTTGGATTAGATATTTAATTTTGTTCACTTCCTCCGGATTCTTTTCTCTTTTCAACATCCTTTTCAATTCGGTTTTCTCGCGTGCACGAATATCTGACAGAAACCCGTACGTATTTTGAAAATGTTTTTCGTTAAATTCGCCACAGTCTATCAAATCTAGGATCTCTCCCACGGTTCTCCTTTTTCACGGTTTTCTGCATAACTGGCTTAACTTTTGAAGATGCCTCTCTGGGTCGGTTCTTATTTTTCCTCTTGAAATCAGTCTGCTTGTTAGACTTAACCCCAAACACAGTCTCCTTATACACTTTACATCCTAATTTCCGTTTTAATTTAATTAAATCCTCGAATGACATTTTCGAGAGTTCAGACTTGATTCTGTTTCTGTCTGAATCATCTCGCGTAGATGTGTTTTCATCCTCGTTAGATTCCATTTCTACCTGAAACTGATCACATTACCAAGTTAGGTTAGTGGTTCTTAGAAATGGCCAGTGGCTCATTTTCCGTTACTTCGCCATTTTTAATTTGCTGATTTTGTAAGTTTTTTATTTTTTTATACGTCTTATTACCTAATTTATCATGCAATGACAAACGTTTTAAAGTTTATTGAATTAAATTAAAAGTTAAAATCTACGTAGCACTCATGAACAACCGTTTAACGTAGTTAAATATTTTTGTTGTTTTGTTACACGCCAGTTTTAGCGCTTGAAAACGGTATTTGTTAGATTTGTGTAGTTACTGAAAAGATTTGATTTGATAAACGGATTAATATTTGGTTTTCTCAAATGAAAAGCGTTATTTTGTCTTATTTCCGTTTTTTCTCATCCGACTACGTAGAAAAAGTGAATCATTTTTCATGTTTTGAATGAAATGCGAAGCCAGTGTATCGTGACTCATTTTCCTCTAAGGTAAACATAGGTAATTAAATACTGTTTTCCCATTTGAGGTGCTGCACCTTTTGTTGTCATGTCACCTTAAATAAATGTTGGAATGTGTAGGCAGTGGCCACAACAGTTAAAATTCCGTAGTTTTGGTTAGTTATCATTTTATATATGTCTAATTATAGTGTTTTCTCGTGGTGTAAACACCTAACGGATGGATTTGTCTCACCAATTGTACTTCCGTAAAGTTTTGGGGTTAAAGTGTGTGTGCGTTTTGTTTTTGTAGATAGTGGTACCTAGAATATGCCATTTAAACTACATCTGAAGAAGAGTAGACACTATAATGTTATCTCAAAATCACTCTTCGTTATTTCTGTCGAATTACTCGATGGAACAACAATCGAATGTTCCTTATCGGCGGAAAGCCTGGGCTCTGAGTGTATGGAATATGTCTGTCAAAGGCTTGGTTTGCAACAGGTTTGTATCAATTTCTAACCATCACATTCAAACGTTAATTTTATTATAATTAATACCCTCTGACTGAGTGAAATCATCAAATAGTACAATTCAAGATGCAGTGTTGTGATACTTTTGACAATGTCATTGTTGTTTTCAGCATGAATTCTTTGGTCTGTGTTACACATCCAGACACGGGATTTCAAAATGGGTTGAAATGGATAGGCCCTTAAAAAGGCAGCTGGATAAATATGGAAGAGATCAGAGTTTATATTTGAGAGTGATGTATTATATAAATAATGTGTCATTGATACAAGATGAAACGACAAGGTATCATTATTTTTTACAAGTTAAAAAAGATGTTATTGAGGGTAGGATTAGCTGCAGTGTTGAAGAAGCTATTTTGCTTGCTAGTTTCGCTATGCAGGGTGAGTAGAACAGCTTTTATGCCAAACCTGATAGTTCGTTATTGCATTTAATTGGTGAATCTAGTGAGAAAGTATATTGATTGCATAATTATACTTAATACCACTAATTTTATTATCTTATTAACTCAGTTCATCTTTGGTATAATATTTTATAATTTGTGCTTCTTCCTGAAATTAAATTTTTATCGAATAAGCCCTTTTAGTTTGGTGTCTGTGTAGTTTTATTAAAACATTTTCAGGTATCTTGTAGTTGTTATCATTCATACTTGTTATGATAAACTAGATTTGATAAAGGTTTTAAATTGTATTTCATAATTTTTTGATTTCAGCTGAATTCGGTAACCATGATCATGAGAGACACACAGCAGAATATTTGAAAGACTTTGTCGTTTTCCCTCAGGTAATATATTCGAATCATAATATAACATAAGAAAAGAAAAATTTCTCTTAATGGTTGTTATTCATGACTGAAATACATTTCCAGCATTTAATGGAGCACACTCATCACATGGATCTCTATGAGGCTGTCGTACAGCAACATGCAGGGTTAGCAGGTCTTCCCCAGGCTGCAGCTGAAGAGCGATACATATTAATGGCTAAGCAATTAGATGGCTATGGACAGGAAACATTCCTCGCTAAAGATGACCAAAGGAACACATCATTAGTGGGAGTTTCTTTAACTGGGATCATCGTCGGCCATGAAAATAATTCGGCCTCGAAATTTTATCAGTGGAAGGATATATCAAATGTTATAAATCACAAAAAGCAGTTTGTTATAGAATGTCAGTCTCCCGAGGAAAACGTTCAGTTTGAATTTGCCGATCCAGAATTGGCTAAATATGTTTGGAAACTTTGTGTCCTTCAGGTAAATTTGAAAAACTTATTTTTGGTGCTGTTGTTGGGTTTGTTTGTTGAATGAAAGTTGAGGGCTAAAATTTTCTTTTTCCTTTGCAGCATACTTTCTACATGCAAAACGACCAGAACTCTGAAAGCACAGTCAATAAACTGACGCCAGAAAGAAACGGTGGAGTGTTACAAGGTGGCACAGATGAACCAGTCCAAGTCAATAACCTTTTTAAGCAAACTGGGGTAAGTCATTGATCTCTTAATTAACTAATTAATCTAGGATAATTATTTTTAAGGTATTTTAATAAAAAGGAATCAAAAAACTTGTTTTTGTTGTTAATAGGAAGCGAGGATAATGGATAGTTTGGATGAATTAGACCGAAATGAACCAGTTTGGCGAAATAACACCGGTTATCCTGGCGTGGGACAACGCGCTCAATCGACTTCTTACCTGGATCTTACTACTCCAGCGGACACCGATAGATTGCGAGCTTTACTTCCTTCATACCGTCCTGCACCCGATTATGAGACTGCCATTCAGCACAAATATATTCGTCAAGCAGCCAGTGTATCCAGATCTAATCCTCAAGTCGGTATTTTGTACAGCAGTCAACCGGAAATACATCAAACACACATACACGAGGTTCGACATTTTCGATTTGATTCTTTGGAATTTGGAAAGGATTCTTTGACTGAAGTTTTTTTTTGTTTTGTAGAATGTCGGGGGTTATCCATACCCTGACGTGACTCAGGTTGAGAGGATATATGTTGATGATGATCAGCAAAGAATGGTGAAGACGAATCATGCTCCTCCTGGTATTGCAATCCATACTTATAGGTAGGTTATGATTCTTGTAGTTTGTGTTACAATTGTAGTGATTATGGAGTGTAATGGTTTTTATTTTTGATATTTTTGTAGTACGCCTGAGCTGGACAATTTGGAATCAAGATTGTTGGCTGGTTTTCAATTGTTGCAGTTGTACAAAGCACCTCCTCCTTATAGAGACCCGTTAACAAGGCCAAATAGCAATAGTACACCAGATCTTGCCTCCCAGACTTTTGGACCTTCTAGAACCACCTTTAATAACCCACAGGTGATTGAACTAGCCCCTGAATGTTTTATTAAGGACCCATAAAACCCTCAATTTACGTTGTCTCGTTTTGTAATCAGGTCAGTGGCTCGAGTCCAGATTTAGTGTCATCAAGAACTTTGTCCACGAAAAATTTCAGTCATCCATATCTGGACCAACTCCACCCGAATCCAGAAGCTCACAGGACCTATACAAATCTTGCCGATTTAGGGAATCAAAATGTAGTGTATCACAAGGAAGGAGTGACTCCCAGTCAGCCTGTAGCGTCCTATCGCACGACCGTCAAATCCTCGACCAGGGAAAACACAGAACCCATTTACGAGAACATTCCATTACCTTGGAGGGAGAATTCGGAATTGAGAAGTAGAGCGTCGAGCATTCAATCTGCTCCAGAGGTCATATCCAACAACGAGCAACCAGAAAAACAGCAGGATGCGGATACCAGGCAGAAGAATAACATAAACACGACGGTGGAGACGCAACCTTCTCCGGCGAATCAGTCCGTGACGATTCAGTTGAATTCTTCAGCGAACACAAGTGCAACTTCTGACCTCAGCAGGACCGACACCTCCATTTACTCTGCTGGTAAGATGAAACTCTGCTTGTAGGTTTGAAGACTTAAAAGTTATTGTTAGCAATTTGTAGGATAAAAAGATAGTCTGAATTGTAGTAAGGAATTTTTTACTGGTTTTTCCTGTCACGTGATGATTTTTTTGTCTTTTAAGAAAAATCCACTTCAAGCGTGGAAACGGATACTTCTAGTAAAACTAAAACGTGGAAAAAATGGGGAATACTAGGCAAAGGGAAGAGCAACACTTTACAAAAAGCTCGATCGAGAAATACAAACACTGCTAGTAGAGAACAGCCATATCGATGGAGCACAGGTCCTCGATGGTTCCAGATCATACCCACTGTTTCAAAGGAGGCGTTGGTGAGTTTATCCGTTCAGTCCTCCGGATCTCCTTGGGAACTCTGAAAGATAAAATAATAGTAACGATTTTATAATTTGATAATTTCAGTGCCAGGCGTTGGAGAAGAAATTGGCGGATCCGTATATATTTTATGAATTTGAGAAAATCCCAAAATGAAACGAAATCCGGACTTCACTACTGCCCTTCACCCGGATAACATCGCCAAAAATAGGTACAAACACGTTTTCCCCTATGAAGAAAATCGAGTTCGGTTAACTCCCACCAAAGATAATAGAATGGGCTATGTGAACGCTTCTCACATCACTGTAAGTATCGGTTTGCCAAATGAGATGTCGGTCAGGTTTTTGATTATTCTAATCGGAAGCTATTGATTTGGTAGGCCACCGTCGGAAACAGTCAACGTTTCTATGTCGCAGCCCAGGGTCCGATGTCAAATACCGTGGACACTTTCTGGCAAGCCGTCTGGGAAGCGGATGTGTATCTCGTGGTTCGACTTACATCGAAAGAAGAGGAAGATTGTTTTAATTATCTTCCCGAGTCTTCGGATCATTGCTTGCAACTGGGAGAGGTTTGTTTCTAATCATCACTGACCTTCGAGGAGAGACCTTGGCATTTTGTCTTATTTTAATTTTTGACCGAAATTGTTGACAGTATCAAATCTGGAAGGAGTTCTCACAAGAAACGGGACATTGTTTAACGAGTCGACTGAGAGTAACTCACACTCCAGCTCGTCGTAGTCGGTCCATTTGGCATTTACAGTATACAGACTGGGACGATCAAGGTTGTCCTTCTAGTCCAAATCATTTTTTAGGTAACGTTTTAATTGGTTTGATGTTTCAACCAAAACTGATGACTCAGCAGACGATTCATAAAATTTTTAATATCCTCAGGATTTTTAGAAGAATTAAATTCTGTTCGTTTGCACACCATCGAGGATATTCCTGCGGGCCATAATAGAAATCCTCCTGTTTTGGTTCACTGCAGTGCTGGAGTAGGGAGGACAGGAGTTACCATTTTGTGTGATTTGGTTCTTTACACTCTCGATAACAATCAGGTAGAACTGATTTGCCAGAAAATCCTCTTCAAAGCTTAACAAAACAGAAACAAATCTTTGACACTTTTTTCTTTTCATTTCTAGGAAGTAGATGTCCCTCGTGTCGTCGCACTTCTTCGTCATCAGAGGATGTTGATGGTACAAACCCTCGCTCAGTATCACTTTACATTTAGCCTTCTTCTCACTTATCTCAAGCAATCGCGACTTATTTAGCTGTTTTGGACGAATTTGAACGGTCTCCTTTTGACCACACGTACTCTCACACGTTTTAGTTTTCCTCGTTTAAGCTTTGCTTGACTAGTTACCCAATAACAGTTGGCTTAACAGTTTGCTATATAGAATCTCTTTCGCCAGTTTGCAAACAATTTTTTTTAAAAAGACTGCTTATATTATTTTTAGTTTATGTTTCAGTATTTTTTTTGAGTATTTTGCTTTGTTCAAAGAGAAGAGGTTAGGGTACATAAATAGCAAAACCATAGAATGCGGGATGTAGTTTATTCAAGAGGTCTGACAGGTAAAGCACAAGACTTTTATAAATTTTTTTTGTACAAATCAAACTATCATGGATGGGTTTAACGATTGGAAGGATTTGAATCTTGCCTTTCTATGGTTTTAACTATATCGCTTTATTAATAACACGTTGAAATGATGCCGTCTTATCTCAGAAATGTAACGGAAACACCAGTTTGTATCAAGGTGATCGTTTGAAGAGATTCGAAACGTTTAGAATAGATTCTAGGCAGGTTCAATCAACATTTTTTCTTAGAGTCTTTCTTCTGTGTTAGACAATATGAAGGCAGTCATTACTTAAGTTTTATTTTCAATAATTATGTGCCTTAGTTTTAAGATTTTAAAAAAGGTAATTAAAACCGATTGTCACGAGCGCCATATTGAATGAATTTTTTTTTTTAATCGGTTCATGTACTTAAATAAACATGGCTCACGAAAGGGAAACGTTACAATCATTCTGTTCTTTCTTATTTAAAATTATTTAATTTTAAATATTTTAAGAAAAATAATTTTTGTATCGAACAAGAAACTCAAAAATTTTTTTGCTAAAGTAGAATGGTTGGAATGTTTTTTTTTTATTTATTTAAATAATTGGCGTTGGATTGCCAAAAAATCAATCAAATTTCTCTTTCATGAGTCACTGGATTGTTTTTAATAAAATGCGAAAGATGTCAAAAGCAAAGGTCATATTATGGAATTTTTATTTGAAAATCAGCCTTCGTGTGAATTTTGTTTTTAAACCAAAGATGCCTAATTTTTAACTGTCAAAAGTTTTTAATTATCGTTTGTTTCTTATTTTTTAATGTGATTTTTACCGAAGCAGCGAAATTTATTATAAGAAAAAGATTTATTGCTTTTGCTTTGTGACGGAATAAGACTAACTCAAAGTGCCTTTTTATGTATTAAATATTTTACAGAAAACAAAAAAAATTAATTAAGAATGAAAGAAAAGTTATATATAGTGCAATTTATATATTTTTTGCGTTGCACCTGAGTGTATAAAGTTTTTGTGTGTTTTTTTTTACGTTTGTTTAAACCGGTTAAGTCAGTAAGATGGCGGAAAGAAAAAATTTTTGGGTGATGAGAAGTTGGAAACAGTGTAGCCAACAGTATTTACAATAAAACAAAAAGTATTTTTATTAAACTGAGTTTAAAATCATTTTTCTTAATTTTATTTTATTTTTTACCCGAAATTAAATATTTGATGGAGGTTTTGAAATAAATATTAAAAACTTACCGTGCTTGATCGAGAACAATTAGGAGAGCTGGGAGTTGAACATGGATGAGGGATTCCACTTCCGGTGAATTTAGTTTTCCGTTGAAACGAAAACGGAAACGTCAACATTTGAAGGATGGAGTCTGATCTGTGGGATGAATCCAGTCGTGGTGTTGCTTCGGTTGATCTCAATTTGTTTCTGAATTCCTTTGATTAATAATAAACAGCTTTTGAGTTTTGTGCTTTAATTGTTATGGTTGAGTTTGTTTTTAGCGTACTCACCTCAACGTCGGAATTCACATTTATGTCAGCTGCTGTGCGGTAGGCATCAGTAAAAAGTTGCAAAGCTTTCGCGTGGAAGTGTAATTCAGCGATCGTCCAAGCCAATAAAGCTTCCTTTAAGGTATTCAGTTTCTTCTTTTCAAAATCATCAATCTGTTCTTCAAGGTTTTTAGATGACCTGGATGATTCTCCTCTTGCTTTTAAGAATTCAGCTTCTGCTATTGACTGATTTTTGTTTTAAGGTCAAATTTGACAAAAGAAGGTACCCCTCCATCCCACAAATGAAAAGGATACAATTTGTTGATGATCTTCTGGATGATTTTCCCTCATCCTCTTCAACTGTCTAAACCAATTCCTTTCCTTATCACTGGCTATCAGAGATAATTTCAACTCGGTTTGAACGAACTTACACAATTTATTGTACTCAGCTAATTGTTCTAAGACTTTTGTTTCCATGGCGTTGACTTTGGCATCCCAGTGGGAGCCAATATCAAACAAGATATCAGCGAAGCCACTGAGCTGTAGTTTTAGGGCTGTGCTCACATTTTCCTCTTTGGAATAATTTTCCAACACAACGGCTACTTTATCAATGGAGTCTCTAGACTTTGCATTTTTGTCTATGTAGTCAAACAAAGTTTTATCTATCTGAGGTATGAACTTCCGTACGATTTTTATCCGGTTATCTATGAACTTGGTACGGTTAACGTCACTGTTGTCAGGCTCGTCGCCGAAATAGTTTTTGAAGAAATTCTTTTTCATTTTACCTGAAACTGTTACAACGAAACACCGAGTTTTCTCGGTAAATTGTTACTAATAAACTTCCTGTGAGTAATAGAAATAAATAAAAATGAAAAGGACGCTATTAAGGTAACCTAAAAATTTATTCGAGTAATAAAAACAAAACGGTTACCAAGGCGACATATTTCAGGAGTGGTATCATACGGATCGTGAAAATCTGTTAACGAATCTCTTCAGTCTTATCACTTTTAAAATTCTGGGAAGAATGAGATTTGTACCTGGGACCGTGATTCGTAGAAAAGTTCCGTCATTTCTTAGGCCTAGAAGGTCAACGACGGTTTGGCACTAAACCATAAAATTCACAGGTTGGCAAAACTGTTTCTTCGTCTTGTCTTCTCAGTTTCCGGTGTTACATGAAGACCGTTTGTTGTGCAATGATCAATAACTAAGTCCAAATCCCCAAGATTTGCAATTTCGCAATGATGAGTATCGATTTGAGTTAATTTGTCAGTTTCTTTGGGAAAAATATGAACGAAAGAGAAAATGGTGATGCTGTAGTGAGTAAAAAGTTTAAACCTTCAAATGAAAACAATGAACAAACTTCTATTGGGCAAAACAAAGATGAAGTAATCCTATCAAGGAGTAAGTTTGATTTTATAATTTTACGAAATGTTAAAAATTAGCTTTTGGGAAAACATTATTGTTTCTCTTAAAACGATATTTAATTCATATTTTAGTGATGCCAATGATAATTGTGTTTTTAAACCAAAAAACTGGTCTGTTTGGTCTTGATTTGGTCCTTGGTGGTTGAGTAAATCATTGATTTTTACCTCAAATTATTTTTTCAACCTTACACATCACAAAATATTCACTCTCAACGACTTTTTTGGCCAGTCTTGTGGTTTAATTAAACTCTAGATAGATAACAGACACAATTGGTTGTAGTTTTAATAAATCTTAACTAAACTGTTTTATTCAAGTCTAATTCAAGTTTTCGAATTGACTATTTTGTATTATTATGAGATTCATTTGTTAAAAATATTTAATATATTTATTGTAGAAAGAGCAGAGGTAGAGGCAGGGTCTTATTTTTTGGGGCCCACTGTGAAGAAATATGTTCGAGCCCCTGTCACACAATGTTTGGCAAGGAAAAAGAGAACGGATGATTATTATTTGATGAAGATATTGGAATTGGATGAATATGATACTTCAGATAGATATTCCTTTATAAAGAGAACTATATTTCACAATGAATACTCTCTTATCCTTGTTGAAAGATCAACCTGGAGTCATTCAGCTCCAAGATTTTTTCAAGGTAATGAATTTTGAAGGCCAGAAACCTTTCTAAAGTTCGATTCATGGTCATGTATTCGAGTGTAGTTTTGTTAATTATACTGTTTGGGTTTGTTTTGATTGTTTTTATTTAAAAATTTTCAGGATTATGTTCAAGATGAGAATGTCAAAGTAAAAAGAGTCTGTATGGTGTTGGAATGTGTGATACCCCATGGACACTACAACACTGAACTCATACCATTAAACCATTACTTAAGAGAAGATAGAATTAGCGAAACTGAAGGACTTCATATTTTCTATAATTTATTGTGGGTCTTGAAAGAACTTCACAATAAGAATGTAGTTCACAGGGATATAAGGCTTTCAAATATTATTATAAACAGAAGAACTTTAAGGGTGACATTGATCGATTTTTATTATGCCAAACTTCTCCAGTCAGATGCTGTCGCAAAATGTAATCAGTGCAGGAATTATTCAAACGATTTCTTAGGAGCTCAGCAAATATCACCCAAAGCCAACGACATGTGGTCAGCTGGAATCATTTTGTATGCCATGCTTAACGGTTGTATGCCTTTTGCTGGGGCATCAAATTACGTGTCGTTCTTTTCGACGAATCGATCTTTGCATGAATTCTATTTGAAAATCATGGAGAATGATTGCACAATTACGAATAACATTTGCATATCAGATGGAACAAAAGAAATTCTGAAAAGTATTCTGTGTAAAGTTCCACAATGTAGACTAACAGCTAGTGAAGTGAGTTTTTGAGCTTTGATGAAGGTAATCAAACCTTTTGTTAATACAGCATCGAAACAATTTTTAACTTGTTTTCCTTTTATTCAAGGCAATGGACATGGTTTCTTCAGTGCTAGCAGTTCATTATTCTAGTCATAACCCAGGTCTTAATGAATTCGCTGATGAAACAGATCAGCTTGTACCTGATATTCCAGGGTTGGAAGACCCTGAAGTCGAAGAGGTGAGTGTTTCATACAGACATAAAAATTTATTTTGTTTTTACTTACAAAAACTTTATTTCGAATTTTGTTTTTTTTTAGGAGTCCACTTCCAAATCCGATTCATTCGACTATACATTGGTAGAGCCAGAAGTGACGGAACCGGAAGAAGTTGTAAATAAACCCCCGGTCAGGGTAGAGTCTGTTATAAAACGCGTGAGCGATTACCAGCGTGCGGCTATCCCGCCGAAACTACCTCAACAAAAGGACGGGATAACCAGCAGGGATATAAGATACGCGATGCTCCGTTTGGGTGTCACTTCCGTTAACAGCATAAACGCGCTATCCTTTACTTATAATAATAGACGCTCGTGTTAAATTTAGATGTCGGAATAGTTAAGCCGCACCAAGTCAAAATAAAATTCGTTGATCTTAGTGAGAGAATTCGCTGTGTCAGGTTTCACAATTTTTAGTTTTTGTTATAGTTATTACTGAAGTACGTTATTGTATTTAGAATCTTGTTTTAAAAAAGAAAATGTTAGTAAAAATGCTTTTAAAATGTTTCTTTTTGAGTACTCTTTCCTGCCTCTTAGTCACGGTTCTATATTTTATAGAAAAGAAGGAAAATCCGACATTTTTTCTATTCGTTCAAGTTCCTCGTCAGTTCTCTCCGACGCAGTTTGTGTAAGTTTATAAGCATGAGACCGGACATTATGATGAGAACACCTGTCGTGCAAAATATGACGTCGTAGTTGTTGATGCATTCCATAGCCCAACCTGAAAGTGATGTAATGGTTATTGTGACGAAGAGAGGATGTCGTCGGATTCGACAAAGGGGTGACAACAGATTTGTGTTTGTTGTGAACGTTTTACTTTTTGAAATTTGATTATTTTCTTCAGGTCAACTTACCAAAAAAGTGGAGGAGAAACGATGCAGAACACACCCATAAATAACAAATTGATTCCGGTCGCATTGCTGATGAACTTCGTCTCAACCAAATCGATCAATAAGACAAATCGAAATACGGCAAAACTAGCTGGAATCGAAAGGGAAAAGTCATAATTCATCACATCGTGGAATGAAGAAGAAGGATCAGTTGGTGGGAAATAGCTTACCCATTCCTAAACCGAAAAACACGCAAAAACCAAATTGATAGTAAACATTCTTGCTGAGACCCGAGAGCATCGTAGCTGCTCCTCCAATCACGGTACCGCAAATGGAAAGAGCCCGATAATTTATCTGAAGAAGAGACCGAAAATTTGAAAGTATAGAGGATACAACTAACTAGTTTATCTATTATCTGTGTTTAGTTTTAAATATTATTTTAGCGTTAGGTTTAATTTGTTGCTGACTTACAAAGAGGATCTTTCATGTAAATAACTCAGTCAGCAAAACAAAATGGAATAGAGGAAGACCTAAAACAAGTAGGAATCAGTGGAGGAAATATAAATGACAGAGACAAATATAGAAACAAAGTTCTGAAGTAACTGGAGAAAATATGGACGGAACATAGGAAACAGGAACAGAGTAAAAGAAAGAGAAGAGATCTTGGGAAGAGAGTAGGAAGACAAAAAAGTGTTAACCATAGGACATTCGAGTTAAATACTGTCCCAAAGGCAAAAATATATTATAGTTATAGTTATAGTTGACTTTTAATTCCGTTGTCACCATTTTTTGGGTACAACAGAATACAGGAGGAGGATTGGAACTCACAACTATAACTTCTTGATCTGGCACTTAAACCACTACACTACAGCTGCCGGTAGAATATATTATAATAAAATATATGTTTAATTTCTAGTAGTTATTTCTGGTATTTTGAAGATAAGGAAAATTTTTGGATTATTTCGTGCCTGCATATATATGGAGGTAAAACATGGACCTTATTGGATAAAACCAAAAATAAAATAACAGTAACCCAAGGAACAATAGAAAGAAGTCTTAAGAATGTCAGAAGATCCGGCAAAATCTGAAACTTCAGTATAAGAGACTGAAAAGGTAGATCAAGATGCTGACCAACTTAGGATTTCAGGAAAGTCGGCGCCAGAAGAGAAGGTGGGAAGATGATCTGAAAAATTATATCCTTGCCACCAACAGGAAAGAAATGGGAGAAGCTTTTGTCCTATAATCCATCCTGATAGGGTGTTGTTTTACTAATCAATTTTTTATTATATTATTTATTATATTTAACCTAATCAGTATAGCTTTATAGTTCAGCCCATACCTTTGGAAGAGTGGCAAGGCCTCCCAAAATCAATCTCCAAAGCATATTCGATCCCCCAAGTGTTATAACGAAGTACACAGACGTTTCTTCAGAAAAGCCAAAGAATGTGCATCTGTCTGTGGAGAAAACAAAACAAAACTAAAACACGAAAATTTTGTTTTACGATTTTAGTGACCAGGTTCCAACCATCGGAGAAAATTGTAAGATTCTAGAATTGTTACCTTTTTCATAAATGTACACGATTAGCAACGATGCCATCTGTAAAGCTCCGCTTATGGTGAACATACAAAAGGCACAAGACTTCAAAAGGTGACAATCACTCGTCGCGATTATTGCTTTCTTTAACGTTTCCGATACTTTTTGTTTTGGCCTTTTCTCAACGTCGATCCTTTTGAACACGGCATTGTGAGAAACGGAGCTGTGTTTTGGCCAGTGTGATGGACCTTGTTTCTGTGATAAGGCTTCCTCGTCGTCTTGCTGTTGCTAGTAAACCACAAGACAGCGTTTAAATGGAATTGAATTTGTTACTTAAATTTTTGTTTTGTGAAAAGTTCAGCACCTTCTCAACGTAGGATTTCCTTCGGTCTTGAGACTGTAGAGCTTTCACCTCAGAAAGCACGAGAACCGTGTCTTCGGATGAATCTTTTCGAAATTTTCTACAACATTTTGAACAAGCGCATTTGAATTCTCTAGGTCGTTCCATATCGTCCAAGACTTTCTGCTCTAATATGTCGTTCCAAATCATACTACCCAAACTGGCGAAACTTTGTTTATCTGGCATCTCTCTTTTTATAAAAATCGATGTTCTTCTTTCATTTTCAGCTTGACCTGCGCTCGATGGCGTCTTCTCGATCATAGGTACAACTGAAGGACTCTCAAAAATCATCACCTTTTTCGGTTTCAAAGGCCTGAAGGTTATTGCTGCTAAGCTCATAGACCCGGCTAGAGCCGCTTGCATCAAAAACGAATTCCGCCAAGTGGTCGCAGTTAGTAGGAATTGTCCCAAAGCGGCGAACACCATCGTCCCTACTCCCGTACCGCTGACGACAATCGCAACAGCAATCGGCATAAGAGTGGTGAAGTATAAACTTGTGATGACGAGTGAATTCATGTAAACTAAACCCAGCCCCATACCTAAAAATGAAAACCGGGATTTTGAAATTCGGGATTTGGTTGTAGGCCATCGAGAGAGGTGAATAAGCTATGGAGTACCTCCCAATAAGCCATATGTTACGTAAAGGTGCCAGCATCCTGTTGCGAAATAGGCTATACCCACACCAAAACAGCAAATTAGAGACCCGACTATCGTCACGGGGCGGAGTCCGAAAGCATCACTACACCCAGCGCAAACTGGACCTTAAGGGAAAGAGACAAATCTGGAGGATGAGCGAGAGAAAGACGTAGCGTAGAGGATTTGTGTGTCAACTCACCCATGAGAAGATGGATTCCAAACATCAGGGACCCAGCCAAAGCAACTTCCGAATAGCCCGCCTTAAAAGTTTCCGATATGCTTTTAAGAAAAACTCCAAAAGTGAGCATAATACCGTCGACGACGACATTGCAGTAAAAGGCAGAGGCAACGACCAACCATCCCCAGCCTCCGTTCGGGGGTATGATTGCATATTTCTCCTCCTCATCTTTCTCTTCTTCTTCCTCTTCCTCTTTTCTTTCCACATGTTCTTCAGCTTTCACTTCATACTTACTGGTATTATTCATTTAACGTTCTTTTCTAAATGTAAACAAATATCTCATCAGATCCGACACCATTTTTCCCTCCCGTTTTATTTATTTTTGAAATTTTCGAAATTTTTTTTCTAATTCGCGAACGTCTCACTCACCTCTCTCTTCTTTTGTCTTATGTTCAGTAATACCGAAGTGAGCAACATCAGCGATGAGAACATCATTAAACCGCCCGCTAGGTAGATGGTGTATTCGCATTTGCTTGTCTTCTCGTGAATCAAACCTGAAATCAGACGACGGGATTATTTTTCGGAAAGGAAATTTCTACGGAAACTTAGAAGAAAGAAACTCATACCGGCTATTGGAGGTCCGATTATGGAGGCGACACCCTGGCCCAAAAGCACTAGTCCGAATGCATTGGTCAGCCTCTCTAATCCGAGAAAGTCGACTATGATTATGGGTCTGAGTGATATGAACGGAGCTTGAAACAAAGTTAACATTGATTAAAGCCCTCACCAAAGACTCCGTGTCTAGGTGTTATGGTAACACTCGTCTGACAGCAGAATATTTAGCACTTAAGAAGAAGAAATAGGATTGGAGGAGGAGAGAAACCAAAACAGTTCGTGGCTTCGATAAGAGAAGACAACGAAGCAGAAAAACTGGACAAGGAAATGGTTGTTCTAGAAAATAAGAATTTCTACTACGAAACCTGAGCTTTAAATGAATCAAATATTTACGAAGGATTATTTCCAAAAGTATTGCACACTTTCACGAAGAATTCATTTTAAAAATGTTTCGCACTTCCGTGAAAAATTTGTTTCATTTCAATGCCATCCATTTCCATACCATCATTTCAGAGATAATGTAGAAAATTTATTTCAAAAGTATTGCACACTTTTAGAGAGAGAATTCATTTCAAAGTAATGCACACTTGTAGGAGGATCTTGTTTCAAAAGTAATGCACACTTCTGAAGACTTCATTTCAAAAGTAATGCACACTATGAAGACTTCATTTCAAAAGTAATGCACCCATGAAGACTTCATTTCAAAAGTAATGCACACTTGTAAGAAGATCTCGTTTCAAAAGTAATGCACACTTCTAAGAAGAATTCATTTCAAAAGTAATGCACACTTTGCCATGATTTATTTCTAAAAGAGTGCTCGTCTCAAAAGTAATGCACACTTACAAAGACCTCCTTTCATAAATGTTGCACACTTTTATAGTTTGAATCATGTGTTCTAGGTTTTATCGCCCAACTGGATATTGAAACAATTCTTGAAAAAGTGACAAAGTAGAAGAATCAAAACTGAAAACTATCAGAAGATGGAGGAGATAGCAGATAGCAAGAAGATAAAAGAGAGTGATGACCTAAGAAAACATCCAGGGAGACAGGATGGGCGTGTCGATAATAGAAGATAGTAGCCAGTGGGTCAAGATTTTAAAGAAAAGACCACTCACCTGTGAAGAACCCGAAAACGCAAGAATAGATAGCGAAACAAGCTAAACTGCGACTGAAAATAAATATAACTGAGATTAGACCACTGAGGGCGAGGGAGACCAACGCGAGAAAGGACGCGTTGATGTTTTTGCAAAAGCTTTTCAGTAACCCGCTCGCCATTCTTCCACCCGTGTTGGATATACCGATAGCTGAAACGAGCCAAATCCCTTGCTGCTCTGGAATGTGGTCACTCACTGCTAGTTCTAGAAGAGAGAGAGGACGTTCATTACAAGGCATCTTCCTCCAAACTATACGAAATCAATGAAGACATGCGTACTTTGGATGAAAACGTAGGGTATAAATAGTCCCATCGTGTAAAAAAAACTGGAGATAACCAAAAAGGTGAAAATTTTCGATTCAAGCAGTTGGAATCCGGTCATAGTGACACAAGTCCTTAAAACGGCCGTGTGACACACACAACATTTCTGTTCCGCGTGTTCGTTCAGTTCCTGAGGACCCGGAATTCGCGTCACTGATAGGTGATAGTCGATAGATCCGCGATGACTATGACCCAATTCATCGAGGCTGGCCCCATAAAAAATGTCGTCTCTGTACATGGGACGGTCGCCCAGTGTGAAGTCCTTTTGCTTGCAACGACAGTGCCAGAACTTGAAGCAGCACACACGACAGCATTTCGTGCACTTGGCGTATTTCTCTGGCTCGCCCTCGCGTCGTTTTTCTTCCGCTGGTTCCGTCACCGAGTAGATGATGTTTGAGTTGAGGAAAGACTCTGAGCTCGCGGTTTGTGCGTTTTTGGGCCCAATCGATGTCAGTGTCGATCCTCTTTCTTCTGAAATAAAATTTTTTTAGGAGTTACCAGGATAACCTATTTCCGGTTGAGAGTGGGTTGATGGACTCACCCTGCAGAAGGAGAGCTTCTTTGTATGTGGGATAAGCGTCGTTGGGTAGAGTCCTTCTTTGCTCGAGCGGATAGTAGATACTTCCGCGGCGGTGGGTTGCAACCGATGCTTCGGATGGTTTTCGAGACACCGGAACGACACTTATGATTTCGACGGGTTTGAAAGACAGTCCGGAAAGAATGCACGCGAGAACTATAACTGAAAGTGTTAAATCCATCGTGAGAAGATGAGGAAGTGAAAGAAAGTCGGAAATAGGAACTCGTACCTCCTTCAAAGACCAGGGCCAACTTCCAACCATACCTATCCACGAGGAAGTTACCAAAGGGTGAAAACACGAAGGTACCCACACCGGTACCACAAACGGACAGACTGGCAGCCAGTGCCCGATACTTATCGAAATAAAGACTCGTCGTTATTACTGAAGCCATGTATATCATACCGAAACCCAAACCTGAAACCAGAGAAATTTGACACGCAGGGGAACACCGACAGTTAGAACCTGTCTTGAGCTTTGCTTACCTCCTAGAATTCCGTAGAAGAAATACAAGTAAGCAGTGTTTGGGGCGAAATAGGAGAGCATCAAGCCCCCTGCAGAAGTGATCGAACCTGTTATAACGACCATCCGGAAGCCAAATTTGTTCGCAAGTGCTCCTGCGATAGGACCTAAAAGTTATTTCAAAATGGCCGTTGAGGAACTTGTGGAAACTCTACTTTTAATGATATTGTCTTTAATTGCAGGAATGATGGAGGTATAATGAAAACACAACCGGGAGTTGGCATGAGAGAGTTGACTCAACAGGTACTTACAAAGGGGTAGGATGTCTACTCACCGCTGAAGTTATAAAAACCGGGTAGTAGTGAGCCGATGAAAGCAACTTCCGCCGTGGTCGAGTTAAAGGTAGCCGAGATGGGGTCTAGGAAATTGGCAAAAGTGTACTGAAGACCATCGACTATCATGTTGCAAATGAAGGAATTGAACACGACAAACCAGCCCCACTTCCCGTCTGTGGCTGGCCTTGACTCTATATGAGCCCCTTCGGTCCTCACTTCCTTCTTCTTCTTCTTACCTTTATCACTCCCCCCTTCACCCCTCTTCATGGCTCCTATCATTATCACGGCTACTTCTCTAGATCACTCATTTCCTACACACATTGTATAGATATACACATAAATATTTGTGTTTTATAAATTTTCTATAATTGTATATAAACAAAGTTTGTTGTTGGTGTTGGCATTCTTCGAAGAATGTTCGAAAACCAGTAAGTTCAAAATTTTTGACCTGCTTCCAGGTGACTCCGAACTGACTAGAACTTTGTGTCCAGTTAGACTATACCACATTTATATGAAACTTTGGGGTTTGTCTTTTGATAAACCGGAAGTGGAAGAGAAATATAAGTTTGGTAACAAGTTCCAACTTGAAAATACCCGATTCGGCAAATTTCGTCCAATTCATTCCACATGAAAATGTGCATCAATTATGAAATGAAGTGTTCGCAGAAGTGTGCTCTATGAATGTCTTCATTATAGGACTGTGCAATATTTATGAAATGAGTTCTTGATTAACCTGAGAAGAGTAATTTATGAAATGCATTCTCTCTAAGAGTGTGCAGTATTTTGAGTCCCAGAAAAAGTGTGCATAACTTTTGAAACGGGCACTTTGTTTCAGGAGGTGCTTTAATTCTGTGCGATATTTTTGAAATGGATTTCTGGTAACCGTGTGCAGTATTTTTGATATGAGTTATCAGTTTGGGAGGTGTTGGAATATACAAAAAGCGAAATTCAAAAAGACTCGGACCCTGTGTCCATCTTCTGTCCCTGTTTCGCTTTCATTTAAGATGACATTGCTTCAAGTTAATTAACAGTAATGAACGCTGTTCAAATATTTAGAGCCAATCAATTATGTAAATTTAGTTTGCCATGATCAAGGGCAAAGCCATCAAGGAGACGATTAACCAGAAAAGACAAAAAGGCCTTCTTCCATCTATCTCTCAAACCCATCTACTCCTTCTCAACCGGATGTGATCCACTTATCATCTCCATCGGCATCCAGGTTAGATCAAAGGAAAATTATTGTCAACAAATAAATAAATAATTTTTCCACTTTTATTTATTTATTTGACCTTTTTCCCTCTCTCTCTCTGTCGTTCTTCTATGAAACTGTCCCCGATACCAAGGCACTTGTTACGCTTTCGAGATTAGGTCAATTTAATCATATCGGCTGTGAAATCAGGTCGTTATCTCATCTCTTTCAGTTTCAAGGATGAGTTTCGCCTGTTTTTTGAGCTTTGGATTCGCCGCTGACTCAAACTGAGCTTTTGTTTTGAGGTCCTAACTCGCTTACTCCCTCCACCACCAAATCAGTTGTGAATCCTGACCTCCATATTCAAAACAGTTTCCCCTGGGAATGAGATCTGACACCAGGGACTCGATCTGACCAAATGAAATCACCCAGGATGAGTGTTAGTAGTGGTTGATAACATTAGTCGTAGTAGTAGTAACTTTAGATTTTCATACGATACGGTGGTGACACTGTTGCGAAATTTTCTGACTGACTTTCCGTGCTGTGGTGAGCACTTTTAGCATCAAACAAAACAGACTAAACGAGGTATTTTCACCACTACTACCCCTCTCCCCGGAGAGACGGGCTAGTAACCCAAGTTAGTATGTCAATGGGTTGACACTGTAGTGAGAAACCTATTTCATAAGTACCGCACACTTTGAGGAGGATATGAAATAAGCTCTAAAAGTAGTGTACACTTCTAGTCAGGTGTCCTTTCAGTACTAATGCACACTTATAGTCAGATTTCATTTCAAATATATTGCACACTGAGATTGGAAAAGAGCTCTTCTTCACGTTATTGTGTGGATTCATGAGAAATGAAAATTTAAAAATCGCATAAAATGAGACCTCGCTCACACTCGAAAAGGTAGAAGAGTGTGCATTATTTATGAAATAAGCTCTTTAATCACAGCAAAAGTGTGCAGTGTTTTTGGAATGAGATATGACTAATCGGCATTAATGCACAATGACGTCACGAAGAGCTTATTTCCCATCTCAGTGTCCAATATTTTTGAAATGGATTCCTGACAAAACTGTGCAATAATTTTGAAATGATATCTGACTAGAAGTGTACATTATTTTTAAAGAGCTTATTTCACAAATAATGCACACTCTTCTACCTTTTCGAGTAAGAGTAAGGTCTCATTTTATGCGATTTTCACATTTTAATCTCAGTGTGCAATACTTCAAATGGATCCCTGATAAAAGTGTGCAGTATTTTTGAAAGGAAATGTTAGTCGAAGTGTACTTTGTGCATTATTTATGAAATAAGCTTTTTAAATATGCTCTTCTAACTTTTCGAGTGTGAGCGAGGTCTCATTTTATGCGATTTTTAAATTTTCATTTCATGAATCCACACAATAACGCGAAGAAGAGCTCTTTTCCAATCTCAGTGTGCATTAATTTTGAAAGGACACCTGACTAGAAGTGTACATTACTTTTAGAGCTTATTTCATAAATAATGCACACTACCCTACCTTTTCAGATTTTTGTCAAAAATCAAGGGCCTCATATTTATTTATGCCACGTGTGGGTGAGGTCTCATTTTGTGCGTATTTCAAATTTATATCTCAGTGTGCAATATTTTTGAAATGGATCCTTGATAAAAGTGTGCAGTATTTTTGAAATGAGATATGGCGATCTCACAATAACGTCAAGAAGAGCTTGGTTCTAATAACAGTGTGCAATAATTTTGAAATAGAGTCCCGAAAAAGTGTGCATTACTTTTGAAACGAGGTCTTTGCTTCAGGAGGTGCTTTAATTTAGTCTTGAACACTATACATGATCAGGCTGACACACTCACGCACTCATGACACATGGCCACAGCAGGAAAACAAGTCTGATTAATGACAATTCCGCAGAATCGTATCTGCTTTTCGTCAATCTCTCCGTCTCATCCCTCCTCCTCCTCCTCTTCCTCTTCCTCCTGAGTTTTCTTCAACTGTTGGGTTAATGTCCCGCCATATTGTTCGTGGCAACAGAATCGCAACAGTTCGCAACAGTGCCGTATTTATATAATAAATTAACATAAATCAAACGTTGCTAAAACTTCGCTCCTCGCATTATCACCGTTGCCATAATTTCCTCGACACAAAACAATTTTTTCCTTCCTCCTCCTCGTCTTCTTCTTCTTCTCCTTCCTTTTCACGCCTTCGCATCCGTTTTTGTTTAACATTTCCTTTTCTTCTTCTTTCCCTTGTTTGTGTGTCGCGTTCGGGAAGTTTCTCCAGAATTATTTATTGAGTGACGTCGTTGAGACAACGGGTCAGAGGTAAGAAAGCTTTCAGTTATGCGATTTAAAAAAAATTTTTTTTTCATTTTAAAATAGTGTAGCGTAGGGTGAAAAGCTCATTTCATAAATCTTGCACACTAAAATGTAACTGCTTTGTAGTCCTTGGTACTCAAGCTTTTTCCTTCCCGGGCTAAATGACCATTGCGACTGGGCCACACGACTTACCAGAAAAAAAGTTTTGCAAGTTCAGCTTTCGACGCATACAGTCCACTTTCAGGGCATCATCTGTATGTACATCTGTTTCTGTATATTTTCTGTATATTGCCTCATAAAAATATTTTGATGCAAGCAATGTCAGCAGTTTCTGAGGACAGGACCGAACATTTTCGTACTGGTCAGGCACTATAGTTCAGACTTAACAATGAGCAATCGACCTTTCACAAATTTTCACTGGGCCACTCCTTGGAGATTGGTGGGCCGCATGTGGCTCGCGGGCCGCAGTTTGAGTGCCAAGGGTCTAAACATTCATTTCCATAAGTATTGCACACTTAAACGACATATTTCATTCAATAAGACACTTTTCAAACAATTCAAACACTTTGATTGTAGAAACAATTATGCGTTTCAACAGCACCTATTTCATAAATATTGCACACTCAAAGACAAACGTGATTTCATAAATAATGCACACACAAACGAAGAATAACTTTTTAGTCAGGCTACTGAATGAATTATAATTTCACTTTCAGTGTTGGCAAGGTGTAAAGCTCATTTCATAAATCTTGCACACTGCTTGGGTTTAAGAATTCATTTCCATAAGTATTGCACGTTTAAATGACATTTTTCTTTCAATAATATTGCACACTTTTATATACAACTCACTGCACAACTTGTAGAAACAATTAACCTATGCGTTTCAACAATACCCATTCCATAAATATTGCACACTCTCACATCGATTTCATTCCAATAATATTGCACAATATATGAAATATATATATTTAGACTTAGGTAGGATAAAATGATTGATGAGTATCACACAGCCATCTTTCAAAAGTGATGCACAATTTAGCAAAAACGCCCATTTCATAAATAATGCACATTTTCCAAACCTTTTCCGAACGGGGGACTCCTTCTACGATAAAAAGAAGAAAATGTTTATGGTTTGTTAATCAAGAACAAGCTCAGATTATCATTCTGCTCTTACTAGACTTCCGGTTTGGTGTCAGAGTCATACTACAACACTACGTTCTCGAATGAGTCAGTTTTGGATTATCCTGTTGGGTAAGGCCTCTCCCAATTGCTTCCAATCTTCTCTGTCCCATGTCTTTTGACGCCATTTTTGGTGTCATCTCCATCGTCATGTCTGCCACCCTTCCACCTTCTGGTTTCGCTACCTTTTCTTCTTCTACCAATCTGAGCTTAAGTGCTTAATCCAGAGGGATAGACAAGCTAAGCTAATCTTTCGTCTATCACGACTCCTTTTCAAGAGGTTGATGAGATTGAACTTTGGTAAGCGGCCTTCCTCTATGATATGCTGTAGGTGAGCTTGTCTGATAGTAGCATACGCCCCTGACATTCGAATATAAACTGTGTTTCGCTCTTACGTTACACAACTCACATTTGTAATTTGAGACAGGAGTAAGAGAGAACATCCCCGGTCGCCATCTTGAAGGAAAAGGACTGGACAAGGGAAATCGAGGATGGCAACCAATTTCACCAACCGGAAACGGAAATTTCCCAGCCTTTCGAAAGAGATTAATTTTTAATTAAAAGCGATTATTGTTTATGTATTTAATTTATGTCCACGTTCCCAAATCGATGTTTCCATTTTAGAAAGATAATTTAGGAGGAGAGGTGAGGAGGAGGAGGAAGTAGGGAGGGTTGAAAGAACCAGAAACGGAAAAGCGATGAGGAAATTATAGGAAAACCCAACCAATGAATTCGCCATCTTTATATTATAACAACAGAAACCGAAACCAAAATAGCGGGGGGGTGGGAGAGGTGAAGAGAAGCTTTCCTTAGAACGGACAAGCAAAAGTGATAAGAAGAAGGAGAAGGAAAATGGTTGGAAAAGCGTCGTTGGTGGGGGGAAAATTATAAAAAGGAGGAGGACTGTGTCGAGTTTTCTTGGGGAAAATTCCTTTTTACGCGGTTTCAGTCGAAAGCTGAATTTTCTCGCGTTCGCACCAGTACCGAAGTACCTGTTTTCGAGTTTTCCCAAATTGTACGGGATTTTCCTTCCTCCATGGAAACGAATGGGCGGTGATTTAGTGTCACAACATCCGGTTATTTGTTTATTTGTCTGGTGAAAATCGGTCGTGGAAACCTCTAAGGTAAGCGTGATGGAGGGAAATTTTGAAAAATTTGACTTCCGGAAGTCTCATTTCCCAGTTTTGTCGGCTGTTTAACAAGCATGACGCAACAGCTTTTCCAAGGCCGTTGAAGTTGATGGAACGTCTGGTTGTGACACAATTCGTCTCACATACTGACCCCAATTTGTGACTCGGTCAGAAAGCCTGGGGTATAAACATTTGTGCAGACTTATTTTATGCGTTTCCATAGTTATGCGATTGGAAGAAGACTGAAGAAAACACTCCGACGAATACTATACACTTTTATTGAGCTTTAATTTCAAAAGTAATGCACACTCTGCTAGGGAATACCGAGAATATTTTTCATAAATATTGCACACTTTTATCCAGAATACATTTCATGACCTAGAAAGCATTCATTTGATGATTTGATGACTTTATTTGTTTTAGTCACGGTGGGTCTCATTTTACGCGGTTTGTTATTACGCTTTTAGATAAAGTTTAACGTATCGTATTGTTGAGTATAAAGTTAGGCCTTTTGAAACGCGATTGTAGTGCGTGCTTGTCGCGTAAAACAAAACCCAGCGTAAAAATAAGCCTGAACAAAGGAGAATATTGATTTTATCACCCAATTCATCAAGTTACGCGAGATTAAAAATCTTTAAGAGGGAATGTCGAATGTTGATGAGTTCATGGAAAGCGAGCTGACGTATGACACACTTTCTCAGCGAATTAGTGTCCTCATTAAAGGCGAAACCTTTGTTAAAAATTTTGAAATCTGTCGCATTAGGAAAAGTGATTGGAGGCTCGTTTCCGGTTTCCCAAAAAAATATTCCAGTGTTTGGTGACAGAGGTGATTGACTTAGTCACCAAGTCAAGTAGAAGATGATCCGTCTTCTGAAAGTCAGGACGTACACCAACCTATCTCAACTTGTTTATTTAGGTCATCTCAAGTACCACATCCTAACAAACGAGATTAGTGTGCTACTCATGAGAATGAGTTGAGCACCACAGCCAGCCCAAGCCAAAATGGGTTTTGAAGTCACAGAGAACCCAGGGCCACCCAAAATCAAATTTTTTGTGTTTAAATTTACAAAATGTTATCGATTAGGCTTATCGAAGAAAACAATGAGCTCGGTTCATCTTTATCAGCAACTGCCAATCACCCAGATATCGTATCAACATGTGTCACAGCTCAATCCATCAAATCTTTTCAAAAGTTGCTGATAATAAAAAGGATTCCTGTAGTGGCATAATCCCATTTTTCTGAAACAAAAAAATTCCAATCATTCTTGAATGTGAATGTTATCTCCTTCGAGCTTTTGAGCTTTAGGCCTGTTACGTCCCAATTCAGTCTCATCGCCTACAAAAACCACTGTGTCGTGACCCACTTAAATCTTGTTGAGCCTCCAAATCGATCGATAATCTCCGTCCTAAAAATTTCAGGTAGCTAAGAAGTTAGGGAAAATGGCGCTGAAAAAAGTTGCTGACCCATACACAGGAGTTGCGTCGGACAGTGATCAACCTTTCCTAGACGACAGCGCCGCGAATAAAGACGAGAACACGAGGACTACTCGAAACAATGACAGTGCTAATAATGACTCGGTTGTAGTGCAGAGTGCTCAAAATTCGTTACAAAACTCAAATCCGAAGAATGTCGAAGACGAACCTTTGACGGTGCTGATGACGGTACCGCCAGACGGTGGCTGGGGTTGGGTCGTCGTCGTCGCATCCTTCATTGCCAATTTCATAGTCGATGGAATCCTTTACTGCTACGGAGTGTTCATTCCCGTGATTAGGGATGACTTTAATGAAGGAGAGTCTAAGGTGTCCATTCCAGGATCTCTTCTTGCTGGATTTTATTTAATGACAGGTACGACAGCGTTTCTGTCTCTTTCTTCCTCTCGCAACCCTTCCACCAATCGTTTCATTCAAACGTTTACCTTTTTTAGGACCGTTCGTGAGTGTTTTAACAAACAAATACGGGTTCCAAAAGGTAGTCGTAGGCGGTGCCATATTTGCTGCTGCATCCTTTGCCTTATCCAGCATAGCGATGAATGTAGACTTCTTGATTTTCTCCTACGGACTACTAGGAGGTAAGTCTTTCAAACGCTTCTTCCAAATAACGTCTCAAATGGAATCACTTTACAATGTCTTCCGCTTTCCGTCTGTTCAAGGTATCGGTTTTGGGATGATATACTCCCCCTCAATCGTCACAGTCGGTTACTACTTCGAACGATGGCGAGGAATCGCGACAGGAATAGCAGTTTGTGGCTCTGGGATTGGAACCTTCACTCTGGCACCCGTTAACGAAATATTTATAGAAAGCGTGGGCTGGAAGAACACGTTACTCATTCAAGCAGGTATCATCCTCATATGCGGACTCTGCGGAATGACCTTCCGACCGATAAAACCCGTGAAAGTGGCCATTAACGAGAACCTAGATGAGGAAGAAGGTAAAGCCGAAGAACCGCTCAAGAGTGGACAGTCTTTGCCGGAAGAGAATAAAAGATCGGGTTCTATTATCAGTTTGAAGAGTAAACCACCGACGGCTGCGGAAATCCTTCAGATCACCGGAAGACCCCCCAGCTCGGATACGACCACCACGAAACTTTCCAAATCCTCACAGTCGCTAAATGTAAACAATGCCATCATCGGCTATAATGAAAATGTTGAAAAAGATGAGAAAAGACTTAGCGTGCCCAACATCGAAGAAGATGGCCTGGGACCGATTGGTGTTCAAAGACAGAAGAAACAGAGGTCGATGTCTCAAGTAGCTGATAATTCGATGGTGGTTGGTGAGAAGAGGAAGAGAACCATATCGGAAATAAGCTCGACCTTGTCACTAGGTCAGAGTGTCGAATGCATCATCCGAAGTCGAAGAGGAACGATAACCCAAGCCGGGGAGAAGGTTAAAGTACCGCTGTCGAGAGACGATGCTTACTTCTCCGGAAGTCTCACCAGGCTTCCGCAGTACCAGCTCGAGGTAGTACAGTCACGTAAGAGCTCTTCTTAGGTAATCCTCGACCTTCTATTCAAAATGAGGTCTTCCATTTCAGAAAGAAACGCTAAGCTACACACTATCCGTGACTCGAATCCCCCAAGAAAGAACCAAATCGGATGTCTCCGTCAGCAATCTGGAAAACGATAAGCGACCTCTTCGACTTCTCTCTTCTTCTCTCGCCATCTTTCAACCTTCTTCTTCTAAGTGGACTTCTCACTATGCTTGGCTACTTCACACCCTTCAACTACTTAAAAGGTATTCGCACATCCTCCAGAAATCCTTCCAATGGATGACTCAGCCTAACATTCTTCTTCCGGTTTCTAGATCGAGCCCAGAAGGAAGGTGGATGGACTACCGACGAATGCGTCTGGTTGCTTTCCACGATCGGTATCACCAACACGGTGGGTCGAGTTTTGGCAGGTCTAGTCGCAGGTCTTCCAAAGATGGACGCGACATTTATGAACAACATAGCTCTAATTGTTGCTGGCGTCGCCACTATGGTCAGCGGACTTTCTTTCAGTTTACCTTTCCAGTATGGCTACTGCGCTGTTTTTGGATTTTCCACAGGTAAGACCATCGAGGAAGATCTCTCAATGCAAAATCTCGAAGAAATCTTTTCTTTTATCTAATCTACAGCAAACAATCTTTTCATAAATCCGTTCCTAGTTCTTATCGCTTTATCTAAATGACATCAAAATGGCGCCTGATTATCTAAATTTCACGGACAAAATCTAAGAGCATCGAGAGGCGGCGGGGGATAAGGAAAGAAGTTAACACACCTCTACAATCTCTTCCTTTCTCCAACTTGTAGCTGTTCTTCTGCCGCCATTTTGTATTTTTCCTTTTTCTCTTTTCAGCCACATTTGCTTGTTTAAGATCAGTCATGTGCGTCGATCTCCTAGGTCTAGAAAATTTGAACAACGCTTTCGGACTACTTCTCTTCGTTCAAGGTTTAGGCTCGGCGTTGGGTGCTCCACTCTCAGGTAAACTCGTCATCATCCAAAATGGCGGTTAGTCATTATCTAGAGATTCTTCTTAAAAATGGTTTCCGTTTCAGGACTCGTTTATGAGGCGACGAGAAATTACGAAGCTTCCTTCTACTTCTCCGGATCTTTGATTGTACTCTCCGGACTTATACTCTTCCCACTGAAAGCTATAAATAGATGGGAGAAGAGGAGGAAAAATAAAAGCGCGCTACAGATGACGAAACCACCTAATTGTACATAAAGAAATTAAATTAAATTAAATTAAATTGTTAATAAATTAAATTAAACCAATTAAATTTTGTTTTTGTTTTACTTTTTCCCCAACAACCAAGCTACTCAAAACAGTGAGTGAACAAAACCGACAGACATTCTCTTCGACCGATTCCAAATATGTTACGACAGCATTCAATACTCAGGTTCCAGAAACTTGAATTTCGAATTGGAGCGTCCTGTCTATCTTTCTGTCGGTCTGTTCCCATTTTGAATAGCCTCCCATACAACTACAATCTTAGTAACCTTAACCCCTCCCAGTGTCGTCACCACTTTGTTACAACACCAGAATCATTCGGACACAGGTCACGCTCGTGGCAAATTATTTTTTAAAAATAGTGCACACACCTATGGAAAATGGATTTCATAAGTACTGCACATTTCCGGAAGATCTGACTGTAAAACAACTTCCACGAAGAATTTTTCTTAGTGAGTATTGCAAGAACTGTTGAACAAAAATCGTTTCATGAATAGACCACACTTCTAACTGGATTTAATTTCAAAAGTAGTGCACACTTTTATAAGGACTTCGTTTCATAAATAATGCACACTTCTTAGAAGGATTCACTTCAAAAGTAATGCACACTTTCATGAAGACTTCGTTACAAAAGTATTGTTAGTAACCCAAGTTAGTATGTTAATGGGTTGACAATCTCGTAAGGAACTCATTTCATAAGTACCGCACACTTTGAGGAGGACTTCATTTTTAAAAATTCACGAAGAGCATTTTCATGAGAACCTTATTTCTCATAAGTATTGCACACTTTCATTCAAAACTCATTTCAAAAATATTGAACAGTTGAACAAACAAAACATTGAAGAATACATTTCAAAAGTAATGCACACTTTCTTGAAGACTTCAATTCGAAAGTATTGCACACTTTTATGGAGACTTAATTTCAAAAGTAAGTTTTGTCACCTTGTTTCATAAGTATTGCACACTTTTATTCAAAACTCATTTCAAAAATATTGCACACCATGAAGAATATTTTTCGCAAACAATACACACTTATAAGAAGAATTCATCTCCAAAGTAATGCACACTTCCACGAAGACTTCATTTCAAAAGTAATGCACACTTCTACGAAGACTTCATTTCAAAAATAATGCACACTTTATGAAGAATTCATTTCAAAAAGTGTCACACTTCTATGAGGACTTCATTTCAAAATAATGCACACTTCATGAAGACTTCATTTCAAAAATAATGCACACTTCTACAAAAACTTCATTTCAAAATATTGCACACTTCTATGAAGACTTAGTTTCAAAAGTATTGCACACTTCTATGAGGACTTCATTTCAAAAGTATTGCACACTCCTACGAAGACTTCGTTTCAAAACTAATTCTCAATATCACGAAGACCTCACTTCATAAATTACTCTTCTCAGGTTAATCAAGAGCTCATTTCATAAATACTGCACAGTTCTATAATGAAGACATTCATAGAGCACAATACTGCTACCACTTCATTTCATAATTAATGCACACTTTCAAGTAACAAAATCCAGCTGAGATGTCCAACCATATTACAACGCAATTAATCCTCACAAACGAACATCTCATCTCCTCACCTCCAACTTCCTCTCCATCAAAGACCAAAAGAGAGACAAGGACGGAATCAAGGAATCAAGGTACAAGGTACAGGAAACAAACAAACTCACATACAGACAGACAGACGGTTAAAGAGAAAAGAAAGACTCACAGATAAAAGACAATTCAATAATTATAATTTATTTCTCGCTAATTAAATTCTTTTTTTCCAATTTATTTTACTCAATAATGCCTTAAAAAAATAATTGAACCGTTTTACAAGAAGCGGAAATGTCTGAACAACTACTTCCGGTTTATAATAAAATACAAAGAAACCTTAAACGAAAAGGAAAACCTGCCCCCCTCCCTCTTAAAACCAAATCCAGGCACGCAGGTATTCATTCCCCCTGTGCCCGGTCCCATAACCTAGACGACGGCTTTCATTCCTCTCTGAGGAGGACCAATAAGAAGGAAGGGAACCGGAAACGAGAAACCGGATTTCCGGTCGGAAGAGATGCCTCAAAACGTTTTCTTTATACTTAAATCTCTTTATAAAAAAATAAAATTTATATTTCAAGCAAAATTATAATTTAGAACAGTTTGAAAAATGGGAAACTCATTTATATACAAATTTCATTTATTTATGCTATGAGTCATCTCTCCTTCCTTATTTATAATTTTCTAACCATGTAAGTTATACCAAAAATATTTCAAGTTATACGAGTATAAAGAGACAAATAAAACGGGGGAAAAAAATTATTTTTCTTCTTTTTCTAAAACTCTACTTATTTTTTAATAACATTCACTAAACTATTTATTTAAAATTTTTTTTTCTTTCCATTTATACTGTATATTAGTATAAGGTATAAAGTATATCATTTAGGTTTATTAAAGGCTCGGGATTTTGTTTATTAACTCCGAAAACCTTTTTTCTCTCATTTTGTCATCATCGGTGTTCTTATTTATTTATTTATTTAAGTATTCGACTCTTAAGTCATCGATTCTTATTTATTTATGTACATATCTGAGATCAGGGTTGAGACGATTGAGAGGTGCGAGCTCTTGTTACAAACGAAATCAGTGGCGGAATAAGGTTTTGATTAAAAAAATTTTTTTTTCCTATCACTTCATTGACAGATTTTAAAATTTGAACTTGCTCGGAGTAAGACGCTTGGGGATATGTATTTATCCCTTTGTTATGACACTAGATTTGAAGACTGAGTCAATTTGGCTCTTTTTTATGTTAACAAAACAATAACTTCGTATGAGTGGGCATTAGCTCATTTTTCGATTACCGATTGTAATATGACATATTTGGTATAATTTTTTTTATAAGGCTCGAATTCGCTCATTACATTTATAAAACTTGAGTCAATTTGGCTCATCACTCAACTTTACTTTGGGTCAAATTATTTTTCAAACATTTCGAATGTAAGTCACAATGGATTCATTCTTATTCTACTCCGACTCAAATTGTACAAGTATTATTTCATTGTGAGTCAATTTGGCTCTTGCTGCTTAAATTCTACAAAGTAACTTCGCATAATGTTTTGTTCGATGATCAATTTGAAATATACCATAATTGAGTGGCTTAATTTATGTTTTTAGTCTACGTCAAATTTGCTCAATAAATAGAAAAAACCATGAGTCAAAATGACTCATCCCCAACATCACATTGGGTCAAATTATTTTCAAAACATCCCGAAAGTAAGTCACAATCGGTTCATTCTAACTCCACTCGAATTCAAATTGAACAATTACTACTTCATCGTGAGTCAATTTGACTCTTTTTCAGCTTACAAAACAATAACTTTATAAGAGTGTACGTAATGTTTTGCTCAATTACCAAAAAAATATTATACATGAGTGGCTTAATTTATTTTTTTGTCTGAGTCAAATTCACTCATCACACTTATCAAACACGAGTCAAATTGGCTCACCCCTTATTGGGTCACATTAGTCTTCAAACATCTCAAAAGTAAAGTTACAAACATTCTTATCTTTCTCAGATTCAAATTGTAAAATCATTACTCCAATATGAGTCAATTTGGCTCGTTACGAATATCGAGATCAAACTAGATACCTCTTCGCTCCATCTGAGTCAGAAGGGCTACCAAACTTGGGTTCCTTTCAGTCTGTGATAAGGTTGTAATTTTCTTGTTTTTCAATTGTTTTGTGACATGAGCCAAAATGACTCAATTTTAAAGTAACAGGAGGTACATAAATACTTGTATATACGATATAAATTACATTTAAATTGATTTTGAACTGATTTCCCAGCCTCAAAAATACTGGAGTTGGATTTTAAGGGGGTATGAGTCAAACTGACTCAGTAAAAGAAACATTATAAAAACGTATTTCAATCTAGTGTTCAGATTTCTGTTTTGATGGTAACCCATTCGAATCGAAACGAGCTTCATATTATTAAAACAGCCACTGAGTCACATTATGAATTTGCCGTGAGTCTTTTTGACGTTATTTCCGGTTTGTAAGAGCTGTCCTCCAACATTTCAAGTACACTTCCTCAAATTTTTAATTTTCTTATGGCACTTCAAAAACTACTCTCACCCGTTAGAAAGACAAAGGAGGATGATGATGATGATGAAGACGAGGAGGAGGAGACAAAAGAAGATCAACAAGTTTCCATGAAAGAAACCGGAAACCCGGAAATAAGCCTCTCGAACTGTTACAGCTTACACTTAACAATTTTAAGAGTGAGTTAAAGTCCTCGAGCTTTATTATTAAAGTGATTTAAGTAACATTTCCTCCTCCTCCTCGAGTTCTTCATTCCCACCATCACTCCTTCACGTTTTCATTTTGTGGTTGCTTCGAGGTTTCCTTCACCTCCTCAAACCTTCCGCCATTTTTCTTTTGTAGGTGTGATGGACGAAGTAATAGCCGAACATGTTTGTCCGCGTTAACAGTTCTGTGCGTTTCTGTCGAACCTTTCTCGTGTTAGTCTTCGGTACAGAGGCGTTCGTGTATTCTTCAGGAACCAAAAAAAATTTTTGTTCTGTTGGTCACGTTCGAGCTTAACCTTCCACCAACTGGCACACATTTTTGGCTTTTCTGTAACATCAACTAAATCATGAGTCGATTTGGCTCGATTCTAAACCTCTGACAAACCCCTCTTCTTCGCTTTCATAACACAACCTCCCAACTGTGCATTATTTATGAAATAAATTCATCCCAACCCTCTGCACTATTAATAAAAACCCCGTCATAATCAAAATCAAGTTGAAGCCTTACATTTCATAAATAATGCACATTAAAAATTTTTGTACCCCAACTTGAGTCAAATAGACTCATCGAATCAAAGCCCAACCCAATAATCATAGCCAGCGATTCCAGTTTAGAATCAGTTATCGTGGTTCTCGTATTAGAGTTTAAGACTGAGTCAGTTTGACTCGTTGAGGCTTACATTTCATAAATAATGCACATTAAAAATTTTTGTACCCCAACTTGAGTCAAATAGACTCATCGAATCAAAGCCCAACCCATAGCCTCGAAACATAGCCAGTGATTCCAATCTAGAACCAGTTATCGTGGTTATTGTTCTCGTATTAGATTTAAGACTGAGTCAGTTTGACTCGTTGAGGCTTACATTTCATAAATAATGCACATTAAAAAAATTTTTTTTACCCCAACTTGAGTCAAATAGACTCATCGAATCAAAACCCAACCCAAAAATCATAACCAGCGATTCTAATTTTGAATCTGCTGTCGTGGTTATTGTCCCAACACTAGAGTTTAAGACTGAGTCAATTTGACTCGTTACAAAACATTAAACCATAACATCTTCTTTTGGTTAGGTTCCGTTTTTATTTTTAGTTTCAAAAAGAAGTTTGATTGTGTCAAGTCTTAGACTCAAATTAATTTTGAAATATTTTTGGTGTTGTGCGAGTCAAACTGGCTCAGTTTGTTTAAATAAAAAATTGACGTGAGAATCCAGTGTTGATACCTCCCTCTAGAAATGTGTACCAGGTACTCCTTTCGTGTTCCTTCCCTCCTCTTCCAAAATAAATTTGACTTCAATTAGAATCCTTAAAAGACGACTTAAAGTGCTCTTTTAAATGAGAAAACCTCTCAACTAAGATTTCCATTTAGAAACCTACAACCGAAGAGAGAAGGAACAGACACAGTCAAGCTCTCAAACCCAAACCAACTTTTTCACGCACACCCTGTAGTTCAAATTTTCTTTTACGATTTAAACCTAAATTCCATCAAAACCAAAAAAGACATAAAAACCTTTTTTTACGCGGTTACAAGTTCTTTCGACGATATTTTTGTTATAAAAAAATTGGAAACAAATTTTTGTTTCCTTTCTCCTTTCATCTTGTTCATCTCCTCAGTTCAAAATTTTAAAAAACGCGGACAAATTTTTAAAAAAAAGGACCGAAAATACTAAAACCAAAAAAATAAAGTCACAAAAACAAATCAATAAAAATAATAATAATAATAATCATTCCCCAAGTTCAAATAATAAACTACACACAAAAAAAAATTTATTTACACATGTCATGTAGGAAAAATCATTTTGGCGCCATTTTTTTTCTTCAAAAATACGGAGTTACCAATACGACAAAAAAAAATTAAAAAATTACAAAATAAAAATGAATTAATCACGACGCCATTTTTCTTTTCATCTTCCATCCTCCTCCTCCTCCTCCGTATAGGTATATATATATATAGAAAGGTCGGTATCACAGTTGACACTCTACTCTTCCCTTAATACGAGTAATTAATACTTTTGAATTAATTATGATAATTAATCGCGTCATTAATTTATAACGACGGTATAATAAAAAAATGTTCTTATTAAACTAAATCAAAATTTTTATATCTCCTCTCTTTGTATGTATGTATGTATACTTTTTCACCTTTTTAGTATATCAAATCCAAGTTTATATGATAAATCGACTATCGAGCTAATCAAAAACACTCTTAAGTACCGTTCTAGTTGGAATACACGATTCTAACTTTATCCAGAATCTCTACCCCTCTTCCCTTCACCCCCTCAACCACCCCCTTCATCCCTTGGAAGTTAGCCTTAAATTTGGTGGTGGACAGAGTCAGATTCTCGTTATACTGTGCGCCTGAAAGAGTGGACTGGTGACGGGGTTTTGTTGGTGAAATGAAAAATTTGTTTCCCATATCTTACGGACTGAGTCTAATTGACTCATCATGAATTTTTGTTGTTGTGTTTGAACATTTGGGTTATACAAAAATATTTTTAGAGTAATATGATCTTAGACAAAATGTTCTGAGGGTAAATTGGTTTGCCAACAATTTTTAACTTCTTTGAAAGAGTCAAATTGGCTCACGTGAATTTTATCCTCAGTTTATTTGGATCACTTGAGGTTGAGAAAATGTTTTGTTCGGAAGTTGACATTAGAACGGGGCTTTATTTCAAAAGTAATGCACACTTTACAATGATCTCATCCAAAAGTAATGCACACTTCTACAATGATCTCATTCCAAAAGTAATGCACACTCTAACAATGATCTCATTCACAAAAGTATGCACACTTCTACAATGATCTCATTCCAAAAGTAATGCACACTTCTACAATGATCTCATTCCAAAAGTAATGCACACTTGTAGATCTCATTCCAAAAGTAATGCACACTTTAAAAAGATCTCATTCCAAAAGTAATGCACACTTTAACAATGATCTCATTCCAAAAGTAATGCACACTTCTACAATGATCTCATCCCAAAGTAATGCACACTTTGACAATGATCTCATTCCAAAAGTAATGCACACTTCCGAGACTCCAAAGGAAAGTATAAATTGACTCAAATCAGTTTTGCCCCACGACCTCAATCAACTCAAGCTGTGTGCGTCAAATCAGCTCACTCAAAACCCCCTTAGAGTCAAGCTAAGTCTTTTACCCAAAACAGGTACACAATCCAAAATTAACACTAGACTAACAGGCCGAGTCAATTCGACTCAAAATTTTGTAAACAACATTTCACACTTCCTTCATCCAAAAAGCATTCAATAAACTTTTTGTTTATTCATTTTGAGTTATTTTCTTTGAGTAATACAATTATATTTTGTTATATGAGTCAAATTAGCTCACTTCAATCTCCTACAGTGAGTCAAACTGGCTCGATTCAGTAAAAAAAAACAGGTACACGATCAAAATTTCTTATACCACTCCTAAGAATTATGGTTTTTGTTGTTATAAAAATACAAAAATACTTTATTTAGTGGCGTGAGTCAAAATGACTCATTTAAAAACTAGTAACAGGTACATTAACAACTGTAGTTATAGTGTTGAATAATTAAATATTAAATTAGAATTGATTTTGAACTTTATCTCCCTCAAAGGAGGAAATTGACTTTGATTTTTGTTCGACGAGTCAAATTGACTCAGTTTAATTATAAAACAGGTACATAATAACAAAATGCGTTAGTCTAGTGTTAAATGAGGTTCTTTCTGGTGTGTTAACTGTTCACACCACTTGGGGTTTGTTTGATCCTACTGTCTTCTGTTATTCAGTCTTCCGGACACCCCTCACCTGTCACCAGTGTTCATCTTGATTGCAGGTATCTAGTAAGGGATGAAAAGGGGTGAGAGAGTGATTTTGTACCCCTTCCCCGTCTACTTTCCGGGGTGAGACGAAACCATCCAACTACCAAACTCCAACTTTGTGTAAATAAATTTCCCGCCCTCAAAGAAAAATAGTCACAGTGATAAGCTAAGCATAACATTCTCATACAGATACTGAACACAATTCCAACATCTTAGTATAGAGTCCTGTATATCTCATCTTAATTATAATATTAAAATATAAAACAAACAAAAAAAAAATTTAAGAAAGAAGGTTCCAAGTTGTACTCTTCTCCAAAACACTCCTCCAAACTTTTGTCAATAATCGGTGGACACATTACAACACTGATTCGATTTGTTCTATTTCCTGTTGAGGTTTCTGTCCTCCACCGCCACTACCTCCACCACTTCCACCACCACCACCACCTCCTCCTCCTCCGGGTATGGAGGGTGGATTGTTCGAACTCGGACTGGGTGCCGTTCTCGTGATCTCTGGAATGACGATCCCGTTTCCCATGTCCTCTTCTTCGCCTTCTTCCTCGTCTTCGTCGATCGGTGTTAGTATGTCCTGTTGGACCATCGTTTTCTTCGGCGTCGTGCATTTCTTGAGAGCGGGGGCCAGGAAACTCGTTATCGCGGATATCGCGAAGAAAGCAGCTGCCATGAAGAAGGGTATCGTGTAACTTCCGGTCGCGTCGTACATGGCACCCGCGAGCGGGGAGCCGACGATGGCGGCGCAACCACGGAACAATATTAATAAACCGAAAGCGTTTGTTAATTTGTCTAATCCGAGGAGATCGACGAGGATAATTGATGTCAAGGATATATATCCAGCTGAAACAGAGAAAGAGACACGACATCATCATCATCATCATCATCATCGTTCATTAGTCATCGCTTTTTGTCCTCCAATTAGCCGTTCAATTATGTTTCCATCTGGTAGAAACCGAGTTTGAAACGTTTCAACTAATTAGACGAAAGGTTGTTTAAATCCATCAGGTCAAGTGGAAGCAGACAGAATCAGGCGAGTTTCAATTATAACCCAAAGCTTTTTCTACTGCGTACTATCTCGACTCAAAAATTCCTTCCGCTCTGCTTTTAAAATAAAAACATTTAACTTCCTCAATACAAACTCATCCTTTCAATTATTCTACGCCAATTATTCATTTCAAAAATACCGCACACACGCAACCCAACAATCCATTTCATAAATAATGCACACTACGATCAAGTAGCCATTTCAAAAATACTGCACACGCAACCCAACAACCCATTTTAAAATTAATGCACACTCCTACAGACTCCATTTCACAAACATCGGACCAATTTTTATGAATCAATTTCATAAGTAATGCACACTACGATCAAGTATTCGTTTCAAAAATATTGCACACTATTATAAGCTATCCATTAACTATGAAACAACTCACCCAAGTGAGAAGAATCTATTAATTAATAGGTAATCCATAGATTTTTTAAAAGTGCGTCATCTTCAAATTTATTAAAGGATAGTGTGCATTACTTATGAAATGAGTTTTCCTTTATAAAATTGCCCGATCAGTACTTTATGAAATTAATTATTGAAGTCAAAGGAAATTAATTCTCTAAAACTGTGCATTATTTATGAAATTAACTCCTAAAGGTGTGCATTATTTATGAAATAGACTCTTCAAAAATTTGTGCAATATTTATGAAACGGACTCTTCTTTTAGAAATTGTGCATTACTTTTGAAAACAATACTTGATAAGAGTTGGATGTAATCGTTGAATCTACCTAACACCAAAACTGGAAAGAAAACTTGAAGGAGTAGATAAAAGTAGATGGCGGTAGATGAAAGTATAACTGAGGAGAGAAACTTACAAATGGCGACTCCGAAGAATATAGACATAGCAATGTACGAGGCAAAATCCGAGCAGAGAGGAGTTGCGGCAACGGCCAGAGTGCTCACTACAAGGCAGATATTATTCAGGAAAAGCGAATCAACTTTTGGGAAGTCAGCAACGTAACCGCAGGCGACACGACCGATCGTGTTCGTTATACCGATTACGGAAAGCAGATAAGAAGCTGAACTCGGATCGACTCCCTGGAAAAGAAAGACAAAAATGAAAGCTCGAGGAAATCAGATTTAGACAAAGAGTCGAAGGAAAGAATTGGATTATCTACCTGGGCGACGGCTGCGTTGACTAGATAAAAAAATGGTACATAAAGACCGGCCATTCCGAACACGTTGCTGATTCCGATGAGTAGAAACACGGGATCTTTGAGCAAAGACAAATCCATCATGTCGTTCAAAGCTGATTTGAAAGCTTCTGGTAAGCTCAGGCACGGACACAGATCAGCTGGAAAGAGAGACGGAGAGATGATAACGCGACTTCCGGCTGGATGACTCACTCAACAATTTCCGATACTCACGTGGCGGTCCTGCTTCGACATCTCGCATGCTCATTCCCGTTTGAGTACCGTATCTAGGAAGAGAGACGACGCTTTGTCGATAACCGGCTAACGACTTCTGACTCTGGTACTCTGGTAAATTGACGACACTTCCGGAATAGAAGATATCCTTACGAGAGAGCGGACGAATCAATTCTTTGCGATCTCGTTGGAGACTCACCTTCGAAGCTCCAAAACCCATGCTTTCCGTGTCGACCTGGACACACAAAAAATCGAAAACCTAATACAGAGGAAGGAAAAGAAGAAGAAGAAGACGAAGATGTTGACGAAGACTCACGTTCGACCACGTGTCATCATTGTTGTTCCCGAAAGAAGCGGTTGATAACTTGAGGTGCATCGACTTCTTCAGGTCTCCATTCGACGTCATGCTGGCTCTGCTCGCATTTTTTATTGCTTGGAGAGTAGGTCGATATCTCTCGCTGGCGGAAGTCTTTCGAATCCGATCGAAGAAAGGCACTGACCCATTTTTAGGCAAACCGGACACGTGAGTGGTGAACGAAGGCTGAGATGCATTCCTAGGCATGTTCGATTTGTTGTTAAACTCGGCGCCATCTTCTGCAACGATAAAACCAAAAAGTTCACGACCGGACAAAGCATCCAGGTACACTTCCAGGTACTAAAAACCCACCTCCAGGCGTTCTCAGCTTCTCTCTCGCACTTTCTTCTTTTATCTCGTCCATCCGCCTGCTTTTCCTTCTCTCCGGAACTGGTTTAGAGTCGCTACCCTCACTCGGCTTATTGTTACCTGCGTGTTCCGGTCCTTTCACTTCGGAGATGGTTGGTAAAGTCGGGATAGGAGTTATCGGTGTGCCCGGCATCTGTGACTGATGAGATCAAATAAGAAAAAAATCAATAAAATCAATAACCGGGATGATGGGAAACCATCAACACAAACAACATACCAATTGGTCCAGATTGAAACTGGAATGAACTCCGGGATCGTAGTTGATGGGCATTTTCATTCTCTTTTCCATCGTTCCGTCCGGGAGTTGTACCATGAAATAAGACCCGCTTATGGATCCTCTTTCCATCTGGTACCTCTTTTCGTCGGCCATTCTTTGTAGTAGGGGTTTTTGCGTCGGAATTTTCGGGAATTCTAGTGGTCTCATCATGGCGCCGAAAACCTAGAGGGAGAGAAGATTAACCATTAGCGACGAGGAAAAACGTTTCCTTTTACTTCACGTCTCGTCTCATTAAATCTCTGCGAATATTGGAATTAATAAAAATCGAAGGACGCTTCCCCCGTAAGGCACAGCCTCCCGCCCTCTCGAACTGATTAGGACTTAAAGGCGATGAACGCGAATCGTCATTAAATCCGAAGGACGTTACGAAGAGGCTTCGAATAACGGGCACGTGATCTCAACGAGAGCTTTTCATGAGTCACATAAACCGTTAACGAATCCGAAGCTCGACACGGGGAGGCAAAAACTAATGAGATAACAAAAAACGATTTTCCTGATGAATCACCACCCCCCTTCCTCCAGCCGCCCCCCAGCCTCTCTCAAATTATCATCGAACCGAAAGGACTTTTCGAAACCGTTGAGGTGAACCGGATCATTCGAGGTTCGCGACCTGCACCACACACACACACACATGCCGCTCGTTTGCATTTTGAACAATAGACTGACTACCCACCGCATTCTATAACAGGTCGAACCATAAATAACTTCCACGAACATTCTATAACACTGTACAAAAGCGCGACACGTTTTTGAGGAACTCATTTCATAAATAATGCACATTTCTCGCAAAAAGGACCCATTTCAAAAGTGATTCACAGCGAGGGATATATTTCATAAGTATTGCACACTTAGCAAGATATTATTTCATAAATAATGCACACTCTCATTCCAAAAGTGATGAAATATAGTTCCATTCGTGAAATATATTTTTGTGATACTCTGCACAACTTTTGGGATGAATTATTGATGGAATGAACTGTGCAATACTTATGAAATATATTCCTCACGCTGTGAATCACTTTTGAAATGGGTCCTTTTTGCGAGAGATGTGCATTATTTATGAAACGAAACTTCGGTTAAGGTGGGGAAGAGAGTACATGGCATAACAAGGAAAAACCGGAAGTGATTTATGAGTCGAAAGGAGCCACCCACCCATCCCGGGCCAGTTTCAAACGACTCCAAAATTCCATTTCAGAAGACTTACGGCGCAGTTGAGTATGAGTCCGGCCAAAATCAAATTGGCACCCTTCCAGTCGTATTGCTCGAGGAGCATCGTCGCGAAGGGAGCAAAGGCAAATGTCCCGAAGCCGGACCCACAAACGGCTATACCAGTGGCCAGTGAACGTTTCGTTTCGAAATAGTATCCGACGCAGACGACAGCGGGTAGGTATATGAGACCGAATCCGACACCTGCAACGAAATAAAAACAAACATTTTTATGCACATTCAATCCCAAAGATGTGTCTTGGGCGCGCGCGTGTGTAGAACACCTCGAGTGCACGACCCAAGGCGATTTTGTTAACATTAACAACCAGACTTATCGACACAAATACCTTGTCCCATATTTCTGAGGACTCCATAAGTCATCGACACCGCCCTGACCGCGAGTGTGTGTTGTGTTGTCTTGTGTCTCGAACCATTTTACGACCCGGAGGAACTATCAATCCGCAAATTTATTGTCTTCTAATAAACATCGCAATCGCCGACAAATTGAACATTACCAACATAACAAAATCCCGCTCCCCCAACCCACCCCTAAATCCCTCAAGGAAACAGAAACCGCCGATCGATCTGAATCAGCACTGACACATACACAAAGAAAACCTGAGTTGGACGTCTCTCGTTCATCCGCCACCAAACAAAACCTCAAAAGTTCACTTAAGCGTATAATTTGTGCGGTTTCAAATGTTACTCTGAGTCAAAAATAACTTCCCAGGTTGTATAAATAACACACACACTTCCACGAAGAACTTATCTGATGGACACTTTCATGGAGAGTTGATTTCAAAACCAACACAAACACTCCAAACTAACTCAAGGTCATGCAAACATTCAAGGTAACTTCATTTCATAAATAATGCACACTGACCTATAAAAAAACGGCTAATTTATACCACAGAACAAGGTGAAAACGAAACTGTGCATTATTTATGAAACGAATTATCCGTTCAAGTGGGTTAAGGAAACTTTGTGTAACCATAGTAAAATAAAAGGCGGAAGTTATTTATGACAGAGCCTAAAAGTTTTTTTTCTGCTGACCGGAAACGTGGGAAAGTATGATTGGACGACAGCCCAATAAGGTGTTGATAGTGATTACAGTAGAAGGCCAACCGATAAACAACTACAAGGCGCCAGAACGCAAAAAATTTGTTTTGATCTAAACCACCCTCACCCCCACACCAACCCTTACCTTCTCCGCTGTTGTTTATTTATTTATTTTGTGTATTATGCATAGAGTATGGTTATCTCAACAGCGGACACGGATTTTTCTTTAATTACACGACCCGCATTCATCTTTTGGTGGGAAATGGTCACGCTTTGATTACGAAAAGCTCATCTCATGTAAAACCCCAAAAGCAATTTTCCTCGTGGCGATGCCCCCGGAAGGAAGGTGAGGTTGCCTTTAAGCCAACAGCTGACCTTTATCCCACCGCGAAATTACCATCCACCTTTCTAAGAAGTTTTCTCCCCATACATTTCGAATTTTCCTTCATCCCCAATTCTGTCGCGAAACTTTTCCTTCATCTGTATCACGTCACAAAAGATTTCCTCACATCTTAGTCACGTTCGCGTAACCAACGTCTCAGAGAGAACGGGGCGAAACGTCGTAAATAACGTCAAAACGATGTCAGCAATTCCCTTTCCTCCCATTTTCGATTCCTTTCCAACAGTCATAAATAAATGAAAATCCGACTTCCGGAAATGGATATTAAGGTTCGTTCTGACTAATTTTTTTATGTTTTATAATAAAACTTAACACATACAACCTTCAAGAGTATAAAGTCAAACAAAGTGTGTGTAAGCATAACTCAGAACAAATTTCAACCAAAGTTGACCCACCAATTAGCCAACATCAAGGGAAGACATACTGTCTCTGTCTGATTCTCGAACATTTTTCATTAACAGTTATCTACCATAAAATAAATTTAATTCTATAACATTAATAGATAGATAAATAAGTATAAAATGAGAAATTTTGAAATAGTTAGTCTCATACAGTTGGGATGACCTTTCAGACGTCAACACAAAAAAAAAATTTTAATAAGTCGACAACACAAAAATATTGCAAATTTATTTCATAAATTTCTTGGAGAATTCATTTCATAATTAATGCACACTTTCGTTGAAAATCCATTTCCTAATTAGAGCGCATTTCCTAGGGGATTATATCTCAAAAATTTTCTTCATAGGATTCATTTCAAAAATATTGCACATTTTTTTAGGGATTCATTTCATAATTAATGCACACTTTCGTGGGGAATTAATTTCATAAATACTGCACACTTTTGTTCAGAATCCATTTCCTAATTAGAGCACATTTCTAGGGGATTATATCTCAAAAATTTTCTTAAGGGATTCTATTTCAAAAATATTGCACATTTTTGGGATTCATTTCATAATTAATGCACACTTTCGTGGGGAATTAATTTCATAAATACTGCACACTTTTGTTCAGAATCCATTTCGTAATTAGAGCACATTTTCTATGGGGATTCTATTTCAAAACTGTCTGATTGCTCCGTAGAAACCTAATTGACGTTATCTACTTACTCAATTGAAACTCTTCCCAAAATTTGCAGCAAAAATGGCGGCAAATTTAAATAACTCGTTAATTTTGGAACACCCTGATTTAGTTGTTTTGTCAGTTTTTTAAAAATATTCACAAGGCTTTGTTTCATTTAAACAAATTTTAAGGAGTATCTCATTCCAAAATTAATGCACACTCATGTGTAAGGAATTTACATAAATAAATGAAAATTCGTTAAACCAAGTTCTTCATAAAAGTGTGCATTATTTATGAAACAAAATATTTCACAGAAGTGCGCATTACTTTTGACATGAGTTCTTGTTAACAATTTAATATTTATTGCATAATATAATATAATATATAGGGAAGTAGTCGGCAAATTTGTCATTCAAAAGAGCCAAATCTAAACCATAGAAAATCGAAATTTGTTCAAAGATCCATTTTCAAAATTTTCTTTGTGGGACAATCTTTTGCTGAGACATTTTTATAATCAGTCCTAAAAGTATACTCTCGAGCTTGCCTTTATACTAAATACTGTAGGTCTTGGATTAACCTATATTTATGAAACGAATTTCGTACTATATTGTTTTTTTATAATGAAATTCGCATCAAAGTGTGCATTACTTTTGAAATGAATTACTCATTGACGTGTGCATTATTTTCGAAATGAATAACACACCGCATCACACTCATACTCTGTGGGTAAAAATTTGTATAAATAATATACATTTTCAGTGACATAAAAGTAGAATTGATTTCATAAATGATGCACACTTCCATGAAGGTTTCACAAATGTTGCTCTAAAGCCGCACTTTGCTGACCTCTGACCTAGGGGCATTTGAGGGAAAAGTGTAGTCTGATCCGTTATTCTTCCATATTGGGAACAGGTGGTAGTTAACAGGTAGATAAAAAAAAATTCGTGATAGATAAAGAGATGAAAGAGAGAGAGAGGGACTAATAAAACATTTAAAAGGGCGGTAGATTATATATTTAGATTAGAAATTATCTTGGTTGGATAATTTATTAGTGAAGTAAATTTTTTTGCTTACACTTCTGGTTTTAGAGTGTAAAAGTGGAGGAGGAGGATTCTCTCGAGTGAGAAAAATCTTCTCTCATTAGTTAAATTCCTTCCACACCCCCCCAAATTCCACTCCCCAACAGCGAAGAAAATTATTTAAAGCCGTTACCCAATTCTGTGGGTGAAGTTTGCAACGGTTTCGAAGTGGTGACGTCATTGGAAAATTTTGCCAATTTATCCAATGTCAAGATCACCTGGGGGGGTGGTATTGTCAATCAAACGAATCGCTGATTTCGATTTGAAAATTTTGGATTTGCTGTAAATATTTAAGCTAAGTCAGGTATGGGTTTTGTTTATGTCGGGAAATTTTCAGCCACTTTGGGTTTGGTTTGGAATAGTGGTTCCCTCGAAGTTGGTTTCCTGTAGTGACTGGAGTTTGGGAAATTTTTTTGTTTGTCTGGGTTGGAAATTTCGTTTTGGGAAAAATTTGAATATTTGGCCCCATGTTTAGAGTTGCACAAGAGAGTCATTCGAGTTGGCAATGCGCATATTATGACCTAAGTCCTTGGATCAGTGCCATCGGGTTCGATTTAGTAAACAGTATTTTGAGTTGGAAACGAAAATGCAGTTTTTAGGTTCTTCAGGTTCTGCTGTTTTATTTAAGGTCGATGGATATGACCGTCTTATATATTGTACATTCTTATTCCTTAATGAGCTTTGGGATGAGGAAATGGAAAGTTTGCATGAAAATTGGCGCGAAACGATCGAAAGTGGTTACAGAACAAAGGAAGATGGTTTTGCTTTCGTTGGACTTGACTCGAAAACATGTTTCACTGTCTTCCCTTTCGTTTATCTCTCTCTCTCTCTTTGTCTCTCATTCTTTTGTATTCGTCTCTGAATCGTTGACAAAATTGGAAAATGAGTCACACAAGTCTCTTTATTTATTTTATCTGTCTGTCTGTAAACCTTTGTATATGGATGATTGTTTACGAAAAGGAAGGAAACTCGAGGACAAGCTACAACGAAACTTTGTGTCATGTCCGTTAAAATTTGGACCCGTGATACTGTTTATTCGTGTGTCTGTCTCTCGGTTTTACCTGAAAGTGTTTTATTGCATCTGTACATACTGTTTGGACTGATTTGCCATGTTTACTCTCTCCTTAAATCCACTTTAAAAGGAGCTTATTTAATAAGTGATGCACACGGACTGAGTTTATTTCAAAAATAATGCACACTGATAAAGAGTTTTTCATAAATAATGCGCTCCGACAGAGAGTTTGTATAATATATATTATGCAGACTGACAGAGTTTATTTCAAAAATAATGCACACCGACAGAGTTTTTCAAAAATAATGCACACTGACGGGGTTTCTATTTCAAAAATAATGCACACCGACAGAGAATTTATTTACCGAAATAGAACCTCCATAGAAAATGTGTACTATTCACGAAATGAATTCTCAACGAAAGTGTGCACTATTTATGAAATGAATTCTCCAAACAAGTGTGCATTAATTATGAAATAAACTCCTAAAAAAGTGCAAAATTATTGAAATAGAATATTCTTAGAAAATGTGCCATAATTACAAATTAGAATCTCAACGAAAGTGTGCAGTATATATGAAATTAATTCTCCAAGCAAGTGTGCATTAATTATGAAAGAAACCCCTTAAAAATGTGCAATATTTTTGAAATAAGATCCCAACGAAAGTGTGCATTAATTATGAAATAAATCCTCCAAGAAAGGGTGCATAATTTATGAAATGGATCCCTAAAAAATGTGCAATGATTTTGAAATGGAACCCCCATAGAAAATGTGTACTAATACAAAATGGATTCTTAATAAAAGTGTGCACTATTTATGAAAACGTCTTTTGCTTTACACGTTATAGATATTCTAGATAAAATTGAGCCATTTGAACTAAATGAACTCCGCAAAAGTGTTTTAATATCCATCACTCATGGGCTTACACAACAAAAAATTTTCAAAAACAGTTTCAGCCATCATCCTCCTCCTTTCTGTTTACAATCTACGAGAGAAACCCCGAGCGATCCTCACAAAACAACCTCTCATTCCTTCGTAATTGCGAAACCAAGGCAGTAAAAAGGAATCCAGAGATTAAGGTCAAGTGGACTCTTGGCTTTTTATTTACTGAAAGGGATGAACGCATTCCCACAGCTCACGAACAATACAATTCACCGTCCTTGGCTTTTTTCACAAAAACATTTCCTCGTGCTGTGAATTAGTGCAAAACTTCCAAACACCACAACAACAAAGAAAAACGATTTGAGGCGTTCTCCACCCCCCCCGCCACCATCACAAAATGGAAACAAAACGATCACGACATCATCGTACTGGTGCTTCCCAAAGAATTAACACCCCGCAATGTCGTGACGAAGTCCTTCATACGAAACAAAACCCGAAATTTCCGTTTCAAACATGACACCCGAACAATTTTTGGTTTGATTCTCTACCGTCGAAATCTTAACCATAGCAAACTCATCCCAGAAGTTGGTAGATAATTCAAAACAGCGATTCAAAACTGATTCGGGTGGTGATTATAGTCGTCAACCAAATCACAGAATCCTAATGATAACTCGATTGTCAGCAAAGTCAAAAACGAGCTTCGAGCCATTTCTATCGCGAAAACGGAAGCCTACCCCTCTCCCATATAAGAAAACTAATTAAACCCCATCATCCCCTTTCTTCCCACCGCCTTCCTCTAAACGAACAAGCCCTAACAATTTCATTACTCCGACATGGAAGTTTCGTTTACTCGCTTTGTCTTTGTGTAACAGACAAATTGGAAATTGGCTTTCAACGCGCATGACTGACTTTGTTGTCAAGGTGAAACAAGAAAAATTTTTCTGTTGTTGGGCAAAATTACCGAGAATTGATAACTGCTTTCGACTTCACGTGAACTAATAAAAATTTCCCGAGACCGTGACATCATTCTGCTTTCCCGTAAATCAAGCAAAACCCTTACAACAACCACCACCGCCATCATCATCACCACCATCATCATCACGTTTCTCTTCCCCGTGAGGGTCCTTAGAAGGTGAACGTTTGCAAAGTAAAACGACCTTGAACACCAACAACAACAAAAAAGTCGAGTTAAGTGGAGATAATTGGCTATAACCAGATTTTTTCTTTCCAGATAGATAATCATCACGACGACAGTAAAAACACCTCCGCCAAGCGTTCCGTTATCTCCTTCCGAAGACAGAAATTCTAAACCGAACGGCGACAGCAGAACGAGAAAAAGAAATTAAGATTAAAAAAAAGGAGAAAACCCGAGACTAGAAATCTAGGACGAGGGGAAACAAAGGTCAACCAACAAATAAATTCTGAGAAACGATTTTGAAAGCATTAAAATATATCTTAAAAAGAAAAAAGCACGAAGAACAGAAAAATGAGAATAAAAACTAAAAGAAGACGAAAAGGAAATATGGGAGAGGTAGAGAGGTGAACGAAGGACGAGAAGGGGCGGGCAACAGAAGAAGATTAGAATTCGATAAAAGCTAAACACTTAGCAAAGGAATGAAAATAAGACGGCGGGGAAAAGGAAAACTGCAAAATATTAAGTTTCCTCAGCCCCACCCCCTTCAACCCTTTTGTTTTCCACCCCCGAAACAAGAAAATACAAAATATTAAACAAAAAAATCTTTCGGGGTGTTTCTTGTCCACGTCTGCTAGAATCAGAAATGAAAATCGTGTTAGCGTTTCGTGTTATAGGAGTTTTTAAAGGTCACAAAATCCTTGGAAGTGGCGTCGCGTCGACGACTGCAGCAAAACACAAACCGAGTAGAGAACCAATGAGGGTAAAAGGATTTCTTCAAATGATGTGGCAAAAATGAAATTCAGTCATACAGAACAAAGATGATCCCAAAAAACAAGAGGATGAGTGGGTACACGCCCTCGAGGAACCAACAAGAAATAGAACAACAAAGAGAGAGTCAGAAACAGAGGGAGAGCGACAGAGAGAGGCAGAAAAAGAGTCAGACCTCAAAGGGTGGCTAAGTCGGAAACCCCATGACCCAGATACTAACATGGGTGTTTTAATCCCTTCCTGCACAGAACCAAAAAACGGAGCACCAGTGAGTGCGACCACTGCAGCGGCAACGGAGACACGTGGGAACACACGCTGAGCCACAGCGATAGTTAGAGACAACAAAGAAACATACTCGAAGGGAGACCAAAACATCTCCCAAATATAGTGGCAAGGATAATACAAGACCCCGAAAGCTGGACAGCATTCTCCGATTTCTGCAGGGAAGTCATGAAGAGAAAAGAATGCGAAGAGCAAATGCGCCAAGAAACCCGGCCGACAGTAAAACACTGACGGAAACTTCAGAAGGAGCCTCACAGCGGGCCTCTGGACTTCCTCAATGCTCCAAAGATGCAGCAGTTTTTTGCTTTGGGAGGGTTTTAGTCGGTAAACCCTCAAGAGGAGTCCAACACTACCTAGATATACAGGAGTCATCAGGTGTGTATGAAGCACTTCCCTCAAACCAAAACTGAAGACTAACCTTAGCAAAACCGGCACAAAACGCACAACTCGAAATCCTCACAAAAGCTATATACAGTACCTCTCACGGCAAATGGCAAACCCAGATTCTCTCTCTCTCTCTCCACTTCTGTCATCTTGGAAAAGAACAGAACAACAACAACAAGACACAGATCTCGTTACAGTTTACACTGTAATTAAAAATCGATCATAAACCAGGCATTTTGCAAATCCGGACGCGAAAACCTGATCTCGAACCGCGTGTAAACAATTCATCATTTTTGTCGTTACATAAAAGTGAAGAGAGAGAGAGAGAGAGACAGATAGACAGAAACAGACTCCGCCATTATTTACTTTATTAATCAGCCTATCACATATTAAACATTTATAAGTGTTTTTCACTCTTATTTTCGAAGGCTCTGACTTCGGCGAAAATTAAATAAGAAACGAGATAAGCTCGCTGAAAACAGCCAGTAATGGCTCCGACTCGTTTGCCGCTTTGCCGTCATCTACGCCATTATTCACGGCAAAAACTATTACAAATCAAATAAAATTTCGCAGTTAGACTATTCCAACTTGACTGTAACAATTTATAAGATATACCAGTATGGCCTGTCGGTTTCTTTCATTACACCAACTCCTCACTCTGCTTTCTAGAAACATCTACTCTGTCAGTCTGTCTGTCTAACTGTATCTGGAGTGTCTGCATTGATTAAATAAGTTTTTTATTAAACCCATCCGATAGTACCACTGACTTTGTGCAGGTGTTACTTTCACCGAGAGTACAGATTTGAGGGAAGAATTCGTTTCATAAGTAATGCACACTTACAGCCAAAACCCATTTCATAAATAGTGCACACTATCTTGTTTGCATTAATGTCATAAGTGTTGGGCATTTCATGGAATATTGCATTTTAAATCTAACACTTTCGAGCTCATTTCAAAAATAATGCACAGCTTGAATGGGTTATTTCATAAGTAGTGCACATTTTCGCCAAGAGATCGTTTCAAAAATAATGCACAATTCGAAGGGGGTTGTTTCAAAAGTAATGCACACCTTCACCAAGATCTCATTTTAAAAATGATGCACACTTTACCGATCCCATTTATTTCATCAGTAACGCATATTTCAATTTGAAATTTCGTCCAAAATCAATTCGCAATGTTATCGAGACGTCATTCCAAAAATACTGCACACCTACGATTTTCTTCTTCCACAGAAACATGTAACGGAAAGTTCAGCTTTTATGTTTGGTAAACAAATTACTGTCGACGGTATATACTCCAGACCAGGATAATGATCAACCCCAAATCGTAATCGACGTGTGTTGCAAAAACTTCCCTCCGTTTACGCGTTTTAGAGTTACGCTCTCACAAACAAAGACAAACACAAACGTGTTCTTTAACGATAAAGTAAACGACGGGAGAGACAAAGGGATTCAAGCGAGAGAACAAAAGACAGAGACAGTCAGACTTCCTCTTCCGGGATAATCCCATCAAGTTTCCATTCACAAAACCAATCCACACACAAAATCGACAGTTTCTCAGTCGAGAAACCCCCCAAAACCAAAAAAAAGGAAAATCAAGTTTGTCTTTACGACTTCCGAACAGCTTTTATAATAAATAAATAAATAAATAATTATTTTTTTGTGTTGTGTTCACGTGAACCACTCGTTTTCCCAGTTAGTGGAAAATGTGAAGGTCGTCTCGGAAATTTTATGGAATAGCTAACTACTTTTATAAACATAAGATAACGCAACTCGGCGAGAAAACTCGAATAAATAAATAAATAAATAAAATAATGGAGGAGGAGAAAAATGAAGAGCGAAAGAGAAAATCGAATTCCGACAAAACCGTTCTCATGGGTGGTTTTTTAAGTGACAGATAATCAATGTGATAAGATGAAACTCAAGGACACTTCCCTGCAGATAAAAGTTTCGAATGCATTTCGATGAGGCTTTCGAGAGCCAAGCCTAAATGGATCAAACTCCTTCAATCAACAAATCCTTTGGAGCTTTCTAATCTTTTCAAACCTCACTGATTTGCTTGATGCTTGGGTGAAGACGACTAGAATTAGATCATCATCAGGAACTACAGTTTCTGTGGTCTTTGGCCCTCCGTTAGAACTTTTTTTTAGTCAGCTTAAGTCCAACTCCCAACCTGGAGGACCAGTTGGCTGGCTCCTACCCTTTACCACCACTACACCGAAGCCCCCAGTACACCAAAGTGTAACCTAAGGCACTAGTCATTTCATCTACTTCTATACCAGATAATACAACAAATACTGTTAGTAGTTTATCTATTTGACAGAAAAACAAGAATTTGAAAGAAGACGAAGATGACCAAATCAAGAAGGAAATCGTCGAACACTATAACTGTAGACCGAACTTATTAAGATGAAGGTAATTAAGCTCTTCGTCCCTGAGATCAATGAACCAAAAACTTTCAAGAGCTGGAAGGAGAAGAAGAAGAAGAAGGAAACAAAACAACACAACACACCAAGCGAAAATCCCAAAGACGGGTTTCCGGTTTAACACTACAAAAATCTTATAGCAAGCAAAATACAATCTTAACCCTTGCACTTGCGGGTGTCGATAAATTGCTGACTTCTGTGTTCAAGGCATTTCTCCTACGTCATCACAATCGTTTTATATTCTGCTTTCTTTGTTGTAATAAAATAAATAAATAAATAATAATAATAATAAAACTCACCGCCCATGAATCCGTACACCAACATGAGAACTCCGACGTTCGGTGAAAACGTGCTGAACGCGAAGGAAATGCATCCGATGACGGATCCGGCGATGCAGACGGCTCGACATCCGTATTTGTTTGTTAGAGCGCTCACAACGGGACCTGCAAACACCCCGGACATGTACCAACAGAATTTTAAACAGGAAACAATCATCTACTGCCAGAAAACGACCCGAATCCTGGACGTTCCTTCAGCAGAAACGGAGACAATCATGTCTTTGGTGAGGAGGGTTAAAAACCAGAAGTAACAACCTTTTGAGTTGTTTTGACGTCAGAATCTTTCGATCAACCCCATCAGACCTTCTTCTCCTAAACTTCCTTTGGTCCTCCGAGTCATGTGTAACACACTAAACGAACCTGATATTCATTATGTCTCATTCGTCATCGTCAATTATTGATCATGAAGGTCTTATTAAAACATATTAACACGCCGAGTTTAATAAATAAGCCTACTGTACATAAATTAATGCGAGAATCATTACCTGCGCAGAGATACATCCCTGACAGGAGGCTTCCGACCCAGGAAGCCGTCCCGCTACCCGGTGTTGAAATACACGACGAATTCCTTGAGGAAAATTCCGAACGTGTAAGCGATTCCGTCGACTATCATGTTGCACATGAAACTCGCGAAGACGATGACCCAACCGTAGCCACCGTCCGGTGGGGCTGGGACATCATGGTATTCGCAATAAGAGAGGACGTCCTCATCCGGAGGACTTAAGCATTCTTGTTCCTCTCGGTCGTCTTCGCCTCTGGAGCATTCGCTCTCTGTCTGTAATGGAAAAGAAACAAAAACCAAAGATTAACAAACGGAAATGGCTAACAGGTGGTTAACAACAGGGCGGGGTTAAGCCTCTCATAAGCAAACTTGTTTTGGAGGAAGTTGATGTATCTCAAAAGTGCATTCACTACCTTGCGATTGGTGAGGTTGCGTTTAATAAAGGAACCTAAAAACCACCACGAAGATTTTCCTCCTCCGTCTCTTCACTCCCCACCCCGCCCCCTATAAAAAGCAAAAACACTAAAATCTCGCAGCATCTCGTTTTTGGGCCCCCCGGTTTTCAACCCGTTGACTCCTATACGTTACATCTTGTAGCTGACCATGGCCGGCTCAGTTCAACTTGTTGTCCTTCATTATTTATAACATTTTTGTTTGTGTGTTCGTCTCTCGTTTTCCCATGTTTCACTTACGAACCTTTCAAATTTCAAAATGGCGAATTTGCCGAGGGTGTTAACCTCATTGGCATAGGTTCTCAAACATTTCGCATTTGTTATGCTCTTTGCAAAATTTTCAATTTAAATTTTCGACCGACGCGCGTCCTTATCATTGACCCCGTTTCCTAGTCATTTTGCAAATACGAAAAATCCCTTTCCCCAGTGGAGGAGGAGGGGGAAAGACCTTTGCCCTCTCCACCATCTCGATGGAAACAGACTCCGAGATATCTAAAAGGAGGCCGACTGATATTTATCTCCTCTTCGCAATTCGCTCCTTTTGTCGCCAACTCCGTCCTAAATCTCGCGAATGACGAATCTCGAGATCGATTTTGATTTTTGTCACCTCGAGTACCATCCGTACTCGAGAAAAGTAGGGCCTTATCAAGAAAACGCGATTAGAGTCAACCTCAATAAGAGTTTCCTCTCCTTTTGGGTTGAGGCGCCAACAGATGACTATCATTCATATCAACAGGCCTCACATCATTCAAATCATACGGACGAGTCAAAACTAACTTCCGGTGAAGCTTCATAAATAATAAGCACCTGTATCATAAATCCATTTCATCAACAAGCTATCCTACTTTTCTAAGCAAAACTCATTTCATAAATAATGCACAATTCCTCAGAGTTTATTTACAGATTTTTATCCAAAACTCATTCCAAAAGTAATGCACGGACTAACTCATTTCATGAATGTATAGTCAAAACCACTTCCACCACTATAAGAAAGAGCTCATTTCATAAATAATGCACGAATTCCTCAAGCATTATTCATTTCATAAATAATGCACAATTCCTCAGAGTTTATTTACAGATCATTCATTCAAAAGTAATGCACGGACGAACTCATTTCATGAATGTATAGTCAAGAACCACTCACCACCATAAGAAAGAGTTCATTTCATAAATAATGCACACTTAAAAACTCAACAAGACACATATTCCACTTGGAGGGAACCAAATTAAATATTTATTAAAAAATTTAAATAAATAACTAAACAACCTCACGGATTTGTTAATAAATATAAGAGGAAAGTGTGCATTACTTTTGAAACGAACTACCGTTTCAGGAAAACATACAAAACCTTTTATGACTGAAACTAATAAATAAGAGACAAAGTCGAAACGGATGGAACATGGAATGGGGTTTGTGCTTCGGAATAAAAACAGATCGCATCATCAGAATACCCAAGAGACGCAGAATTTCTTGGAAAAGTAGGAAAAGATAAGACGGAAAACTGTTTCCGTCGACCGTGTCTCGAGGGACCCGTAAAACAGAAAAGGTTTCCTCTCTTCTTTTCACCTCTCAGCAGTTTTCCTGGAGGCAAGGATCCGTTTCCTCCGTTTTATCACCGCCTTCTTTCCTTATCCATCCAACTAGCTGTTCATTAAAAAGAACCGACTGGAAATTTTTTGGGTAAACAAATTTTTTAGCACTCATTTATTTACTAAACTAATTTGTCCTCAACTTGAACATTTTAATTATTTTGTTTACCCTTTCCCGAACCACTTTGGAAATTTCGCACCAAACAACTCCGAAATTCGTCTTCCTTTCAAAACAAGACAAAATCTCCGATTATCTAATCCGATTCGGGTGGAATGGATAAATAAACAAACAAATAAATAAATAAATAAGAACGCGAGTGGGCGATTAAGGCCATCAAACACCTTGGTCGATTGGACCCCGGATGTGAGAGCAGATTTTATTGTCCTTCCAACGGGGTAGGAGGCTGAATAGTCTCTTCGGTAATGAAAAGCTTTCTATCAATCGTGAGCTTTTCCACCTCCACTCGCATTAAATTTTATTTTGCTTTTCTTAACCCATTATCAAAGTCAGCATTTCGTGTTATTATTATTATTATTGATGGAAAGTGATGAATTGATTTTATTGAAAGGAGAAAGCCTGCACACACTCCACTTCGGAGGAATTTCTCGTCATTTGAGGTGTTTTTGCCTTGGAACGAATTTCCGAGAACCCGTTCCAATTGTTTCAAACATGCCTTCTCGAGCTCTTTTTTTTGTGCTAATTGAAGCCTTTTTTTAGGTTTTTCGTTTTGAAACCCTACACTAAGCGAGTTTCAGGTCGTGGTTAACATTCTGATTTTATAACACACGAGGCACCGTCTCCAATTTTCCCACCAACCCATGCAGACCTTCTGTTTATGTGTTGGCTCAATTTTCTTACTTTTGAGACATATTTCAAGTAAGAATTCACTTAAGCGACCGATCAGTTTCATAAATATTGCACACTCGTGTGAGAAATACAGAAAAAAAATTTTTTTTCTAAATCAAAACTTCTACTGAAAATCCCACAACTTCCTGAAGAACTTGACTATTGTATACTTTTTACAAGGATTCATTTCATAAATAATGCACACTTTTGATCATAACTTTCTTCATTACCTCCCCTTGTTAACTATAACCTGTCTTCAGTTTTGCGGACTAGTTTTGAGGGGCTATGCCTGGAGAGCAGACTGCGAATTAACACTTGGTTGGCGGGCAACGTGTTTTTACGTTTTTTGGAGACTGTCGTTAGAGCGTGATTCACGACAAACGCCCAGTAAACCTGCACGCCAATTGTTAACCCCAGGAACGGTTTTGATGAAACTCAGGAATGACTGAAGCTAGTAGAGAAGAGGTAGGAAAAAAAGGAAAACAGGAGAGGAATAAGGAAATTTGACCAAGAGAAGAGTTGAGGAGGTCGCAGAGGGTTAAGAATGGTTCGTCAATCTGGAGTCATTGAGGATGAGGCGGGTAGTGACGAATCAAGGAGGATACGGAAGGCTGTCTAAATCTAAAAAATAATTTTCTTTTTCATTCCAATACCACGACAGAAGTGTGCAATATTTATGAAATAAACCCTTGAAAAAATTGAGTCATCACTTCCGAAGCAAATTTTCGCAGGGAAGGGTGTTAAGAACTTTTCAACTAAAAGTGTGCAGTACTTATGAAACGAGGACTTGCCAAATTCGGTTCTTTGACCGGAAGTGATTTTCTGATCCGACTATATATAAACCCAGACCAAGTGGCGAGTGTTAAATTAATCTTACAAAACGCCAGCCAGAAACCGATTCTGAAAATGGCGGAAAGACCAAAACGACTTTTCGCCTGACCCCCCGTCTCGTAACTTAGAAACCTCTTATCGCATAAAAAAAAATTATTCAATTTAGAATTGATCTTTTGCAATGACCCGTCTTCTAACTTTACGCCATATTTGAGTCTTAGGCGCAAAAAAAAAATTGATTGCGAGTGAGAACTGACCCGAAAAACCAAAGAAAACAAAAACAGGGACCAGTCAACACTTCCAAACGAAATAAATTTTTATGTTTACGCCCCAAATTTATGAGAAAAGAAGTGACAATGTTAGGAAGATGAATAAGAAACAACCGGGGAAGGAGGACAAGGAGGACAGAAAATCCTCAAAATTTCCTTTCAGCCTTCTTTTCCCGAATTCGATTTCACTTTGCTCATCGAATACTCAAAGGTCAGTTCGTTTCGTCTATTTCGAAAGCTCCTTTCATTGACGGTCGCGCCCGAAACGAAAAGAAAAAAAAAACGTTTTTGAATTTTTCCCATTAATCCTAAAATAAATTTCTATTTCTGGACGAGGTTTTATTTATTTATTTATTTTTTTAATTTATTTTTCTCGTGAACCGAGGAGGGCACGCGTGAGTTTAACAGCTTCTGGTTTTTGGAAGAAATCCCCCTCCTCCTCCTCCTCTTCCTCCACTCTCACACCTGTTAATACTCAAGTTTATTTCAAAAATAATGCACACTATTAAGCAGATATTAAAAATAAACCCCAACAAATTTCATAAATACTGCACACTGATCTTTGTAGTCATGTACTCATCAACACCTTACAAACAAAACCAAAAAGAAATTTATTACACAAAGAGGAAGCAACACCCCAAATGTTATTTGTAGCTAAAGGAAAGTGTGCATTATTTATGAAAGGAGTAGTCCCAAAAATTGCATACATATCCCAAAAGATTTAATTCCAAAAGTGTGCACTACTTATGGGAAGACAAAATCACTACATTAAAAAACAATTTTCAGTCTTGGATGTGTGCACTAATTATGAAACGAACTCATCATTCGAGTCTTAAGTCAACACAAAAAAATAGTCTGAGGTCATTTCAGGCTTGAGAAAGACTCTGGGACGACAATTCTGATAATTCAGCGCCGTAAACTGAGTCCCAGTCGACTTTTTCATTTTAAATTTACTTTATCGCTGGTCAGATTTGTTTTTATCTCGAGACCAACGACGCCGTTATAAATATGTCAAAACATCACTGACCTCAAATTTGAAATTTTGGATGGCTAGTCTAACCCCCCAGCCCCCCACTTCCATCAACCCGAATCACAACAACAACAAAATCGATTGGCTTTATCGACCGAGGATGTCGCAGAGACGAGGCCATCATTCCATTTTTTTGGCCTTGTTTTCTCTTTGGCGACCAGTTTCTCTTACTCACTGACATCTGTATATAGTCTTACAGCTCACCCACCCCCTCCTCACCATCCCCTTTTGTCACTACCGGGGTTGAAATAAATTTATTTCATAAGTGATATACGTTTTCATCACGATTTTGTGTCAACATTCAAAGGATTCGTGTCGTAAGTATAGCACACTTGTTGAAATTGATTTATTTCATAAATAATGCACAGTTTTTATGATATAAATAATATAAGCGATGACTTCTCGAAAAATTATCAGGTTTCCGTGCAAAATCATTTTTGTAACTTATTCAAATAAGACATTTAAGTCGTCGGTTTAATTTGCCAAGGTCACGAGTGTGTTTTCTTATCATGTGATTCGAACACCGATAACCACTCCAACGGAGCTCCTCAACTTCCAAGAATGTCTTAGAAAGCAATCCACGATTCGAAGGACAATATATCGATCGACAATTTTTTGCTGAAGGGCGGTTTCCAAAACGAAGGCTCCCGAGGAAAATTTTCCGGTCCAAATACCCCCCATACCAACAGTTCAAACAAAAACTGACAGAGAGAAATGTCCCAAAAGTCAACAACAGAAAAATTTTTGAACTTGCAAAACTAACTTCCGCTTCCATAAATCAAAAGGAGGTTTCGTGGATGTGCCACAAAGCGAGGGAGACATAATGGCTGGGTATCTCAAAGTGAGTAAACCACTGACGAAATTTCCGTGTTACAAAAAATTTGCGATTCTTGGCTGGGATCCAAACCTCGGTTTCTTTATTTGCGAACGTGTCACTTCGAGTCTGATTAAAGAAAACAGGAAAAAGTATAAATCAAAAGAAAAAGTCACAACAATCGAGAGAAAAGTTCATTAAGGTTCAAACTCAGCCTCACACTCACTGCCAAAACAAGAACAACGACTCAACCCTAACGCAAAAATAGTGCACACTTTAAGCTCGAATTTATTTCATAAATACTGCACACTTTTTCATTAATCCAATGGCACTATAATTTACAATGAATCAATCTATAAACAAGATAATCAAATGGGACCGACTCGAGAAGCAACTCTGAGCGAGAATTCGTTTCAAAAATATTGCACACTTGGAGGTCGGATTCATTTCAAAAATATTGCACACTTGAGTCAAATTCATTTCAAAAATACTGCACACTTGGAGATCGAATTTATTTCATAAATATTGCACACTCTGAGCGAGAATTTGTTTCAAAAATACTGCACACTTGAAGCTCAAATTCATAAATAATGCACACTTTCATAAATATTGCAGAACTCGAATTTTTCATAAATATTGCACACTCTGAGCGAGAATTCGTTTCATAAATACTGCACACTTGGAACTCGAATTCATTTCATAAATACTGCACAGTTTGAGCGAGAATTTGTTTTAAAAATACTGCAGACTTGCAACATAAATTTATTTCATAAATATTGCACACTTGGAGCTCGAATTCATTTCATAAATACTTGGAGCTCGAATTCATTTCATAAATATTGCACACTTTGAGAAATAGTTCAAAAAATACTGCACAGCTCGAATTCATTTCATAAATATTGCACGCAATGAAGTAGAATCCATTTCAAAAATAGTGCAACTTGCAACACAAATTCATTCCATAAGTATTGCACACTCTGGAGCTAGAATTCGGTTCAAAAATTATGCACGCAAGGAGCTAGAATCCATTTCATAAATACTGCACACTCTTTCACTAATCCAATGGCAGTATAATATACGACGAACCCATCTATAAAGAAGATAATCGAGAGGAGCGAGAAAATTTCACCGACAGAAAATCGACAGCCTCAAAGCTCAGTATTCATACTAAAATTATTTTGACCCGATTGCTGTGCCCCCATCACCCCTCTCTCCTCTTATATATACAAAACTTAGGCGACTTGTCAAGGTTTGCTTTAACATAAAATCCTATCCCGAGACGTGATTTGTTTCTCTCTCTCTCTCTCTCGATTCGACTCTAAATTAAATGTTGACTGTCAAAAAAATGACCTTGAATGCGGTTACACATCAAGGAAAAAGCCCGGGAAAAAAAAATTATTGAAAATAACACCCACGTTCAAAACGAATTGCAACAATTATCAAATGCTGAAGGATATCGAGGGCGTTTCTATCTCGGCGAGGTAGCATTACTGCTGAATCAAAGGGCTTTTGTCACGACTTCCGAAACCTCCTCGCTCCTTAACTCAGTATCTAAGCACTTGTTCGTTGTAACGGTTCGTTAGGAGACAAAAAGGAAAAACACATTTCACCTTGAATAATGATAATAATTTTAAACCATCCGCGCTATTCGTGGTCATGAATTCAGGGAAAGAGGGAAAACCAGAAACGAGAGATGAAACCACATTAAAGTATAAACCAGTGCCACGGTAGGCTTTGATCAAAACCCCAGAAAGGATTTTTGAAAAAATATAAAACACAAACAGGACCGTATTTAAGCGTGTCAAATGAAAAGTATCACCATTCAGGGTCTTTGTGCTGTCGTGTTTGAATACTGGCGGAAAAGTGATATCAAAGAAAAATTAAACTGGATGAATGATGAACGAACTAACTACAATAATAACTACAAAAATAACCGGAAATAATTATCTGGATAAAGAGAATTATCTACAATGGGTATTAAACCCCAGATAAGTTACATTTATACGTATAAAAATTACAGACGGTTGTGAAGTATCCATTTCAAAAGTATTGTAAGCGTTTTATTAATTTCTTTCATAAATATTGCACACTCTGGAGAGAATTCATTTTCAAAAATAGTGCAAACTTGCAACATAAATTGATTTCATAAATATCGCACACTTGGAACTCGAATTCGTTTCATAAATAATGCACACCCTGAGCGAGAATTCGTTTCAAAAATAGTGCACACTTAGAACTCGAATTTATTTCATAAATATTGCACACTCTAAAGCGATAATTCGTTTAAAAATTAGTGCACACTTGGAGCTAGAAATCATTTCATAAATATTGCACACACTGACCTAGATTTCATTTTCAAAAATAGTGCAAACTTGCAACATAAATTCATTTCATAAATATCGCACACTTGGAGCTCGAATTGACTTCATAAATAATGCACACTCTGAGCGAGAATTCGTTTCAAAAATAGTGCACACTTAGAACTCGAATTCATTTCATAAATAATGCACACTCTGGAGCGAGAATTCGTTTCAAAAATAGTGCACACTTAGAACGGAATTTATTCTATACATATTGCACATCCTGAGCAAGAAATTGTTTCATAAATATTGCACACTCTGAGCGAGAATTCGTTTCAAAAATTTTGCTCATTTGGAGCTCGATATCATTTCATAAATATTGCACACTTTTTCATTAATCCAATGACACTATAATATACGATGGACCCATCTATAAGCAAGATAATCAGAGGGGACCGACTGAAGAAGGTCATAAAAGGCCCATTGAAACTGGAAGACAAGCGCCAAGATCAACAGAAGCGTGATGATCTAAGAAAGAAAACAGAAATCTGACAAACCAAAATCAAAAACCGGTTGGAAAGCAAACCAGATTTAGAAGAAGGAACCAAGCACACATACCGATCCAAACAGAAAGCGAAAACACTAAGAAAAAAATTCAAAATGGCGAAAGGGCGGTGACCAACAAGAGCCAAAAGATGAATTCCCTGAGAAGCTGCGCCACACTTTCCCCCAAGTTGGTCCACGACAATAACAAACAAACTGTGGCGCATTACATAACCATAACCATCATCATTGCTGGATGTTACGGCCACCGGTCTTATCGATCACGTGTCCTTCTCATTTTCCATTATTTCGTTACAATTGAACTTAATTTAGAGGGCGGCGGTCGCGGCAGTCAGTTTGAGTGGAGAGACAAAAGAAAAGCGAAATCATCCAACCGAACCGAGACAAAAGATGTTCGCTGAGATAAAATTTATCAATTAATTACTGGTAAACTGGAGGAACCATTTTTTAAGTTTCATAAAACTTTTCCATCCGTTCCGATCCAAGGTTGAATCTTCTCTAAAGAATTTAGACGACGATGATGATGATAGAGATAATAAAATTGATCTTTTATTGGATATTGATGATCGATACTAGATAACGATGACTAAGATTATAAAATGGAGAACTTCAATATTGATCCAATTCAATAAGAAAAATCTCAAATAAAATTATTACATCTGAGAAATCACACTAACATTTAATGCTACAATACGAACTGAGTCAGTTTGACTCATTCCAAATTTATCTTCACTGATCGATTCACGGTATCATTTAAATTGATCTCCATCCGCCTTCCTTTCATTTTAGCTACGAAACGAGATTTTGGTTTGGGTGCGCAAACGTTTGAAGAAATATCGTCATAAATGTGTGCAGGATTTATGAAATGAGAAGTACATACGAGTGTGCAATACTTATGAAAATTTGCATTATCTGTGGAAACTCCGGTAAAGTTTTGACTTAAACTGAGCTCGATATATTTAGATCTGTTCTTCCTACTCTTCACTCTTCCCTTTCATTCAATCACTACTTTCTACTTCTTAAAGTCCAACCTTTCAAATTTTCGAAAAGCGTGTGCTAAGGCCTTTAATCGGGGGCGGGGGTACAATTCAATAAACAAATTGGAAACGTGATGAAATTTACCGGGAAATCCGACACTTAAATGAAATTAGACTCGTCTCTGACTCCACTCCTCTTTGACTACTATCCTCCATTCCCTGAGTCCCTCTGTCTGTACTCTACCGCGAGTCCAACCGTGGCAGTTGTTATGGATACAGACCATGAATAAATAAGCAAGCTCCAGGGTATTTATTAAATAATTAACTCCTACCCCCAAGACTACCACCACCATCTTCCTCCTAATCCGAGACACTAATTAAACAGTCTAATGTGAGGTTTCGCTGTTTTAAATGAAACCAAACACTAATGACTAACTCCGTTCTCCTTCTTCGTATTTCCTCTGGTCCCGTTCCTCCCAACACATCAATCCGGACTCCAGTTCAGATATTCTGGACTCTTCTTCCGGTAGTTTGACTATTCCCAACTACAACCTTATTTGTGGTTGAAAGACTCAAGGTTTCCGACATGTTATTCAAGTTCAAACGATTGCCAACAAAAAGAAACAGTTAGCGAACAACCAGACATTATGATTATTTATCGCCCGAGGGCTTTACTTATTAGGTCGACTCATAAATAACTTCCAATAAACCTGCATTCGAAAACTTCACACACTTCCATCAACAATTCATTTTATAAGTTGTGCACAACAAATAAAAAATTCTTTCAAAAGTGCCGCACATTTCTTTCATACATAATCCACACTTTTAGATAAGAATTCATTTCATAAATCCAACACACACCCGTGGCGAGAGGTTCTTTCATAAATAATGCACACTTTCAGGGAGAATTGATTTCAAACACAAATTCGTGAATAATTAATTCCATAACTAAGCCTCGCTTTTGGGAAAAGTTTCTTGTCCAAGTGTGGAATTAATTAATCAAACTAATGAGTACTTTTAGGAAGAGCTCATTTCATAAATAATGCACAATTAAATGTTACAAGAAATACATTGTGACTCTAAGTGTGATAACAAAACCAAAAAATTCTTTTTAAATAAAAAAAAGGAAAATATTTATGACTCGTCCTAACAGAAACGTGGTAGTAGTCGAGTCTGGCAGCTGAATGAAATCTAAATTTAAATGAAAAGCAAAAAATATGGGAAACAATCAAGTTCACACTCGAATTGTGTTCGCTATAAATAAACAAAAAAAATTTTACAAAAAAACGTGAAGGCCGAAACCATAACCAAAACAAAAAAAAATAATTTGACTTCGAAATGAGGATTAATAAATAACATTAATAATGCACATTTTAATGCTCGATAATTAATAAATAACCTTAATAATATTTTATCTGGGATCATCTTTGAATTTGAAATAAGACTAAAAAATCTCTCAGATAAATTGACTTTAAAGCCAAAATCAAAAGAATTCCGTGTCTGAGGTCAACAAGCAGATGAATTTTGTTTCCTGAACAACAGCAACAGGATTTCTGGTGAAGACAGCCAAGATAATTAAGAAACAAAAATTTTTTTTTTCGGTGATGCCAAAAAAATTTAAAGAACATTTAAAAAAAGCCGCGAAATTCAACAGCCATTGCCAACCTTCGTGAAATAACCAACCACAATTTTGATGAGATTAAGAATTCTTCTGGTCACGAGAAAATTCATTTATCGATTTAACACACGTTTCTGTCTTTGCTTTTGGTAATCCTTCTGCTGTGGATTAGAAAAATTTAGAATTTTCAAAAATTTCGGGAATCACAAAACACATTTAAGTAGAGGAGGGGTGGCAGAAAAAAAAATCCAACATGGCGGCATTTTAACGACTCATTTTTGGGCTAACGCATCCCTTTTCACCGAATATTTCCCTCATATTCGATTAACATTAGCTATTGGAGTGTTAAATAAGCAAAAATACTTCTTCTGTGTATAAAAGAGAGAAATGAACTGTTATGAGCAAAACCATTCAAAATCTAAAAGCGTTTTTCACTCAAATATGATTTAACTCATTGTTCCACTCAGGCCTGGTTAATAAAATTTCAAAGTACAAATTTCATTCAACTTTATGAGACACAATCAGAGACATTCCTATAAATAAATGAGTCATCTTCAACAAGTCAATTTTAACAACAAAATCACATTATTTAACAGAAATGACAATTTAGGGCCTTCCATACAAATATTTAAAATAAATTTCTTAAAATCTCATTATTTTTCCACATGACATAGCAAACAATATTCCTCGAAACACAATTCTATAGAAATTGAATATTTATATGTTGGTACTTTGATAGAGTTTTTATTCAAACAATCAATCAGAGTATAAGATGAGATTATCACCAATCAATAAAATCAATTTCTGAAAAAGCCTGAGAATTTATAAATATATTATCGTGATCAATTTCAATTTCATTGTCACATAATTTATTAAAGACATGTGAATGATCTTTATCAAAAATTGAAATTGTGAAGAGATCATGATGTTCAAACAATATTCCTGAAAATGCCACAGTTTTTAATATTCATGTGTCAGTCACCAATAATTCCTCAACCCCACTGTTAATCTCAGTGGTTTCGAGGAGGAATGTTTATAAAAATTTTCATTTGACAGCTTTCGAATATGGTTTGCACTTTCCAAAACCAATCTCCAGCTTATTGCTTTCAGAACAACCAAAATCATTAACACTTTTAATAGTATTTTAGTTAATTAATAATGATTATGTTGCTGACTCATTGAATGAATTATAAAATTATGTATAAATTTATAAATTTCATTTTTGGGGGTAAGACTATGGCTCAACATTATTCAATACACAATGAATGTGTATAGTATTAATGAAATCACTCCTTAGTAAAAGGTGCAATATTTATGATTTGAAGTCTACATATGAGTGTGCAGCATTTATGAAATGAATTCTAGCTGAAAATCCTTATGACAGAATTCTTTCACATCAATTCTGAGAAACTAAATATCAATTTTGATATCATTCATAAATCAAAACAAACCGAACCAATATTTAGAGAGGAATTTTAACAGAACAAACGATTCAACATATTGATTTAATTTTTGTTTTCATTACCTTGATAATTCACACAAAAACAATATCAACATCTTAATCATTCGAATGAGAAAAGTTGAATAATTAAACATTGAGTTTCTCAACTGTTATAAACATCAGATAGGATTAGTTGGGACTGGCAATTCGGTTAAAAATCACTACTAATGATTATAAAAATGAAACAAAGGTTTCCCTTGGTTACCCCATGTTAGTTATAAACTTAAAGAATTGTTTCAAATTGTAGGAACTCATAATTATAATAAAACTGAGAGACTTACCCTACTAATTTTACGGATTCTTCTGGGAACAGGAGCAGCTGGTTTAAGTTGAGCCTTAGACATCTTTGGTTGAGCTTTTTTTTTTTCGTTAATTAATTAATATAAATAAAAAAATAATACTAAAAGTAATTAGGAAGAACTTATTACTTTATTTTGTTTCGTTAATAGAAATAATTAAACCAAACAATCGGCAGATAGTTAGGAATAAAACTTGTTCTAATCAGACCAGCTGATAGAAAACAGCTGATCGCAAATTCACTGAGTCCCCTAAGCAACCCCCATCTTTTTCATTAAACGAATTCATCACTCGCGTTCCGATCTTCGTTCGAATTGTTCGAATATTTGTTAAAAATCATAGCAAATTCCTTACGACGAGATGGCCGACTGAAAAAATACTTAAATCAAATCGAATTCTTGTGTTGGCTGCTTTGATACCACCACTGATTATGTTGCACAGAGTAGAACACCGACTACTACGAAATCTATTAGTTCGTTTAAGTGTGGAAAGATGGCGATACCGACGCATAGTAATTCCCTATGTTGAAACGGATTTTTAAGTGTTTTCATTTATTTATTTATTTATTTATCTATTTATTTGATTTGTTATTTGCCTGGTGATAGTAATAAGTGATTCGCTCAAGATGCGATTAAATATTTGTCATAATTTAAAAGAAATCAAAATTTTTTAGATAAAATCTCTAAAATAAATTTCCAAATGAACTCAAGGTACGCTTCGTTTAAATTCTCACATGGTAGTTATGATAATTAATTATTAATTTGTAGCTTTGACTTATTTATTTATTTTATTGAAATATTTTAATCATAACCCAAACGACCAGTTTAATTTTATAAACGAAACCTAATTAACACTCACTTCGTGGGAGAGTTCACGTTGTCAATAACACACCATTTCATTTATTAAGTAATGCCCACCGATAGGACTTTATTTCAGAAATAATGCACAATTTCCTAACGATTTTATTTCATAAGTAATGCACACTTGTCATAAAATATAAAATTAAAAGATTTTAATTTATTTTTATGAACCATAAGATTTAGTTTTATCTCATTTTAATGAGATTAATTAATTAATGAATGAATGAAACGAAACCGAGATACAGACAATATCAGAGATTCGTAAATTTGTAATTGAGCATTATTTCAAATTTTTCTTTTCATTTTTATTTTAAACTATTTATTAAGATATTTAACACGGTCAAGGAAGACATTTTGAATATTTGTAAACGACGCCAGCGATTGCAGCGCCCGTCAAGGAAAGCTCTGGGCGATGTTAGCGATTTCGGTGACCGGTCTCGAAATTATTGCATTTTACCGTTCTCTAAATTCCAGAGGAGTCATTTCAAGAAGGCTGTGGCATGGATTGAAAAATTTTTACATGTCACTCCATCATTATCCAAGATTAATTATCTTTTGCTTTATCTAGGTGTGTGTATGCAAGCTGTTTATCTCTCACTTTTTATGACTGCCCTCTTTTTATATTTAATATTAAAATCTGTAGAGTTTGGTTGGAAACAAAAATGGCGGCCGGCGATCGTTAATTTGTAACGCAGACAAAGGGCGAATTTTCTTCCGTTTTTTGGAAATCTGCCGAATTAAAAAAGAATCTGGACTCGCTACTTTACGGTGAGCAAAAATGGAAGAGTCCAACTGTGTTGCCAAGGAGGGGAAGGCTTATAAACTGTTTAGCAATTCAGAGAGCTTACATAAAATCTCTCAAGTAAAATAAAACGGTTACATCAAAATACTCAAAAATCTACGCAAACAAAACAGAATTGCCTGTAAATTTTTGGTTATTTTAATAAAAAAAAAATTCCTCAGTTTGCTTGCTTTTCAAGATTTAAGTCACACATTCGAATAATTATATTTATACAAACATCAAAGTCATCTTTGTAAGTGTTTTGGCGCCATTATTAATGATATTTTGCCACGTTTTGACGCTCCTCTCGAATCAAAGAAGCAAAAAGAAATGAAAGGGCTTCTGACATTAATTTTTGTTTATTTCTTTGCAGAGGAAAATAACTTATTTTTTTTCTCTTGCTTAAGGCTTCATTACTGAAGGAGAGTGAGGGAAATTCTTCCAAGGTCTTAAAGTGTTTTTAAAGTCGTTTTATTCGCTCGATCTCAAACTCAAATCAGACTCGCAACAAATTAGTTAAGTTATCGAAGTTAAATTCCTTTTATGGAGTAATGAAAAAAAATAAATAAATAAATTGAAAGAATTTAATTGATTTAGTCCAGGAGATTGAACTCGATATGTTATGACCATGGAATGACTTGGAGGTCATTGTAGGCCTTCCATCAACTCTGTTTCTCATGTTTTAAACAACATGGCGATTAAGGTTTTTCATTTTTTTTTTTAAACTGGAAAAGACAGGTGCGGGTTAAGCAGTACTCTGGCTTGTCATATTTTAGCTGAAAGTGAAAACCTTTTTGAATTGAAACTCAAACTGACACTGATACGCTCGCTGAAAATAGTGCTTTCGGAGCTTTTGGGGCCTCGTCAGCTTGACGACTCTGTTTGGCTTTTATTTTAATTACAATTTTAGTGTCGGGTTGAGTCATAAATAAATTCCCTTTCTCTTTGTAAGACATTTATTTTGGTTAGAACATTTAAATGATGAATTACTTTCATGACTTACCCACGTTTTGCTTTTAAGTATTAATTGATGGATTGATATAGTCTTCTTATTTAATTAATAAATTTTTTCCTAGATAATTTATAAAGATAATATAAACTTATCTGAGATAACTTTTAAAATGTGTGCCTGTATATATTGAAACAGTTTTGACATCATTTATGACATAAGATGTTGCTATAAGCTTTATTAAATTAATTCGTCAGAAAACTGTGTACGAAAAAAATCTCTTTGTGTGCACTAATTATGAAATGAAATCTCATTAAAACTGTGCATTATTTATGAAAGAAACTCGTCTCGAAAGTGTTCAGTATTTATAAAGCGAGATTATGTTTAAAGCTTGTAACACTTATAAAATGAACTCTCCCCAAAAGTGTGCATTATTTATGGAACGAGTTAAGTGTGCATTAACTATGAAATGAAATCTTATTAAAAGTGTGCATTATTTATGAAAGAAACTCGTCTCGAAAGTTTGCAGTATTTAAGAAGCGAGATAAAGCTACAAAGTATACAAATGAACTCTTCCCAAGAGTGTGCATTATTTATGAAATGAGTTAAGGTGTGCATTAGTTATGAATTAGAGTCTTCTTTGAGGTTATAATTTATATAATGAACTCCTCAAAGTGTGCATTATTTATGAAATAAGTTCTCTTCTAACGTGTGCATTATTTTTGAAACGAATTTTTGATAGAAGTCCACATTACCTATACATTGAATTCGTTTAAGTGTCTGTATTATTTATACTCATAGAAAAAGTTCATTTTATAAGTTATACAGTGATCTAGCAAGGATTCTGTCATGAGTATATTTCATAAATAAGAAGTGTGCATCAATTTTGGAACCGAATTTTCCGTGAAAGTGAAAAAGGACGAGTTTCTCATAACGTGAGTGAAATGAGCTCTTTATGGAAGTGTGCATCACTTATGAAATAGTTTGAAACAACCGGAGGCCTGTTTTTTATAATTCCAACAAATAAGCGATGGGCGTTACAATAAAAATAAGATAAGTGTGCATTATTTATGGAATGAAATTTTGTCCAAAACGTGCATTAGTTTTGAAAGAAAGTCTTAATAAGGCCTTCGTGAGATGTGTGTTATTAACGGCTCATCGGGATTTGCCCATGACTACCATCTAGAAGAATATTTTTAGAAGGTGGGAGCCGGGGGGGAGAGGTAGAAAGGAAAATTTCGTAAACGTATTTTCCCGGTTTAAATTAACCAAGCGAAATTAAGGTTGGCATATGGTTGCGCTTCGAATTAGTTTTTCCAGGAAAATTGCCTAATTTCGTGTGATAATTAAAATTTGGTTGTGCTCTCTCTCTCTCTGTTTTCCACTCTTCCAAAATTTATAAAGCTCAGTTAATTTATCGCCATCTCAGATTGAAAATTTATTTCTGGGAAATTTTTTTTTAAATTTCGAAATCGTTTTCACTCTCTTTCATTCACTACAGCTCTCCGGTTTTCCTTTGTTTTGAGTGGAGGATGAATTTTTTTTTTGGAACTAAACCACCAACTTACGTCATTAGACTGGAGAGAAAGAAAATTGGTTTACGATGTGGAAAATTATTTTTCAATTATCATGGCGTCCGTTTTTTTCTTTTGTTTGGAATTTTTTTTGGAAGAGGAGGTGGGGGCTGTTGGAAAATTTGGCGTGGAATCGATTTTGCGAAATCTGCGAATTTCCCTCCCTTTCGTGAGAACTAAACCTATGAAAAGCTCAAGTCCGGAAAATTGTCTACAAATTATCAGAGCGTCAGGGAGAAATGAAAATTTTCGCTGTTGAATATAGTTTTTGAGTGAAGGGAGGAAAACAAAGGGAAAATGGAAAAAAGTGATTCCTCAAATCCAAGATGGAGCTTTCGAAAGTGCGTGTTTATGCGTGTGTGGGTTTTTCATATGCGTTCGTTATGACTAAAACATGGCGTTCGCGTGAGTTTTATATAACAAAATGAATTCATATTGAAATTGAACTTACCGTTTCTAGATCAGGTGCGGTGCCGACGGCCAGCGCCAGGCCGGTATCCGCTGCCGCCTCGTCCTCGCGGCTAGTCGCCGGCCCCATCCCTAGAACATTCTGGAGATGAGTTGCCCATGCTACCCAACAACGGGGTCGGGTCAACTGCACTACTTTGCTTCACCTTCCCGAACCCTCTGACGCGATCAATAGCCTCCCTTGATACGACGCGGAGGATTTCTGCGCAGGCTCCGGAGCATGGAAACAAGAGATTTTTCCCGACTGATTCATTAAATTTTTTTCAAAGCCCTTCTTTGATTGGTTTTTGACCGTTTTTCCCTTCCATTTTCAATCAGAATCGCTGAATTCTTTTTAATTAAATCCCGGTCCTTGTCTCACTTTCGACTGACCATGAAAACTTATTTTCCATTTCACTCCAGAGTCCTTGTCTTGTTGGTAAAACATTTTTCTACTAAACACTCCTCGTTTCCGATTCGTTTCACTTTGTACGACTTACTGCTTTTTTATTTATAATACAAAATCTTGACCAAAACATTTTTCTTATTTATTTATTTACTTGAATCATAAATAACTTCTCCTTAGAACGCATGAATGACGCATAAACCTACGTGGAGACTTTGATTCATAAACAATGAACACTTGGACTCGGAGTTCTTTTCATAAACGTTAGAACACTGTAAACGATATTGTACTACATAAGCACTGCGTCATTGTACCCATTTCATAAATAATGCACACTTGGAAAAAGTGCTTGATTCATAAAGAATGGCCACTGGGACGAAGGGTTTGTTTCACAAATAGTGCACACTTTTTAGGAAGGATCTCATTTCAGAAATACTGCACACTAGTAGGAGAGTTTCGTTTCATAAATATTGCACACTTGAGGAAGTTTTTCATTAATATTGCACACTCTGAGCAGATACTCATTTCATAAATACTGCACACACTTAGGAGGATCTCATTTCGTAAACAATGCACACTTGAGGGAGTATTTCATTTCATAAGTACTGCATATTAGTAAGAGGATCCCATTTCATAAATACTGCACACTCTTAGGGAGACTCTTTTCATAAATAATGCACACTTAGAATGAAGACTGTTTCATAAATAATGCACACTTTCAGGGAGATTCTTTTTCATAAGTAATGCGCACTTGGAGAAGAGTTTATTTCATAAATATTGCACACTTGGAGGAGAGTTTCGTTTCATAAATATTACACACACTTAGGAGAATCTCATTTTGTAAACAATACACACTTGTGGGAGTATTTCATTTCATAAGTACTCCATACTAGTAAGAGGTTTTCATAAATACTGCACACTTTAGGAGACTTTTTCATAAATAATGCACACAAGGAGGAAGACTTTGTTTCATAACTAATGCACACTAGAGGAAAGGTTTTGTCTCATAAATAATACACACTTCAGGGAGACTCTTTTCATAAGTAATGCACACTTGGAAGAAGAACTTATTTCTTAAATAATGCACACTTGGAGGCAGGATTTATTTCACAAATAATGCACACTTTCAGGGAGACTCTTATTTATAAGTAATGCACACGTATTTATTCATTTTTGAAATACAAGTTAAGGAGTAGTTAAATTAGGAAAATATCTGACTAGATATCTGTTAATAAACGACCATGAAAGTGTGCATTATTTATGAAATATCCAAGTATCTACAAAAAGGTAGGGATTTGTAGAGTTTCGCTGTAGCAGTAAAAAGTATTTATTAATGGAAGACACTCGAGGCAATGAAGGCTGGATTTCTTTACAAATTTGAAATTTGCATAATTTGGAAGAAGAAGATAAACAGGCCAGACCACATAAGATTATCTGCTGGTAGATAAATTTACAGGAACGTGTCTTGCATCATAATTGAAACTAAGTGAAAAATATTTTCTTCGGGATTCGTTGACAATGAACAAGGATTATCGCTTCCAATTTGTTGTTTCGTTTCCTTCGCTCCTGTCAAAGTCCAAAACCTCTTACGTCAAACGCGTTACGAACGTATTTGTCCGAACTAAACGGGATTCTTGACTTCACATAAACGGACCTTGACCCTTTCCTCCTAGGGTGGGGTCCGCGTTTTCTTATTGATTCAGCGTTTAAGCAAACTGTGTTAGATAAATTGGTCAAATTTACTTTTCCCTCCTTTTTTAGCCCTTTCTCATCAACCTGGAGTGATAACTACAATGATTAATATAGATAATGAGTATCTAGTGGATGTTCTAGTACCTCGGAAGGAAGGTCAAAATTACAGAACAGCACACGACAGGAAACTACCTGTCTACAACCAGACTAGTGGGAATCTACAAAAGAACAATCACCTTCAAGCTACAGTGCCAAGGCATCCAAGTCTAATTCTCGACAAAGACTTCCTTTCATAAATATTGCACAGCAACATGATGCTTCCATTTCATAAATAATGCACACTTTAGCAAGAACTATTCGTCTTATACATAGTGAAGCTTCTTTCATAAGTATAGCAATCATCATCTTCGAAGTGACTTTAACACTTTTATAAAGAGATCGTTTCATAAATACTGCACACTTTTTGGGATAATGTTTTCTGTTGT